>LPNX010402262.1:43206-212450 GCA_001517045.1 Pseudotsuga menziesii
TTGAGGTATATAGAAAGGTACTTCACATACTCAAATGTATATCGGAAGGCCCCTTGTTTATGGTTATGAATTAGACAACACTACTATTGATTTGTGCTCCCACGTACCTTGAGTATATCGGGAGACCCCACTAGGATACCTTATTTATCTGAGAACAACCCTTTGGATGGCTTGCTTGGAGCCATACACCGAAAAACAACATTTAGGGAGATTAATACACATGTACCCTTGAGGTATACCATGAGTGGCACATTCTTGACAATCCTAGTGAGAGACCTGACTTTTTGAACTCCTCCTATCATTTTAAGTGTGCTTGTTTTGACATATAGCTTGAGTAGGGAAAGTTTTTTTTGTGTGTGTTTTCTAGTTTTTCAGACCCTAGGTTAGATATGAATTGTACAAATTGGCTGAGTTAAGATAGTCCATAAGAGTATGGGGCTTTCCACCCGATTTTATTCCCGGTTCAAAAGAAAATCCAATGGAAGCTATCGACCAAGGAGCTACTACCACCTCCCAAGTGGTAGACAATGTGGTTGCAGAAAGTGGAGGACCATATTATTCACACTTGCCTCCCTTGGTCCAACAGCCTTCTCAGGGAAATAGCTCGTTCCATTCTCCCATGGAAGGTAATGTTGATGATACTACCTGTTCGGATTTTGGTCCCAATGCTCCATTTTGGGATACCCCTGCACCCGTTTAAACTCTTCTGAAGATGATGAAGAATGTAGGAAAAACCGTGCTGCCATTCTCCATGCACATGAGATTGACAATCAAATAGATGACCCATTAGGCCCGACACCATCATGTTCCACATCTGTTTGTTGGAGTAGGGTCCCGCAGCTATAGGAAAAGCTACTGTTTTGGAACGAGTAAGTCAAAGGTAACAGTACCTGAGCGGCCGAGAGGAGAAAGCTCAACCACTGCACTTAAGGCAGTGGCAAATATAGGAGGGCTCAACTACCCTCATAAAGGAAAAGGAGAAATGAGGTCGAGGTATTGAAGACAAAGGACAAAAAAGGAAGCGGCGCCAGTACCCACGGTCAGCGCTGGGAAGCATGAAAGACTGCAGGAAGCTGTGGTGTGACGGATGTTAGCACTCAGAATGTACCTAAGGTTGTAAAGGTAAATCCCAAGGTAACAGCAAAACCACTTTAGAAAGAAACCGGTTTTTCTTCTAGAGAGGGATCTCTCAATACAGATTTAACGAGACCAGATATAATTAACATCCAAAGATTTGTATATATGGTTGAAACAACACATAACCATTGGGCATGGAGTCACATAAAAATAAAAATATCACAAAGACACATACATGATATTTATCAAAGGCAAGGTAACCATTTCATCACAGTCATTCATTTAGTTCAGGTGGGACAGAAGAGACAACAAACAACCCATTAATATAGAGCATCAAAGATGAGTTCTATATTAACTTTAGTAGAAAAATGTATAAAATATCCAAAATGATGATCAGAGCATAAACATTATGAATTCCAACCATCAAATATTGTGTTTCAGATATGAAGAAAAATAGAATGCAGTGTTACACTGGAGAAGACAATCACATAAGGAAATAAATACAGACTGTAATGGAAATGACACAGGAATCTCTAATAATTCTTATGCATTCGCTCTGCTATTCAAAAATAATGTCTTTCAAAACATTCCACGACAGGATGGGTTCCAACCCCCATCAAATAAAATAGATGCAATTATATACATAAAATGATTCATCTTCCAAGAAGATTCATAACTGAATGACCGGCTTAATTAAAGTCTTGTAACTAAATTCCTAACTTCTAGGAATAAACTATAGCTTCAATCCTAACAGATCATAAAGTTAAAATCAACTTGATATAAAATCAACTTGACATGTCTTCGCCCAATTAGCTCCTCAACGCGTGACATCTATTCTCATGAATGAAGGATGTATTTTGTCTTTCCGAATCTTTCTACGGATTTCCATTTCTCCACGCTCGGGGTATCATATTTCATCATCTCTCGAATTGACACTTCCAACTCCATGTAAGCTTCGTATGATACCTTGGGCAATCCTCTCCTGATGATTAGGAAATTTTGTAAGATTTCGAAATCCTCTATCAATTTGTCCACAATAGCTTTCCCCGTTAGGCCTTTTTCCAAATCATCAAATTTGGAATGATCCATGCATCTTTGAACTAACAAGCTGTGATAGTGATCCTGAGAAAACATCCACCCTTCCTCGTCCCAAAAGGATGGTAGGCTGTCCTCAAATAGCTCTTTGAAAACCTGCTTGAAGTTATTAACCTGTGAAAGAATTTCATTTTCCTTGTCCTAGACCGTCTTCATTAAATGGTGTATTGCTTCTGCCAAGTACTCATCTAGACTGAACACAAGAACCGATTGAGACTCCGAACCAAATGAACTCATTTTTAACAAAAAACCAAGGATGACTTCATTTACGCGACAATCATCGTCAAGACCCAAAATTTGACAGCCCAGGGATACCACTAATTGAACTTCATTTTTAAAAATATGAACATGGTAAGGCAGGAAAAGACCATCTAAAGATTGACCCTCTTTCAAAATACTAGATAGGAATTTGCAACGGACTTCAGTGATACAACTTTTGTACAATTCAGCAAGAATAGACTCATTTACAGGTTCACAGTTGTCAGGGTAACTGTCGGGAAGGTTTAAGTTTTCGCGGATGACCTTGGCATTGATTTTACGGAGTATTCGAGAAGTAGAATGACTGACAATGACTCTTTGAGAAGGGGAATAATTAACCATGCACCACTTTGTGAATTCATGAAAATTCAGGGTTTGTTCGACGTCAAAATAATATAAAAAAGATTTACAGACATTTAAGACATCATTGCCCTGTAAATTATAATGCCACAACCTCTCTTTACTGACTGATACACTTCCTATGGACATGAACGGATCACACACCCCTCGGTCTCTATCAACTAGATAGTCTTCTCGGTCATCTAAAAAATGACCAGACCCTTGCAATTCCTTTTCTTGGTCCATACTTAGTCGATAATGGTAACCAGATAGATGAATTATGGGCGTTTGAGCCTTACCTGTTACCGTGGCTGTGTGCGTTTGAAATTAACAGTCGAAGGTTGATGAGTACGTAGGTATTTTTCACAATCATCTGGTGCCAATAAAATAATCACTATACAAGTAAACTATGCTTTTATAGGACCCCACTCCAGAGGCTCCTTTCGGCGGTTTCCACCAAACCACTTTTGCCTCCAGAACGTGCCACAGTCGACCACATGTACAATGGTTTTATTCTGCTACCACTCTTTGCTTCCAACTATCGCGCAGCTTCCCGCTCCGGATCCATCATTGATTGTCGATCTATTTCACCTTTATTTTTCATCCATTGGATCAAGTGACACGTACCTCTTTCCGCCGGGTTTCTTTGTTTTAACAAACGTGCAGGTTCACAAGGCGGATTCTGCTAAGACCGTAGATCTCATCAAGCTGGATTGACGACCGTTGATCTCTATGTTACATTGAACACCCGCACGCACTTATCCTTCTTGTACCTTTTATAGAGCGGACATAATACGGGCCGTTGATCTTCCACTTTTCTGCTCTGCATCGTTTGATCCCCCGACATTTCACCGCTTACAAGCCCTTTGTCTTACTCTTATACTATAAATTTTAACCAAAGTTTTGACAAGTGACCATTATTTTCTTTCCACCATGGTCTCTTTACTTCCCTTCTAAATAATGGTGTTAACAACTGGCTCCATCTAGGGATGATATCCTCCCTGTGAGGTATCAAAGAACTCGTAGACCAGGTGTCTGTTTTTTGATTTTTCACAATAACTTCCAGAAAACTCATCTTTTCTTTTTTGTAGATATATTATTTTTTGTTTTGAGAAAGGGAAAGCACACCTCCTGTACCTTAGGGCCTTCACTACAGGATTCAAATACATTCGGATTAGCATTCACGTTAACTTTGTAAAGAGAAATAAGTATTTACAAGCTATAATACAAATTTTACCCTCCTCCTTAGGATAGGTAATGTTTCAGATACCTTCCATTGATGGGGTTGCTATCTAGAGGAACCCCGTTCAGATATTCCAGCAGAAATTCATTTTTCCCTCTATAACCAGCAATAACATAAGGACCTACCCACATATGGTGGAATTTCCCATGTTTTTCCTCTTTCGAAGCATCCCACTTCAGGACCAGATCGTCAATCTAAAACTGCTCTTCTTTGATTCTCCTGTCAAAAGTACTTTTCATTTTCTCCTGATGTGATTGCACCATGTCATAAGCTTTATTCCTTTGCTCATCTAGTCCAATAATCTGATTTATCCTCCTTTGCATATGATTTGGTTCTTCTTGCTGATCTTGGAAATACCTCATGACTGGGACACCTAACGGTGATGGAAAAACAACTTCAATCGCATACACCAGTTGGAACGGAGACATGCCAATCACGCTTTTGGTGCTAATCCTGTCAGCCCAAAGAGCATACTTGAGCTTGGTGTTCCAGGACCTTTTGTTATCTTCTGACAGCTTCCTGATGATCCTTACTAGGCTTTTATTATAAGATTCAGCTAACCCATTTCCCTGCAGATAATAGGAAGTTGAATGATCGAGGCTTATATGATACTTGTGACATAAAGCAATCATTTTATTGGATTTAAACGCAGCTGCATTGTTTGTTACTATTCTTCTGGGGCATCCGAATCGAGCCAATATATTTTCTTTAAGGAAATCCATGATTACAGTCTCAGTGGCTCTCCTAGTGGGAATAGATTCAATCCATTTTGTCAAATAATCTATAGCTGTAAGAATCTATTTGTGTTGTCCTGATGAATTGGGGTTTATTTCTCCAATAAAATCCAAACCCCATTGCTGGAAAGGATCTTCTACTATTATGGGGTTCAAAGGGAGAGGAAGTACCTTTCTTTTTTCATCAAAAATTTGGCATTGCTGACACTTACTGGTTTCTTTATACACATCTGAAAATAATGTAGGCCAATAATAGCCTACTCTTAGAATTTTGTTTGCTGTCACCTTCCAAGAATGATGCCCCCCACAATCTCCCTTGTGAAATTCTTTGACTGTATGCTGAGCTTCATTTTCCAAAAGACAATTCAGCAACACTCCTCCGGGGTCTTTCCAATAAAGATATTGATTTAGAATACAAAATTTGGAAGCTTTTAATTTTATGGATCGGGCTCTTGACTTAATTAACCCCTTTGCTGCTTGTAAATTTCAAAGGACATATACAATATCAGAATACCATGGAGAAGATACAAAATCAGCCATGACTTCCACTTCTGTATCTAGCTGATTAGCCTGATGAGATAAGAAATTAATTTGCAAAGCTTCACAATTTGAATTAGCCATCATTTTAGCTAATCCTTGTCCTTTAATAAACTTGTTGGGCTTTATTTTGATATCATATTCCAATAATGTAGCAATCCATTTTTCTCTTCTACCTTCTGGATCTGGTTGTGTCAAAATTCCTTTTACTGCAGCAGTTGGGACATGTGCAATTATATGTGAATGCAGAATATACACTCTGAAATCCTTCAATGCTTTGACTAAGGAATAAGCTTGTTTCTCCATAATGTCATATTTTAATTCTCCATCCCTTAACATTTTGCTAAAAAATTCTATGGGATGCTCCAAATTCTCATCATTTTTCTGTAATAAAACTGCTACTATAGTATATTCTAAAGCATATGAAAATACTGAGAATTCTTTGGTAAAATCTGGGCTCACCAATACAGGAGCCTCTGATATTTCTTTTTTGATTTCCCAAAAAGACTTTCTAGCTTCAGCATTCCATTTTATCTCGTGACCTTTCTTCAACATATTTGTGATATTCATTAAGATCTCAACAAAACTTGGCACAAACCTTGTCAAAAAATTTACCTACCCCAAGAATGATTGTATCTCTTTTTTACTCCTGGGTTCACCTACTTTCAGAATTGCACTCACTCTTTCAGGATCAATTTTTATTCCATCTTTTGATATCATATGGCCCAAAAACTTTCCCTCTTCCAACGCATAATTGGACTTATTTGGATTCAATGATATGCCAAACTTCCTACATTTCATGAAAACTTTCTCTAGGTGATGCAGATGCTCTCTGTCAGATTTTGAATAGACCGTGATATCATCCATGTAGATCACTACAAAATTCCCGATTTCCCCTGCAAAAGCAATGTCCATAGCCCGTTGGAAAGTATCTCCTGCATTCATTAAGACAAAAGGCATCTTTGCATACATAAAAGTGCCCCAAGGTGTAGTGAAAGCAGTTTTTTCTTGATCTTTGGGTAATGCTTTGATCTGATTATAGCCAAAAAAACCATCCAACATTGAAATTCTTTCAGCTCCAACTACTTTCTGCAATATATGGTCCATCTTTGGCAAAGGATAATTGTCCTTCATAGAAACTTTGTTCAATTTCTGGAAATCTATACACAATCTTATTTCTCCATTCTTCTTTCTAACAGGAACAAGGTTTGCAACCCATCTTGAAAACCTTAGAGTGACAATGATCTTAGCGTCAAATAACTTTTTAATTTCCTTCTCAATAATAGGGAGAAACTTAGGGTTTATCCTTCTGAGCTTCTGCTTGAAAGGTTTTTCTCCAGGCTTTATAGGAATAGTATGCTGTATGATAGATGTATCATACTCCTTGAGGTCTTCATAACTCCATGAAAATACATCTGTATATTTTTTCATTAATTTCACATACTCTTCTTTTTCTTTTTCAGGCAACTTCTTGGACAACTTCACAATCTTAGGATTTTATTCGGTGCCAATATTCTTATCTTCAACATCATTCTCAATGGGCTTTACTTTGGGATTCTTAGCTACATCATTCTAATAAAAAAGTTTTTCTAAAGGAATTACTCCTCTTGGTATGAAATTGTTTTTTAACTGGATAATATCCTTACCTCTTAAGGTTCCTTTCAATTTTTTAGCGCTAATCCCTTCTTCCTCAAGCTCCTCCTCATCTTGAATACTCTCGCCATTGTCATTTTCGGTGTCAATAGGAGTATTCACAAATTCTCCTGAGAGCTCTAGGAACCTTCTGATTTGCATATCATCTTCGAACACCTGCCATTATTTAGAGTTATCAGGAATAGATGGTCTATTCACAATTTATACCTAGTATTCCCTTTGACCAGCAACAGGGGTTTCAAATTTTCCAGCGGCCACAGATAAAGAATCAGCTACCAAATTTTCATGTCTAGGAACTACTTGAATTGCATGCTCTATAAAGAAGTTTCCCAACATATCCCATACTTGATTTCTATAAGCCCTCATTCGAGGATGCCTGGTTTTATAACTTTCATTTACTTGATTTATCACCAACTCTGAGTCCCCCAAGACTCTTATTTTTTGAGCTCCCAAATCTTTCAAAGCATGTAATCCCAGTAACAAAGCTTCATGTTCTGCCACATTATTTGTGCACTCAAAAGTTAATTTATATGATAAATCTTTGAAATCCCAAATAGGAGAAATTATATACACACCGGCTCCAGCACCTATTTTTGCAGCTGATCCGTCAAAGTACATAATCCACTGGCCTTCCCTTTTTTGTTTCGCTTCCAAAGCATCCTGCTCCAGCACTTCCTTTTCCTTATTCTCCTCAAACTTCTTCTGTAATTCCTCTTCCACATCATGTGGAACAACATCATTAAAGAAAATGGAAGACCCCAAGTTAGTATCAATAGCATAAATGTGGTGAATTTTAGGTTTATGTTGACTGCTCACTACATAAGGGGTTCTTTTTTCACTATATAATCTTCTGCTCCCATCTCGAACAGGAATTGTAGCATAAGACATATCCATCTGTAAACTACCTTTCAAATTGGAAGTCCAAGATCTTGACAACAGTACCCCGAACTTAGGTGGAATATCTGCCACGACCACATCCATGACTATAGTTTTAGATGGCAATTTATTTAGGGTTACCACCATATCTTTAATCAAACCAAGGCATTTCACTCTTTTAGAATCAAACAAGTACAAATCTTTGTAAGGTCTTATTACTTCTAATCCCAAACTCTCTACCACCCCTTTCGGGATTAAGTTATGTGATGCCCCTGAATCTAGCATAGCATTGTGGACCACCTTATCATGCACATTTAAACTCAAATAGAAAGGAGGGACTTCTTCACTTTCTAAATTTTCAACCTTTGACCCAAACGAAATAGCAGGGTTATCATCGTTCAACTCTAAAATGTCAGATTGCCATTCTCCTTGATTTTTGACCATTTTTGTGATAGTGTTTCTGTATTCAGTGTTTCTCAATAACTCATTAAATGGAACAAATATTTTTAGCTTTGAAAGTTCATTTTGTAAATTGAAGCTAGAACCAATTTTTTCCACATCAACCAGAGCCGCCTAATTTATTGCTTTATCTCTTTGTACATCATTTTCAACCTCTTTATTTACAAAAGACTCTTTTTGTAGTTCTTTTCCCTTTTCTACATTCAAAGCACTAGTGGAAGGCTGATTTGGGTTTGCATTTCCTTTATTTATGAGGACATCCCTATTCCGCAATCTAATTTTCTTCTGCACATCATCCATAGCGTGTAAATAACCCCTTTGATACTGCTTGGTCTCCATTTCAAATTCTTCACTTCCATCTTCCCGTCCAAACATGTTATGCTCTTCCTCAGTAAGATATATCTCTGAGTCCTGTTCTCCAAAAATATTAATCTCATTTTCAGCGGGATCTTCTTCATCAGCAACATAATTTTTCGGGAATGGTGGACGAATTTGTTGTTCCTCCTGATTTCTTGGATTCCTTACGTCTCTTTGTCGGTTTTGGGGAGGAACATGAGGATTGGGTCTTCTAAAATTAGGATTCCTGATTTGAGGCTCAGCTTGTTCTCTATTGAATCCCCTATTATCCATAGTTAATCTATCCATCAATTTTTCCATGGTTTTCAACATCATTCCAAATTTTACATCATTAGTAGAAGAAGAAGCAAAAGGAAAATTTTCCTCCTTTTTCCTTCTATCAATATCTCTATGTTTCATCTTCCCACTTGCCATCATATTTGCTTCTACTTCTAGAGCATCTGTAAACATGACTGCAAGAGTTGCTTATTTTCTCTCCCTTAATGAGAATGCAAAATCATTATCAAAAGCTCCAGCATAGTGCAATTTGGCTGCGGCCATAGAAGGTTTTATATCCTCCGGAATGGAATTATAAACCCTCATAAATTTGCTAGAAAATTCATGGACAGATTCGAAACCTCCTTTTTTGAGACTCTTATACTGAGATAAGAGCTGCAAAGGGTTCTGTTTATCATCCCACCTATCTAGAAATGCATTTTGGAAAGCCTGAAAATTTATTATAGATCCATTAGGAAAATCTTTAAACCATTTCTTTGCCTCTCCTGACAAACTTTGGGCAAACAACCGCATTTTAACATCTGGATAATCAACTTCTTCTAAGTCAATGGAATCCTCAAATTTGGCAACATGCTGTTTTGCGGTCACATCACCTTCCCCATCAAACAAGGAAATTCTTTGAGAATAGTTCTAAGGAAGGTCATGTAATAAGGGAGGCAAACGCAAGGGAGCAAATCTGGCTTCCATTGGTCTAGGTGGATTCACAGGAACTGAAGAGCTTTGAGTATTTTGAGAGGTAAATGTTTCAACTTTAGTGGTTTGTTGCAAATATCTCTAGAGGGAATCCAACAAATAATATTCTAACCTACGAGGATTGAACTCAATATTCTTAAGGTCAGACTCAGATTTGGTTCTCAACAGACTTTTCCCAGCATTAACTTCCCATTCCGGATCAATGTGAGAATCTTGAGATGATGATGCACCAAACAAAGGAAAACCTAACTTTTCTTTATTTTTTCTCTTAAATAACCTTTCTGGGTCTTCAAAACTTTTCAAGATTTCGGTATCAGAGTTACCCCACGTGTGTCTTCTCAAATCCAGAATGACTCCTTAAGTTCTGAAGAAATTTTACAGTGGAGCCGCCAGGACAAATATACAACCTTTTTACTGATAAAAATTCCTGTTTGCCCACAGAAATTTTCTTTAAACACTGTCGTTCTCCCACGGCAGATATGCACTTTCATTCCCCGACAACGGTGCCAGTTTGTTTGCACTCAGAATGTACCCAAGGTTGTAAAGGTAAATCCCAAGGTAACAACAAAACCACTTTAGAAAGAAACTGGTTTTTATTCCAGAGAGGGATCTCTCAATACGTCTAACGAGATCAGATATAATTAACATCCAAAGATTTGTATAGATGGTTGAAACAACACATAACCATTGGGCATGGAGTCACATAAAAATAAAAATATCACAAAGACACATACATGAGATTTATCAAAGGCAAGGTAACCATTTCATCACAGTCATTCATTTAGTTTAGGTCGAACAGAAGAGACAATGAACAACCCATTAATACAGAGCATCAAAGATGAGTTCTATATTAACTTTAGTAGAAAAATGTATAAAATGTCCAAAATGATGATTAGAGCATAAACATTATGAATTCCAACCATCAAATACTGTGTTTCAGATATGAATAAAAGCATAATGAAGTCTTAGACTGGAAAAGACAATCACATAAGGAAAGAAATACAGACTGTAATGGAAATGACACAGGAATCTCTGATAATTCTTATGAATTCGCTCTATTATTAAAAAATAATATGTCTTTCAAAACATTCCACGACAGGATGGGTTCCAACCCCCATCAAATAAAATAGATGCAATTATATACATAAAATGATTCATCTTCCGAGAAGATTCATAACTGAATGTCCAGCTTAATTAAAGTCTTGTAACTAAATTCCTAACTTCTAAGAATAAACTATAGCTTCAATCCTAACAGATCATAAATTTAAAATCAACTTGACATGTCTTCACCCAACCAGGTCCTCAGCGCGCGACATCTGTTCTCATGAATGAAGGATGTATTTTGTCTTTCTGAACCTTTCTACGACTTTCCATTGCTCCGTGCTCGGGGTATCATATTCCATCATCTCTTGAATTGACACTTCCAACTCCATGTAAGCTTCGTATGATACCTTGGGCAATCCTCTCCTGATGATTAGGAAATTTTGTAAGATTTCAAAATCCTCTGTCAATTTGTCCACAATAGATTTCCCCGTTACACCTTTTTCCAAATCATCAAATTTGGAATGATCCATGCAGATTTGAACTAACAAGCTGTGATAGTGCTCCTGAGAAAACATCCACCCTTCCTCGTCCCAAAAGGATGGTAGGTCGTCCTCAAATAGCTCTTTGAAAACCTGCTTGAATTTATTAACTTGTGAAAGCATTTAATTTGCCTTGTCCTGAACCGTCTTCATTAAATGGTGTATTGCTTCTGCCAAGTACTCATCTAGAATGAACATAAGAACCGATTGAGAATCCGAACCAAATCAACTCATTTTTAACAAAAAACCAAGGATGACTTCATTACGTGACAATCATCGTCAAGACCCAAAATTTGACAGACTAGGGATACCACTAACTGAACTTCAATTTTAAAAATATGAACATGGTAAGGTAGGAAAAGACCATCTAAAGATTGACCCTCTTTCAAAATACTGGACAGGAATTTGCAATGGACTTCAGTGATACAACTTTTGTACAATTCAGCAAGAATATACTCATTTACAGGTTCATAGTTGTTAGGGTAACTGTCGGGCAGGTTTAAGTTTTCGCGGATGACCTTGGCATTGATTTTACAGAGTATTCAAGAAGTAGAATGACTAAAAATGACTCTTTGAGAAGGGGAATAATTAACTGCGCACCACTCTGCGAATTCAGGAAAATGTAGTGTCTGTTCGACGGCAAAATAATATAAAAATGATTTACAGACATTTAAGACATCATTTCCCTGTAAATTATAATGCCACAACCTCTCTTTACTGACTGATACACTTCCTATGGACAGGAATGGGTCACACACCCCTCGGTATCTATCAACCAGATAGTCTTCCTAGTCATCTAAAAATCGACTAGACCCTTGCAATTCCTTTTGTTGGTCCATACTTTAGTCGATAATGGTAACCAGATAGATGAATTATGGGCGTTTGAGCCTTACCTGTTACCGTGGCTGCGTGCATTTGAAATTGATAGTCGAAGGTTGACGAGCAAGAAGGTATTTTTCACAATCGTCTGGTGCCAATAAATAATCACCGAACAAGTCAACTATGCTTTTATAGGACCCCACTCCGGAGGCTCCTTTCAGCGGTTTCCACCAAACCACTTTTGCCTCCGGAACGTGCCATAGTTGACCACATGTACAATGGTTTTTATTCCGCTACCGCTCTTTACTTCCAACTATCGCGTAGCTTCCCACTCCGAATCCATCATTGACCATCGATCTATTTCACCTTTATTTTTCACCCATTGGATCAAGTGACACGTACCTCTTTCTGCTGGGTTTCTTTGTTTTAACAAACGTCCAGGTTCACAAGGCGGAGTCTGCTAAGACCGTAGATCTCATCAAGCTCGATTGAGGATCGTTGATCTCTATGTTACATTGAACAACCACATGCACTTATCCTTCTTGCACCTTTTAGAGAGTGGACATAATACGGGCCGTTGATCTTCCACTTTTCCGCTTTGCATCGTTTGATCCCCCGAGATTTCACTGCTTACAAGCCCTTTGTCTTACTCTTATACTATAAATTTTAACCAAAGTTTTGACAAGTGACCATTATTTTCTTTCCACCATGGTCTCTTTGCTTCCCTACTAAATAATGGTGTTAACAGCTGTCTCCATCTAGGGATGATATCCTCCCTATGAGGTATCAAAGAACTCATACACCAGGTGCTTGTTTTTTGATTTTTCACAATAAATTCCAGAAAACTCATCTTTTGTTTTTTGTAGATATATTATTTTTTGTTTTGAGAAAGGGAAAGCATGCCTCCTGTACCTTAGGGCCTTCACTACGGGCTTCAAATACATTCGTCTTAGCATTCACTTAACTTTGTAAAGAGAAATAAGTATTTACAGGCTATAATACAAATTTTACCCTCCTCCTTAGGACAGGTAATGTTTCAGATACCTTCCATTGACGGGGTTACTATCCAGAGGAACCCCGTTCAGATATTCCAGTAGAAATGCATTTTTCCCTCTGTAACCAGCAACAACATAAGGAGCTACCCACATATGGTCAAATTTCCCATGTTTGTCCTCTTTCGGAGAATCCCATTTCAGGACCAGATTGTCAATCTGAAACTACTCTTCTTTGATTCTCCTGTCAAAAGTACTTTTCATTTTCTCCTGATGTGATTGCACCCTATCATAAGCTTTATTCCTTTGCTCATCCAGTCCAATAATCTGATTTATCCTCCTTTGCATATGATTTGGTTCTTCTTGCTGATCTTGGAAATACCACATGACTGGGACACCTAACGATGCTGGAAAAACAACTTCAGTCCCATACACCAGTTGGAACGGAGACATGCCTATCACTTTTTTGGTGCTAATCCTGTCAGCCTAGAGAGAATACTTGAGCTTGGTGTGCCAGGACCTTTTGTTATCTTCTAACAACTTCCTGATGATCCTTAATAGGCTTTTATTAGAAGATTCAGCTAACCCATTTCCCTGCGGATAATAGGCAGTTGAATGATTGAGGCTTATATGATACTTGTGACAGAAATCAATCATTTTCTTGGATTTAAACGCAACTGCATTGTCTGTTACTATTCTTCTGGGGCATCCGAATCAAGCTAATATATTTTCTTCAAGGAAATCCATGATTACAGTCTCAGTGGCTCTCCTAGTTGGAATAGCTTCAATCCATTTTGTAAAATAATCTGTAGCTGTAAGAATCCATTTGTTTTGTCCTGATGAATTGGGGTTTATTTCTCCAATAAAATCCAAACCCCACTGCTGGAAAGGAGCTTCTACTATTATGGGGTTCAAAGGGAGAGGAAGTGCCTTTCTTTTTTCGTCAAAAATTTGGCATTGATGACACTTACTGGTTTCTTCATACACATCTAAAAATAATGTAGGCCAATAATAGCCTGCTCTTAGAATTTTGCTTGCCGACACCTTCCAAGAATGATGCCCCCCACAATCTCCCTTATGAAATTCTTTGACTGTATGCTGAGCTTCATTTTCCAAAAGACAATTCAGCAACACTCCTTTGGGGTCTTTCCAATAAAGATATTGATTTAGAATACAAAATTTGGCAGCTTTTAATTTTATGGATCGGGCTCTTGACTTACTTAACCCCTCCAGTGCTTGTAAATTTTGAAGGACATATAAAATATCAGATTACCATGGAGAAGCTACAAAATCAGCCATGACTTCCACTTCTGTGTCTACCTGATTAGCTTGATGAGATAAGAAATTAATTTGTAAAGCTTCACGATTTGAATTAGCCATCATTTTAGCTAATCCTTGTCCTTTAATCAACTTGGTGGGCTTTATTTCGATATCATATTCCAATAATGTAGCAATCCATTTTGCTCTTCTACCTTCTGGATCTGGTTGTGTCAAAATTGCTTTTACTACAGCAGTTGGGACATGTGCACTTATATGTGAATGCAGAATATACACTCTGAAATCCTTCAATGCTTTGACTAAGGCATAAGCTTGTTTCTCCATAATGTCATATTTTAATTTTCCATCCCTTAACATTTTGCTAAAAAATGCTATTTGCTACTCCAAATTCTCATCATTTTTCTGTAATAAAACTGCTGCTATAGTATATTATGAAGCATATGAAAATACTGAGAAGTCTTTGGTAAAATCTGGGCTCACCAATACAGGAGCCTCTGATATTGTTTTTTTGATTTCCCAAAAAGACTTTCTAGCTTCAGCATTCCATTTTATCTCGTCACCTTTCTTCAACATATTTGTGATATTCATTAAGATCTCAACAAAACCTGGCACAAACCTTCTCAAAAAATTTACCTGCCCCAAGAATGATTGTATCTCTTTTTACTCCTGGGTTCACCTACTTTTAGAATTGCACTCACCCTTTCAGGATCAATTTTTATTCCATCTTTTGATATTATATGGCCCAACAACTTTCCCTCTTCCAACGCAAAATTGGACTTCTTTGGATTCAATGATATGCCAAACTTCCTACATTTCATGAAAACTTTCTCCAGGTGACACAGATGCTCTTTGTCAGATTTTGAATAGACCGTGATATCATCCATGTACATCACTACAAAATTCCTGATTTCCCCTGCAAAAGCAATGTCCATAGCCCGTTGGAAACTAGCTCCTGCATTCATTAAGCCAAAAGGCATCTTTGCATACATAAAAGTGCCCCAAGGTGTAGTGAAAGCAGTTTTTTCTTGATCTTCAAGTAATACTTTGATTTGATTATAGCCGAAAAAACCATCCAACATTGAAATTCTTTCAGCTCCAACTACTTTTTGCAATATATGGTCCATCTTTGGCAAAGGATAATTGTCCTTCATAGAAAGTTTGTTCAAGTTCAGGAAATCGATACACAATCTTATTTCTCCATTCTTCTTTCTAACAGGAACAAGGTTTGCAACCCATCTTGAAAACCTTAGAGTGACAATGATCTTGGCGTCAAATAACTTTTTAATTTCCTTCTCAATAATAGGGAGAAACTTAGGGTTTAACCTTCTGAGCTTCTGCTTGAAAGGTTTTTCTCCGGGATTTATAGGAATAGTATGTTGTATGATAGATGTATCATACTCCTTGAGGTCTTCATAACTCCATGCAAATACATCTGTATATTTTTTCATTAATTTCACATACTCTTCTTTTTCTTTTTCAGGCAACTTCTTGGACAACTTCCCAATCTTAGGATTTTCTTCAGTGCCAATATTCTTATCTTCAACAACATTCTCAATGGGATTTACTTTGGGATTCTTAGCTACATCATTCTGATCAAATTTTTTTTCTAAAGGAATTAGTCCTCTTGGTATGAAATTGTTTTTTAACTGGATAATATCCTTACCTCCTAAGGTTCCTTTCAATTTTTTAGCGCTAATCCCTTCTTTCATGTGATTGTGCTTTACTTTGTTATATGATTATTTCATGTGATTGTGCTTTACTTTGTTGCTATCTGTTATCTGTTACATGAATGCTGTATATCAGTTAGTAAATGTCTGTATGTTCTCATTCAGTTACATCATTATAGAAAGTTAAAGGCAAGTTTAAATGTAACAAGTGTCTACCTATGAAACCATCAGTGCTTGTTTCACACAGTAATAGTCACTCTGTTAAGTGCTTCCAGTATACTTATTCAATTATTTAAGTATAGTGATGTGAGTGTGTTGAACCATGAAGTTTGTGTAAGGCTGTTTACACCTTGTTGGAGGTTAGCCGAGTTATTTCCCCCTAGTGAGAAACCCTCTGAACCTTGAGAGTCACTTTGGGCAGTACTATAGGAGATATCACATTGACAGGAGGTGATATCACATCGACGGAGGAGCTACGGTGTGAGATATCATAGATAGTAAGAACCACAGAAGGGAGAGTTTGTGCATCGTCCTAGTCACTGTGATGTGATAGGAGTCCTCCCCCTGTCAGAGTCCGCGAGGAAGGGAGAACTGCAACTCGTAGGAAGATCTCACTGGCTAAGAAGAGTCGCAAGACACCAGGATGCTACAGAACCTGGTTAAGGACACTTGAGTCTTTAGCCAACCCATCTGAGATCACTTTAGGTGAGACTTCAGGCTGCTCTGCAGTCTATTGTCGAAAGGGCCAGTGAGTTAGGGGTGTTGTTGGTACATTATAAGTAAACCTGGGTCTGCCCATAGTACCCAACACTGTTCCTATGGGATATTGTTCACTTGTCGATTCTATGAGACCCACTGAACCAATTATAGATCGTCCAATAACACCCCACAACCTAGGTCAAATTACCACTTCCCATATTATGTTTGTTCCTAATCTTCCCGGGGCTTCTACACTTGGGGCTCTACCTTCAATTCTCATTTCCTCAATACCTTCTAGTGTCAGGGGGAAACCCCCGGCATGACCTATATTATTTGACGTTGAAATTGTGCCTAGTCAAGGATAGACCTCTAATATAGAACCATCTACAGTTTATGTCCCCCACACCCATATTAATGTGGTTAATCCACATCTAGTTCAGGTCATCCCTTGGGGGCACAACCTATAACCATTAATATTCTGGAGGTTATGGTTATCACATACCTATAGGTAATATTAATCATCCACCTATTCCTATAGGGATGCCTTATGCTGGAATTCCATACCCTAGTAACACTTTTACGCCATGGGGGAAACCCAACTGGTCTTACATGCTAGCTATGGGGGGGATACCTATACATACTGCGGAAGGTGCTAGAGGACCACCTTATGGAGGTCCTCCCCCTGCAGACCCTAATGGTCCCAAAGGATCTGGAAACTTTCCTCCTTATGGTCCTAGTGGTCTTGGTGGTCCTAGGGGGCCTAGTGGCTTTCCTCCTTATGGCCCTAGAGGGTCTAGTGGCCCTTTTCCTGGTGGTTCTGGAGGATCTGTAGGCTTATCTCCTGGTGGATTTAGAGAGTCTAGTGACCCTCTTCCAAATAGTTTTGGAGGCTCTAAAGGATTACCTCCTGGTGGCTTTGGAGGATCTGGTGCTCCTAGTGGTCCTTGTGGTCCCGGTGGCCTTGGTGGTCCTCCTCCTAGAGGCCCTAGTGGTCCTAGCGGTCCTGATCCCAGAAATCAACCCCCTGTGGGTGGATTTTTTGTTAGCTCTTCGTCACAGTAACCTGTCTTTCAGTCCACTGGTAATTATATGCCATATCAATATTACCAGTATGTGCAACAAAATTGGAAGTTACCTTTCCTAGCAAATTTGGACTTACCACACTTGTCCAAGTTGATTAATAACCCCATTTGACACAATCCCTCTTGGCCTCCCATTCCGGTAAAGTTACCATCAGATATCCTGAAGTTCGATGGGAAGTAGGGAGACAATTCGAAGAACCATGTTATGGCATTCCCTTTGCGGTGTTCTTCAAACTCCCTCATGGATGACTTCATTCGGTTACGACTGTTTCAGTGAACTTTGACTGGTATAGCTACGAGGTGGTACATTAAACTCCCACAACATTAGTTTATGGATTTTGTCTCGTTGGAAACCATGTTTCTTACACACTTTTAGCTCCCTATTCTTTACGAAATGGAAACCGATCTTTTAACTTCTCCGTGACAGAACACCTCCACCCACATATCCGATCATATTCACAAGTAGAGAAGGTGGAGAAGGCTTATTAAGGCCCCTATTCTGGATCAGTTATTAGCTAATTGGTTTACCAAATCCTTGTTGCCTCCTATTGCCTGAGATGTGGCTATGGGCGGTGATGTTACTGAAGAGTAGGCTATTAGTTGAGCCCAGTATCTAGACTTGGTCTATTCCTAGTCTGGAACTCTTTATGACTTGATTCCTTAGGCTCCTTTCCCAAGCATCGATCCCACCAAGCCACCAGCAGAAGTACCTATTGATGGGATTGTTGGTTCAATCTAGTTCCCGTCAGTAGAAAAACCTGCCAAGCAACCCCAAACTGCCACCCCTACTCCTTTGAATCCTAATGTTTCCACCAAGGTCAACTATATTCAAAGTACTCAAACCTCGGGTAATAATAAAAAGAAAGGTAAAAATAGAAATAAAAAACTTGGAAACCAACAGGAGACTCTAAGACCAACCAACAGTGATAACGATAAAGGGAAAAGAAAGGCGAATATCCCTATATGCTATGCGAAGGTGACCATTTTTCAAAGGAGTGTCCTCGTCGAGACAAAATATCCTAGTTTCTGAAGTCCAATCCCGCACCCACAGTACTTACGGATCCTTTTCCCTCTCAACAACAAATGATAGAGCACATGTCTAATCAAGGTAACTCTAGTTCGTCAGAGAAAATTCTTACGATGTCCTTAGATACCATCAATCTGCAAAATTGAAGTCAGAATTATGAAAAACCATTAGATAAAAAATAAGATCATTCTTCTTCAGGGAAAGCTCCCTCTACTATTTCTCCTGAATCCTCATCCACTGTCCCCTTATCTATCGAGAAGCCTACTCTCGACATGATTTTGCGTCCACCTAAGAGTACTCTTTGGAAGGTAGTATTTAACCCTAATTCCCGAGCTGCTCAATTTTATAATGTAGTTGAAGATCTTGCTCAGGAACCTGTGCCATGTCTGCCTTATAAGTACTCCAAATTTTCCCTACACAGTGCAAAAACTTGTTAACAACATTAGGAGCTTTAGACCTGGATAATACTAACTTGATTCATTTCACTGTTTAGAACTATAAGTCTAGGTTACCGCATAAACTTGATTTTTAGATCATTACGAAAGTAGTTGGAAAGGAGGTTTTTCGAATGATACTAGATGAAGGAGCTTCAACTTTAGTTTTGTCTCTGTCTTGTTGGAAGGCTCTCGGCTCTTCCAAGCTTGTAACATCACCTACGACCCTTAAATCCTTTGATGGACAGGGTTTCCAACCCCATGGTCTCATATCAGCCCTAGCGGTCGAGCTGGGGGGAGAAACCACTTCCATTCAAGTAGAAGTGGTAGATTCCCCCTTATATTACAACCTCCTTCTAGGAAGAAATTGGTTCTATGCCATGACTGCTGTCACCTCAACAGTATTTTGAACAGTCCAATTTTTGCATCTAGGGAGAATTGTTACTATTGATCAACTTGATTTCTATACGCCGGATGTTACTACCTCCATGGCTAATAACATCCCCATGCTAGGCCAGTCCCCTCCTCCTTACCAGTCGATTGGGGTAGGCATGTTGAAGGATTCATCCCTTATGGGGATTTTTCCATCTAGTCCTCCTAGCATGAATACCATGACAGTCCATATGATCGCCTCATGTTATTATGAAACTAAGGGTAAACATGTTGTTGATTCCACCTCATTGAGTTCACACGAAGCACTATATGATGCTATTCAAACCTTGTTCGATGATCACATGGATGACCTTCATCTTGTGGCTTCAGATCCTTACCATTTACCGTACTAGTTAGAGCCTTCTCTTCCTATTCTAGATTATCTCTCTGAGACTTTCCCTTCCGATGAGTCCATTTGGCAGGATCACCATCATAGATCCATGTTCCTCCCCAACACCAGTTCAGTTAGCCATGATTTTGCATCCTTGTTTCCTACTGATATTGTCAACGTATCCCAAAGTCCTATATTGTTGCAAGATACAAATTCTAAAGGAAACCTTTACAACATTACTCAAATGAATCCGATTGACATATCGGCCAAGACTGATACTATCGAGCATGTTCATGTTGGGCAGAACTGCTTGGCAGATGAATCTAAAGCCTATAAGGCACTTTTCAAAGAATTCCATGATATTTTTTCTTGGTCCTACAAAGAGATGTCAGGGATTGACCCATCCATTGTGGTCCATGAGATTAAAATCTATCCCATGGATAAACCTGTCAGGAAAAAACTAAGGCAAGTCCATCCTCGGAAGGCCGCAGCTATTAAAAATGAAACTGAGAAAATTCTCAAAGCTGGGTTTATTTATCCTGTACCCCTGATGGAATGGGTATCGAACATTGTCCCTATCAATAAAAAGCAGGGCACCATTAGAGTGTGTATAAACTTTAGGGATTTTAATAAAGCTTGTCCCAAGGACAACTTTCCTACTCCGCACATCGATCATATTATCGAAAAATGTGTTGGAAGTGTCATCTTTTCATTCATGGATGGCTTCTATGGTTATAATCGGATTGATGTATTACCCTCCGATCAGCATAAGATGACATTCATTTTACCATGGGGAACCTTTGCATATAATAAGTTACCTTTTGGCTTGAAAAATGCTGGAACCACGTTCCTGCACACAATGTCCTATGCGTTTCACGACATTAAACATATTGTTGAACCGTACCTTGAAGACCTCCTTGCTCATTCACAACGACGAGAGGACCACCTTGGTAATCTTATAGAGATATTCCTGAGATGTCGTCATTATAATATACGGCTCAATCTGCATAAATGTGTTTTTTGCATTGAGACAAGACATCTGCTAGGTTTTGTGGTATCGAAAGATGGAATCTAGATCAATCCTTTGTAAATTGCTGCCATTTTAGATATACTAGCCCCAACTAATATCCTTGAACTCCAAAGTTTGCAGGGGAAGGAAAACTTTCTCCACCATTTCATGTGCAATTTCACAGAGAAAACGCACGGTTATATGCATCTCCTCAAGAAGAATACTCCATTATTCTGGGATGACTAGGCCCAACACACCTTTGATAATCTTAAGCACGCTCTAACTCATTCACCTGTGATACACCCCCTAGATTATTCAAAGGAATTTATCTTGTATATTACTACCTCCACTACTACCATCGCTATGGTTTTAGTGCAGGAAAATCTCCATGGTCAGGAGCACATGATTTATTATGCCAATAAAAATATCATGGATTCTAAAACTCGTTATTCATGTGTGGAAAAGTTAGCATTGGCCATAGTCGTTGCTGTACAAAAGTTTCATCACTAAATTCTGCTCCACACTACCATTGTATTGGTAGACCAGAACCCGATGTATTACATCCTGACTCGTCAAGTGCTCAGGGGCAAGTACTCCCGCTAGATAGTCATACTTCAAGAGTTTGATCTGGCATTTGCCAAAGCCACATCAAAGAAATAATTTGTCTTTGCAGAGCTTATGTGTGATCTTCCCTATGCTTTGATGGAATCTGAGCCCAGTGATTCATTCCTGGATGAGTTCCTGTTCCTGATAAGCACTACTGATCCTTGGTATGGAGATTTACTTATTTATCTCCAAAAAAAATGATTTCAGCTACATTTATCCTACGATGATTGGTTCCGTATCCATCACCATGTGAAATACTATCTCATCCTGAATGATACCTTGTATAGATGTGGGATTGACTCAATTCTTCGGCGATGCCTCACCCATGAGGAGGCTAAACATGTGTTGAATGATTGCCACTTTGGAGCATGTGGTAGTCATTTATCTGGGATGGCTACAGCCTAGAAAATCCTTCAGGCTGGCTATTTCTGGCCTTCTGTCTTCAAAGACTATCATTATGCTATTAAGAAATGCCCACCTTGTCACCACTTTTATCCTAAAAAGTGCACCCATCCTCCTCCGCTACACCCTGTCATTACCGTTGGCTCATTCACCAAATGGGGGATTGACTTCATGGATTGTAATCCTACCTCAGCCGGGGGGCATGGTTACATCATCATAGCCATTGATTATTTCACAAAATGGGCTGAGTCCATGCCTACATACACAGAAGATGGTAGGAATGCCTCTCTCTTCTTGTTCAATCATATCATAGCTAGATTTGGAGTCCCGCAGTCCATCGCTACTAATCACAGATCCCATTTCCGTAATCAAATGATGGAGGAACTAAGTGCCAAGCTAGTTTTTCACCATGAAAAATCTATGCCATATTATCCATAAGCTAATGGTTAGGTAGAGGAAATTAACAAAGTTTTGAAAACTATGCTTCGTCGGATGGTTGGAGATCATAAATCCAACTGGCAACACGGTCTTTCTCCACTCTTTGGGCTTATCAGACTTCAGTGAAAATAGCCACTGGTTTCACACCATTCCAGCCTGTCTATGGAATTGAAGCTATCTTACCGATTCAATGTCAGAATCCATATTTATAACTTGCCGTCGAACTTTTCCCAGACACTTCTATAGAGGAAGAAATATTTTTGTACTTGAATAACCTTGACGAGACTCGGAGAGATGCTGCCTTGGCTAATGAGGCACATAAGAAATGCATCAAGGCACGGTATGATAAATCCATCCAACCTCGTGTCTTTAACGAGGGTGACCTAGTCTTGACTTATGATGAGATATATGACAAAGTAGGGAAGGGTAAGTTCGAGTCCATGTGGTATGGAACTTTCGTCATTTCTAAGGTTTTAGAGAAAGGAGCCTACAAGCTCGTTGATTATGATGGCATCCCTTTGGGGCAACCTCATAATGGGTTGTACTTGAAAAGGTACTATGCCTAGGTCTTTCTTGGATATTATCTTGTATATATGTATATTAATTGACTTTCAGTGTGCTTTTAGTATTTTCAAGATGGTTTTGAGTTTAGTGTGTGCATCTGTTTATACTATGTTTTGGTCATGTAGATGGAATTCTATGGCTTCGCTGATGGTGCTTGCTGCCACACCTTGAATCTCACCTCGGCTGCTTGGGTCCTCTATTCCCTAGCTGAAGATTTGGTCAATTCAGGAGCGGTTTGTATAGGTCTTGCTACTAATAACATCACCGAGTATGAAGCAGTCATCGGTCTTCTGACTGAAGCTTCCTCCTAAGATGTTCATGATATAGTAGTCTTGATGGACTCACAACTCGTGGTTTTCCATTTAAACCATGTTTACACCATTAGAAACCTTGTGCTCCTCTGCCTCTTCTGGAGAGTACGTTTGCTAGAAATATCATTTGAAACCATCACTTATAAACGTATCCCTAGGGAACATAATGTAGTTGCTGACTCATTGGCTAATTACATCCTAGATTGGCATATTGCCCATTCATGACATTGAAATCAAACATGGTGCATTGTAAATACAAATTTATAGACACATAAAACTCACGTAAAATATGTTGACCATTTGAGACATATAAACACCAAGTAAAATTTTGTATATATATATAAACAAAAAATTTTACAAATAGGTCCTGAGACCTCATTTGAAGCACATAGGATTTCAGGAAAAATCATCATACAAAATCCTGAAATTGTCAGCTTTCAGTACATATCTCATACACTAGTGGTGCTTGTGATAACACATCACTGCTCGAGCTACTCTATGCAGCAGCCTACTGAATCGACTCGGTACTCCCACTGTGGATCTTTGATATCTCATTGGGAGGTCATCAATGGCAGAATTTGGGATATCCAAGGTCAACCTCTTTAGGTTTTCCTCTAGCTCCTCGGTGATATCATCACCCTGTGGTACAAAGCAGGCTCCAGCTCACCTGTCCAACGGAGAAGCTCCTCTAGGTCGTGCTGCTCCAACATCTGCATGAGAATATATAGGTCTTGTCACTTAACACAAAAAATATAAAACATTAAAATTCATAAAAACATTTCATCCATTTTATGGTTTCTTGCTTCTTACTGATGTCACCCCACTTTCCGCCAGGTGGGAGTGGTAGGTCAGGATCTCCGGTGAAGTCCATACCTACGTAAGCATAATCCTCAACCACGAGGATCTGATCTCGGAGCCATCTGAAGAATGGGTCACCGAAATTCACCCTTCCCCTACCTGCTCCTATACTAGCCATGACCTGGACCCACCTCATCATGCGGGGGTCCCATGCTCTCAGACTCCAGAAGACTACGCGAGGTATCATTTGTGGTACCTACTCAAAGAAGAAGCAAGATAAAATGGAACCAAAGCAAAACTGCTTTAGCTCTCCCTGCCGACACTTAGTCAGCTAATCTTTGAATATTGGAAGCATGGCTTCCACCCAGTTGAATACCGTGGGTGCCATGGCCTTTATGGAATATAGCATGTGTGACCTAGAATCCTGGTGCACACCCTAACTCTCGGCCACCCTCTGCATAGTAAATAGGAAGGTTTGTAGAGGCCCATCCATCACTGCTCTGATGGGGATTTTCTTCCCCGATGTCCTCGTCCCTAGAGCACAGTGACAATCTATAAGCTCTCAAGTGGTAACATCCCCTCCACAGGATCTTGTCAGTGAGATGGGGGCACCCCGTCTTGAGAGACCAGTGAAGAAGTAGATATCCTCTACTTCCACTGTAAGAATATGGGCCCCCACCTTGAAGTAATGTCGCTCTGTATTCCACATCCGTACCATGTTCTCCAGTAACCGCTCATATGAGACCATGCTTGGGGTCTGGAAGAACTTCAGGATCCCACAGTCCCATAATGCAGATTTACAACCCGCATTTCTCTTGGCAAAAGCATCATCATTGTCATGTGATATTTCTTTCCATATCACCATTTTGTGAGCAACCAAGACCTATTAAAAACAATCATATCATGCATTAGAATCATCCCTAATCATTAAAAATCAAAAGAATGACTTTATATTGCTCATGCTATTAGTTTAAAATCTCCACAACTGGCACCGCCTGTGCACTGTTGGAGATAGGCGGTGGCACTTCCTGTCAACTATGTTATAGGCACGGTTCTTGGGAGGTACCGCGTATCCTGCAAGGGGTAGGTGATGTGCCCTCTTTTAAGGTTTTATGGCTTTCCATAGGAGTCCAAAACCCCATCAAAACTCAAAATAAATGATATGAAATGAAAGATTAGCGTTTTAGCTGTTACCTGCAATTGACGGTGCTCAAAAGGGACGGTGGGAACTCCCGGTATCAGCTGCTAAAGATCTGGCTAAGAAAGTGCTCCAAATGCTCTCCATTATGGATAAATAGTGAAATGATTTGATTTTTTACTATTTACATGACTTATATAGGAATTTTTGTGTCTGGCATACTATAGTTTTGATATAAAATCATATTTTAGTCAAAGTTTATCTATCGTAATCCCTCAATGCTAGTTATAAATGCATTTAACACTTGTTTCTGAGTCGATTGCATGATAAGATAACTATAGAAAGAAACTTTGGAAGTTTGTTTCTGGATTTTTCACACTTTCATAAAACAAAAAAAGGTCGATGAGAGTTTATTACAACACTTTGATCATGCTCTTTAAACCCAGTATCAAAGGTCTGAGTCCATTTCAGTTTCTTTCCAGGCTTGTAAAAAATTGACATTGTGTAAAGAAGCATCATGGAGTCTTCTTTTCACCTCCTTTTCAAGATCCTTAAACATGAAAAGATCGTTGAGTCCATTTCTGATTCTTTCCAGGCTCGTAAAAAGTGACATTGTGTAAAGAAACCTCATGGATTTCTCTTTAAACTCTTTTTAGGCTCCCTAAATATGAAAAGATCGTCAAGCGATCTTGTCTTCTTCATGCTCATTAAAGCATTTGAAGAGTCATCCGTCTGACGGTAGGTTATCTCTTTTTTGGTTCAGATAGGACTATTTATGAAAAAGGAACACTCCCACCAATCATGACTGGAAGAGTTCCCTAAGGTATTATTTTATACTTTTTCGAGCCTTAGGGACTAAATAACACAAAAAAGGACCCCTATGGAATATTCTTCCATATTTGTTCAGACTCTCTAAACATGAATGATACCAAGTTTTCTTTCAGTGGACTTGTCAAATTAAACATTGAGAGGCCCATTTTGGGAACAAACCCCTCCTCTCTCAGGTTTGTAAAACATACGAGTCCGGACTTGTCTTCCGACAAGATATATCGAGTGTTTGTTACCCTCTTTGAACTCGTAAAACTGAAAAGAGGCACTCATCAACCATGATGGGGGAAATGGGAAGGGAATCATTTTGTAAATAATGGCAGTTGTTTGTCGTTACCTTTGAACATGGCACTTTTCTGCACATCATGTCACTCAATTGGGTATTCAGCTGATCTCCACGACGACCCACTTTCATGAGTCATGTCACTCACTTGAGTCTTTCAAAAGAATGCATTGTCCACTATCGCACTGTGTGTTTGTCCTTTTCAGTCATGCTGCCAAGTCTTTTTGTCGTGCCACCCAATGTTCAAAGGGGATTTGAAGAGGTTTTACCTCTGTAGTCTACATAGGATTTTGTGTTAGTATTTTTGAGTCAGTCTTATGGTTACTACATTCACATCATTCCAGAACTATGTTTTGAGTTTCGTTTCGTCAATGTGGGACTCATCATGGCCCTCCTTTGATGAGACTATTCCCATCGACATTAGCTCATTATTTGGGAAATAGTCTTAGAAAAAAAAATTAGTACCTTGAGATCTGTATGCCTTAATGACAGATTCTCTCGCTCATGACATAGGTTCACATCATTGACCTTTGATCGATAGAATCGACTGGGTGTTCAACATCGGGACATCTATTCACACTCAGTAGATTGTACTAGGTTGCCTTGGGAATCATTGACATCAATGGTGATCTCCCTCGCACTTGTTAACAGTTCACATCATTGACCAGTAATCAAGTGGTTTCTACCATGTTCGACTTCAGATCATTGTAATCACATGGATAGAATCATACTTTATGGAAGGCAAGACGAATACCCTGGGTATTTGTTTAAAGAATTCATTTCTTTCCCCAGGTTGTGATGGATTTTTGTATATCTAGCATGGATCCACATTTGTATGGCCATGACTATGCTCAAATTTGTGTCTATATGACATAGATCTACATTGTATGTTTGGTAGCTATGTCCAAGTTTGAGTCCTCTATCACATGGATCTACGTTGTATTCTAGTAGCCATGCTTGTTTATTCCTCTCATGGATCTGCCTTGTATCGGTCTGCAGCCATGAGTTGGTTACTTGTGTCTATGAGGCAACATACTGATGTACTACAGATGCCTACTTGAAAACATTCTCCGATCGAGCTGACATTTTCACCTTGTAGTGATGACTTATTCTCTCAAAGCTCTTGTTTATTGTATCCCTCTAAGACTCATGCTTTGGGGGGCATCCTGTTATACCAAAATCCTGTCACCATCATGTGATAATACTCTTAACATACCTATTTGCCCTTAATACCAGCACTTGGAGTGGAAACTTATACCATTTGTCAATCTTTCACAAAAATGCTCAGCACCGTGCTTTCCCCTTTATCCATCAGTGGTACCTTTCTCACACCACCTATCCCTTGTTAGCCACAAGTGGTGCCACTGCTTATGGCCCTTAGTCCATAAGAATTTCTTATCTGAACCACTCTGTCATTGAAGGAGAAAAGCGGTACCCCAGGTAAAATGGGAAAAAAGAGAGGTTTCTCGAGGCTTCTAGATCATGAGCCTCGTGTCCTCTCTTATCCCTAACATTGCGGGTCAGTTGAGCTCGAGATCCCCCTCATAGGATATTAGATGCCACCTCATCCATAAATCTCTCAACCATTCCTATCCATTGAGCCTTATAAATACAAGCTCATATCCATGGTTGAGGGGGAGAACTATTGAAGTATTGTTATGCTGTTGGATTGATCACTTGGCCAAGGCCATTGGAGAGCATATAGAGAAAAGTTGGAGCTTATGGGGATGAGAGTGTTTGGTTTCATGGATATGCATGTCAACACTAAGGCTTAATTGGTTGTAAACTTCTCCATTTTATCTTAATGCAAAGCTGATTTCCGTCCCACATTACTGTTGTTTGATTTCACATGTATGTGTTGCTAGATTCCTTAGTCACTAACAAGGATCGGTATATTATATTATGGAAGCTTTGATGTGTTTGCGTGTTTAATCTAGTTGCAGGTACATAGGGTTACTATTGAAGCATCACATTCTAGGTATCTACGATGTCCAGGGAGGGTCTTCAACCTTTGTCCTTCATTTGTTTTGGATCTAAACCATTCAGACCAATGGAACACCTTACTATCCACAGAAGGTGAAATATTCCTACTAATAGGTTTCCTTGCATTGAGCATAGGTATGTTCCACTGCTTGGACTAGATTACCTATCTCTGACACTCGTCTCCTCCTAGTTATGTACTATAAAACACTTTTATTCTTTTTCAATCTCTTCAAAATATCTGAAAAATCCCCCCCCCCCAAAAGAAACATAAAATATGAATGGGAAAAGATGTTATCTTTGGCATCATTCGAGTCGTGTCTCCTGCAAATAAACCACTGTATATCACATCCATTGGTTGGGTTATTAGTTTGTCTTTAGGATATATACTCATTACTCTGGTTTTATATCCATTGACTGGTTACACTTCCAGTCCCCATGGAGCCTCTGTTGATGCTTCCTGTTTCATAGAGATGTACCAGTTTGCATATCGAGTTCGTGCTTCCTACCTTCACTCACCAATTTCCTTATGCTCTTGTTCGAAGAAATTTGAATCCTAAGTTGGCAATTCCTCAGTTATCTTGAAGTTGCACATCGATCATTCCTGGTACTATTACTAGTTTGTGCACATCTTGTTTGTTGAGTTCTTCCACATTGTACAACTTTTCTTAGTACCTTGTGTTGGTTGATGGGGGATGACTTAATTCCCTCCTTCCAGTGGATTCCATTCCATTGACATCAAATAATTTATTTTGGAATAGGATTCTAGAGTCATTTGAGTGACTTGAGGCTTACAATCATTAGTGGTAGGTTCTCTCACCATTGACAGTTTTGGGAATACGTCAATGTCCCTTGATCGATGGATTCTTTCAAGTGTTCTACCTTAACACATCTATTCACACTTGTTAGATTGCACTCAATACCTTGATTCCCATTTTCATTATCGGTGGGTTATCTCACATCTATTAACAGTATACATCAATGATTGGTAATCAAACAATGGAGTACTATGTTTGACCTCGACACATCTATTCACATAGTAGGACAGGTACTCGTAGCAGTTTGTGTAGAAGACCTTCCATATTGGTGGCATTCCATATATGCTACCTCCTTGATCGTAGCAGTATTCATGATATTTCAACTCTCGTGATCTTGATTCCAGTGTTTCCAGTTTATATCATATATCTTCATCCACTATGGAGAGCTTGATCCATTATATATTGTACGTGGTGATGATGACACATGACACTTTGTATATCATGCCTATTCATGGCCATTGTACTCTTATGTATTAGGTACTTCTCCATATATTTGCAGTCACATGAAGAGATTGATTATTGTATTATACTGATGAGTGGTTGTTTCTTCCACCTGGTTCTTCATTAATCCACTTCTAGGATGGATTTTATAAAGTATTTCGGCCATCATGTTACCCCTCTGACCTCACACATTAGGGGGCATCTATTATAGCCGTTTTTACCACACCAGGTAGATCACACATTTATGGCCTTCCTTGTCCCTCTAAAACTCTTTATATCCCATGGACTTATATTATGCTTTGATGTTCCAATATCATCCCCAAAAATTACATGTTTATACCTATAAGCTACTTTTAATGAAATACCTACATGTATACGCACCTTTTGACGTCAAACCCACGTACATTGGGATGTGTGGAAAATGGCAAATATTTTTAGAGTTTTCCTCATTTGAGTCCAAATAAATTGACTCTTGGCCTTCCAAATCCCTTGATAAGACTCATATTAGACCCTCCGTTACCTCTTTGGAGTGCAATATAAGGAACCACTTGGATACATTGAAGGAGGAGAAATTGAAGAGTAAGGAAACTATAGTCCGTTGTTGCCTTAGTTTTTCTTATACTTGAGTCTTCATCCTTTTGTCCCTTGGAGCACATAGTGTTCTTCCCAAAATTTCCTTTTCTTTGTGAGATTTCTATCAAGAGATGGAGGATTGAATTTGTGGTGGCCCATGTGGAGGACTCGGTTTCTCCGGTTCGTAGAAATGATGACAAAGTTTGTCACTATTGTATCTCTGATTTATTTATAGAAATATATTTTCTTGTCCAATTCATGTGCATTTTTAATATGATTATTGAATCCATGGATGTATTTAGTTTCTTATACATGTTTGATTATATATTCTATAGTAGTACCAATACACACACACACACACACACACACACACACACACACACACACACACATATCATGATTGCTTTTCTTTCTGTTGTTGAGAGAAAATTATAATTGGAATTGCATTGGAAAATCTCAACGGGGATCTACTTCAACCATCTAGAATAAGGTACAATTATATATCCCTTAGTGTTAGATTGTATTACTTCTCTTGTGTAATGGGAAATATTGATTTCTAGTGTCATACTATCTATTGTGGTACCCCCAAGCCATAGGAAGTTTCTCTCTGTAATAGTTGGCAACAATGTTCGGAATCCCCCAGTGTTTTGCTTCGATGTATCTTGAGTATTTGATGTTGCATATGTACACCTCCAGTTTTAGCAGAGCATCAACTATGATTATATTGCATTCCATGATAATTCCATTGTTCCTATGTATCAGTTCTTCATACCAGAATTGTATTCAGTCTCCTATTGAGGCCACCATTATGTATCATCATTTGTATATGTATTGATTGGAACCCATTTTTTTAATCCTTGATCCAATTATTGATTTTTTTGACATTTTTACAAGCATGGGTATGCCCTCCTCATCCATATACACATCACCCATTGATCGGAACCGTTAATAAAAAACCAAAAGTCGTCATGGTTTGAACAAGGAAGCTCCATTTATTAGTAGGTATCTCTAGTCTTTCCAATATTTTCCATTATCCTGTGATGTGTATTGGCCATACAATGAGCTCCTACCAAATAGAAAAGGGAAATGGACCCCACTGGATTGACTATATTCCCACCCATGAGGAAAACCAAGACCCGTCGTTTGTGGAAAAGTGGTTAGCAATTTTACCTGCACCATGGAGTGAGGGGTACTTCCCCAATACGCAAGCTTCTAGACAACATTATTGGCCAAGTGACTCCTATTAAACCATTAGGAAGCCGATTAAAACTGGGGTCCATATTCATTTCCTATTATATCATAATCCATCATTGCTCCACCATGTTATTCCTATCAGCTTAGGGGGCACACTCCCCAGTTCGGTTCTTTGAACTATCACCGTCGAAGCCATCTTGGACATCACTCACCACCCTCAAAGCCACACACTGCCTCTAAGTCTGATTTAGAATCCTACCAATTTGGACCCACTTTGTTCACTTCCCCCACTAGCCCCATGGTTGGTATGCATCCATATCCCTTCCACGGAGGGATAGTTGGCAGTAGGACTATGTCCTTTCCATCCATCATCATGGGTATCCCTACTGGTACGCTACCTACTAGTGGCATCCCAACACCACCTACCATAGTTCCCACCATCCCACCTTTCTTCAGGGCAGTGTCCCTTCTATGTCCATTCCGACTATCCCCACTATGGGAAGTCAACCTCATATACCCCCATCCATGCATGAAAATAATGTTCCTGCAAACACTGACACCATTTTTGGTCCATCCCGAGCCATCCTCGGTTCTATCTTACCTTTCATGGCTAGTCTCAACCTTCCATATTTTTCAAGGTTAACAAATGACCCCATCAGTCATCAACTGCAGTGGCCTCCCATGCCTACAAAACTTCCTTTAGATATCCCAAAGTTTAGGGGAAAGGCAAGCAAGGAGCCCAAAACCATATCTTTCCTTTCCACCTATGGTGTTCATCGAACATCATTGTGGATGACTCTTTTAGGTTGAGGTTGTTCCAACGCACACTTACGAGTGTTGTGGCCAAATGGTACATTGAGCTGCCTCATGCCACTTACCTCGATTTCCCCTCACTTTCCTCCATGTTCCTCAAATACTTTTAAATACTCATACGATATGACGAGATAGTGGAGATCCTTTTATCCTACCATCAAAATACAGCTACCCACATCACGAATCACATCCATGAGTGGCGACGTAGATGCACCTTGTGCAAGATCCAATTGGATGATAGGATCTTCCTTGACTGGTTTTTGAAAACCTTACTCCCACCCATAGACAATGACGTCGCCTTTGAGCGACCCTAATCTGAGGAGGATGCCATCTTAAAGGCTTAGTAGTTTGACTTAATCTACGCTCGGTCTAGGTATTTATATATAAATCACACCAGATGCTCCTCGAGTTGGCACCTCTCATTGTAACACACCGAGGGCATCCCACGCTATCGATGGAGTCATTGGCTCTATCACACAACACCCTCAACTCTATGAAGCCTCTCCCATGATGTTGCCACACCCGGGTAACATCCAACATGTTTCCCAACCCAATTTATCCCTTGACTACTCACATATGATGGCATAGTTCGAAGCCACTGTTGAGATAAATATATCACTACAAATATTCTTCATAAAATGTCAACCAAGGGAGGTAAATTTTGAGACACAAACACTATATGTGCAGGATCAGACCTTATCCTAATTTTATCTACTCTAATCTGAAATATTCTAATCTAAGAATGTTCAATATTCAAATTCTTAATCTAGTGATTATCAATTCTAAATATTAACCAAATATTCTTACATCTAAGATCTATAAAACATTCAAATGTCAAAACTTATCTTAATTGCAGAGATGAAATACCTTTCAAACTATATTCGAAATAATATGAATTTGAAGCATCTACCTTCAAAATGAAAATAAACTAATGAAATCTATTTATTCTAATACAACTCAGAAACTAGACTGAGTAAGCAGAAAAATACGTATTGAAACAAAAAACAGAACAGGTGACAGAAAGTGAACTAGGAAATTGATTTATCATTTAATATCTCAAAGCTCTTATCAAATTAATGAATTTCCTTATAAGAAGTTTGATATTAGCATAGAGCTCACTTGTTCACCCCAATCATTAAAATGAGTTACTTCTATAATTGAAACTATTCTAAATTAACTTGCATTTTAAAACTACAACAAAATAAATGTAATTTGCAGAGGATCCTATAACTAAAATCTAAAGCTATATTCTAAAATCAAACCTTGTAGAAATACAAAATTGAATTAATTGAAAGATTAAACTATGATAAAATGAATGAAATCTACATATTATACAATTTAAAAGAAAATATAGCTAAGTCTATTTCATTTGGAAACCCAATTTTGCAGAAGCAATGTATGAATTAAACTAGAATTAAAAGCTATAACAAAATGAATCATATCTATAAAACTAAGAATTGAAAACATGGCTTTTAAATCAATCTACCCTAACATATGAGATCAGTTCTAGACTAGCAAATGTTGTGCACATTATTCCAACAACAATCAAGTAATGAGTAATAGATTCCAGGCATATACAAGTCTAGTTTCTAAAGTTGCTTGACTAAATACAATTCTTACTTCTAATGAAAACAGAAAACAATTAGTTAATCCACCTATCCTATACAAAAACTTAAAGTTACAGGGGAAGGGCTTATGGTCTTTGTTGGTAGATCCTTTCCAACAAGACCACAAGTCCCTATGTGATTTCTAGACTAAGAAATATAAAATACAAAAGTGTAAAACAAAAACATTAACAATGGGAAATAAATCATATTATAGTCTACAAAACCATCTATGTATCATAAAGACATCATGACCTCTATCAAAATCAGAAAACCAACACTTGGGCAGCGCAATTCTTCTATTAATTGTTCATTGTCTATTACACTTCGATCCATGGTTTTTATAACTTGGGAGATACGATAACTAATCCCGATTTTCTAGTAATAGATCCTATCTTCTATTTAATATTACAACCATTTACATAAGGCAATCGATTCCTTCAATTAATGAGCAACTTCTCATGCTCTAAATATGCTCTAAAACTTGTTATCTTCTAACAAATATTCATCTCTATGGGATGTAGTGCCTAGAGATGAATATTGCATTGATTATATGTGAGTCATCAATGAGAATTGATATGGATGGATTCCACTTTACTTGAGCAAGATGGAAGCGCCTGGATTATAGAAAATCTTCATGATATTTAATCTGTTGTTGAAATCAAAGTATGATGCAAAATCTAGTATAATTAGTCATGAATCCTTTAAGAATTATATTTAATCATTAAATCAAAGGAAATCAAAGGGTTTTGATAAATTATCATACCTTACTATACTTGCTGGGTATTGGGGTAGATATGTGAAAATATGGAGGGATTTATGGGGTCAAAGGATCAAACAAAGAGATCAAAAGTGGATTTGGAGGATGCAAAGAGTGTCAATTTGGTGAGCCAACACTTTCCCACGTCTCTTTATTTGCATGTGCTCATGCAAACATGCCTTTTTAGAAATTCAAAAATTTCAATACTGATTTCCAATCCTTCTGACAAAACTTAGGATGTATTGACAATGATATCCAATTCTTCACTGGCCTGTTCTCTGGCGAGCCACTTCTCTCTTCAAAATTTCAAAACTGAGTTTCAATACCAATGACAAGGATTATGATACATTGAACATGATGTTCAGTTTTCTACCAGTTGGATTTGATTGCTCCTTCAATTTCTTCTTTAACAGACTGATATGTGATAAGTGCATAGAGGCCTCAACTCTCCAATTCCTCACTAATTTATGAAGGAATTTTATGTCCACAACTACTTTATCATGCTTTCCCTTCAATTTCACATTCTTCTGTAGAAGCTTAGGACTATAATTTCCCAATTGCTCATTATATTTCTCAGATCCTACAATCAATATGTCTTTTTCCTATTGGGCTTGTTTGTATGACTTGAGTATTTCTTTAAGCTTCTTAATCTTCTTGTTTATCTTCTGCAGCTGGGAAATTACAGAAGTTATAGCTGACATGGAAGAAAATATAGGTATATGTTCACCACATGGTTCTTGTTTAGGTGAATTATCATCAGGAGACCCATAGTCAAACTGTTGAAGGTTAAACAGTTCAGGATTATATTCCACATGGCCATATTTTGAAACAAGAGGGTTTTCATGCAGATAAGGGTCTACAGGTTCATAACCAAAATCAGGAAGAATAAAATTGGAATGTTCACCATATACAAAGTCAAATTTCTGAGGAGACGGCGGAGGAAGTGGACTTGGAGTGATCTTTTTCTTTTTCTTCTCAAGAGGATCTGGCTCTGACTCGGGGGATTCTTCCAAATCAACAAAAACAAATGGTTTTACATTGAGGGCTATATTAAAGGGTTTAACAAGCTATATTGTCATACTTCTATTGGTTCACCACAACATTGTGGATTTTGCGACATTGGGGTTTTTTGGATGAGGTCGTTGCCTTTTGGATTTTCGTAATACATAGGAGAAAATATCAATTAGAGGTGGTTTTGGCTCTGGGTCAGGAATGGTTTTGACCATGTCATCTTCAGAAGTATAAGTGACCTAAGGAGCTTTATAAGGAAGACCTCTAGACAAAAAAATGCCTTGAATTATGTTAAAAAAGTTATCCCAATTATCCCTTCGAAGACACAACTCATCCTGAATGAGAATTTTGACCAAACTATAATGATAGAGACTGTTATAAGGGTTCCCAGAATGCTTTTGAACCCTTCTTGACATCTTAGCTAAGCTTTTGCATAGAAAATAAGGGAAATTCATTTCCATCTCTCCTTCAAATTGTAAAATTAGGTGGACATGGTAATTTAGAGTGGTGACATACCTCCCTTCGCAAGTCAAATATTTATGTAATACATAAAGCACATTGCACCATTCATCTTGCATCAAATATTGAGGAAAACCCTTCTTCCAGCTTACAGAATGATGTTCCTGTTTTAAAAATCTGGTACAAACTGCATGTTCTATGGGTTTATTTTTAAACCAACTCTCCCCATGACAAGGTAGACCAGTGGCACAAGAAATTATTTTCTTAGACACTATCATAATATAGTTCCCAATGTGTACTACCTTCCCATCAAATCCTTGTGCGAAATACAATGTGATTTCGTCATCATACCCCTAGAATTTTTGGAAGAATTGATACCAGGAACCTTCAAATTTTTCCTTGCATGTATTGAGCTTGGGAAGGAATTCTACCACAGATACAGAAAATGGTTCATAATGCTCAACTCCCTTTATCCCCATTTTTCTGAGACTGTAATTTGAATAGGAAACAAAGGACGAGGCAGAAGCTAGGAGAATGGTGAATATTATTAGGTAGGCATGTGATAAATCTCAACAGACTTTCTCAAGGCTTCAAATGCTTTGAATGTAATGGTAATTTGATAAGCCTGATTCGTAGTTCACTATCATTCAAATGCATGGTGCATCAATGTTTTGAGGGTGTTGCACTATTAATGTAATGATGAACTTATTATGCATGAAAACACAAAGGAGGATTATGGATGGGTAGAGGAAAATGTCATCATACGCTTTTAAGGTAATAAGATCTTCATCTCTAGGAACTAGGTGCCATAGAGATGAAGATTCCTTTATAAGATATAAAAATAGTTATGGAATGATGATGACAAACATAGGTAGGGTAAGAAGGATATAAGTTATATGTTGGCATTTGAAGGGTAAAATAAATAGGCTTAGAAAGTATTGTAAGTATCATTCATAATGAGATTTCCTTAAATTTAATGAAATAAATAAATTCAAAGAAAGGATAGTTACCTCATATCAGATTTACCTTATTAGACCAAGTTTTTCAGAAATACCTTGGGTGTCAAAATTTTCTGCTGCATGCTATAATTATTGTGACATAATGGGATTTATGTAACATAGTAAGATTTTTTGTTTTGATTTGCACAAAATATTGTGCTGCTGCAAGACTGAGAATGATAGGATTCCAAATGTATGTGTTGGATGATATGGAACTACTGTAGAAAATAGAGGAATAGACCGCTTTGTACAAAAATAAAATCTGCAACTACAAGAAATATCCATGATTATAGAGTAAAGAATTGTAATGTCTCTATCCATATACTTCCTTTTTGTGCAAATATTCCTATGTGAATAGATTTTTTTGATGTCGAACATAGGTAGAAATAACTTGATTACCAACCAATGAGGAAAGTTTTTAACTAGTACGAGATATCCCACCTTTGATGTGAATGGGAATCAAGGCACTAGATACATTCCAACAGTCATGAATAGATTTGTTGAAGTTGAATGAACTACAGAATTATTTTTCCAAGAAACATTAATGTATTTCCTTAGCACATGACAAGGATACCTACCATTAAGGAATGTAGGCTCCAAGGTATCTAAGAATGTCTCAATTTTCAGACCCAGAATATGTTTTGGAGTCAATGGGTTGAAACTTGTTGGAAGGAGAGCCTTAATAAATCTCCCACCATCCAGTTGAGCACATAACAAAAGATATTTTTGCAGAAATGAAGTAGACACCACCAACAAACTTTATTATGGAGTATAGACAACCACTCACCTCATTTTCTAACTAGACCCCTGCTAGACTATGCCAGACAACTGGTTTTCACAAGAAATCTTATTATTTCTCTTTAATTTTATCCCTATCTTTATTTTAATTTTTTATTTCCTACACTACCCTATGCTACTAGAAGTAGAAATATTCTTTCAAGTATATGCATAGTTCCAGTGTAACCACCTACGAATCAGGATTTCTAAAACATTCGTGTTCACATAACGTATATGAACAAATTCCCAGATATTAAGAACCAGCTTCTCATATGATCTGGATTTCAAAAATTGCTGAAAAGTAAAAGGATGGAACTGAGAAACTATCTTAGTCCATATATTAATAGATTCTTGATTTTCTTGACTTCCTCCTTTAATATCCTTTATTTCTAGGCCAAGTTGACATTCTTCCTCTTGTACCAAGCAAGCAAGAAATTCTACAATTTCAGGTTCTAGTTGTTCTTCTTCCTCTACTGCTATCCATGATTCTTGGGTTCCTTCACCAAATGAGGAAGGAGGTATAGATAGATCTAGATCTTCATGATGAGGATACTTATTGATTTGCTGCTCACTTTGGAAGATGAATTCTTCTTCAGATATGGACCTGATAGTGCAACAAGGATTGAAGAAGCTCCTTGTGGTAATAAGCCCATCTCTACTCAACAAATTTTTGAACATCCCTAAGATTGGTATTATTTCAAATGTCATGCTTTATAGATGGGTTAGTAACAAGGTTCTTACAACACCCCCATGGTTTTTTTTTTTAATTTTAAAGTTAAAATTAAACTATTTACAAAAAAAATTGTATATGCAGAAAATCAAATGCATGCATTGCAAAAATGTAAATAACTCGAAAGCAAAGAAAATAAGTTGGAATTAAGTGTTTTGGGTGCAAACTAGCCTAAAATAAAAAACTAATATTGAAATTAAAGCAATCCATCTCTACACTATGAAACCATAAACTAAAAAAAGTTCCTACTTGAAAGAAATATTACTTTTACTGAAGAAAAATCACTCTTGCATACTATTGAAAGGAAAAACACACTTGCATCAAAAGTAACTGTAGGAAATGAGACTACCTAAATTTCAAAAATAAAAACATATATGCCTGAAATTAAACTATGTGAGAGTAAAATATCTATATTTGTAGAAAGGGAAACATACCCTAAATAAATCAAACTTTGCATAAAAACAAACTTGTGTGGATGAAGAACAACAAGGATTTGGGGCACCCTACTATAGTTGATTCGCAAGTTCTTACCTCTCATATTACCGTTCTACCCTCCCCCTTGTTGTGTAATGTAAAAGCATGCCATCTACCTAGACTCCAACCCCTTTAGCACCTTCCTGAAAACGACGCCAAAATGTTGAGCTAAATATATCACTACAAATAGCCTTCATAAAATTTCAACCCAGGGAGGTAAACTTTGAGGCACAAACACTGTATGTGCAGGACCGGAGCTTATCCTAATTTGATCTAGTCTAATATGAACTCTTCTAATCTAAGAATGTTCAATATTCAAATTCTTAATCTAGTGATTATCAATTCTAAATATTAACCAAATATTCATACATTTAAGATCTATAAAACATTCAAATGTCAAACTTTATCTTAATTGCAGAGATGAAATACCTTTCAAACTATCTTTGAAATAATCTTAATTTGAAGCTTCTACCTTCAAAATGAAAATAAACTAATGAAAGCTATTTATTCTAATATAACTAAGAAACCATACTGAGTAAGCAGAAAAATACGTATTGACACAGAAAACAAAACATGTGATAGAAAGCGAACTAGGAAATTGATTTATCGTTTAATACCTCAAAGCTCTTATCAAATTAATGAATTTCCTTTTAAGAAGTTTGATATTAGCATAGAGCTCACTTGTTCGCCCCAATCTTTAAAATGAGTTACTTCTATAATTGAAACTATTCTAAATTAACTTGCATTTTAAAACTACAACAAAATAAATGTAATTTGCATAGGATCCTATTGCTAAAATATAAAGCTATATTCTAAAATCAAATCTTGCAGAAAGAAAAAACTTAATTAACTTAATGCTTAAACTATGATAAAATGAATGAAATCTACATATTCTACAATTTAAAAGAAAATACAACTAAGTCTATTTCATTTGGAAACCCAATTTTATAGAAGCAATGTATGACTTAAACTAGAATTTAAAGCTATATCAAAATGAAACAAATCTATAAAACTAAGAATTCAAAACAATGCTTTTAAATCAATCGATCCTAACATCCGAGCTCAATTCTAGAATAGCATATGTTGTGCACATTATTCCAACAACAATCAAGTAATGAGTAATAGATTCCAGACATATACAAATTTGGTTTCTAAAGTTGCTTGACTAAATACAATTCTTACTTCTAGTGAAAACATAAAACAATTAGTTAATCCACCTATCCTATACAGAAACTTAAATTTACAGGGGAAGGGCTTATGGTCAATGCTGGTGGATCCTTGCTGACAAGACCACAAGTCCCTACGAGATTTGCAGACTAAGAAATCTAAACTACAGATATGTACAAGAAAAACATTAACAATAGGAAATAAATCAGATTATAGTCTACAAAACCATCTATGTATCATAAATACATCATGACGTTTGTCAAATTCAAAAAACCAGCACTTGGGCAGTGCAATTCTTCTATTAACTATTCATTGTCTATTACACTTCGATCCATGGTTTTTATAACTCGGGAGAAAAGATAACTAATCTCAATTTTCCAGTAACAAATTCTATATTCTATTTAATATTACAACCATTTACTGAAGGGAATTTATTCCTTCAATTAATGAGCAACTTCTCATGCTCGAAAGATGCTCTTCAACTTGTTATCTCATAACAGATATTCAACTCTATGGCATGTAATTCCTAGATATGAATATTGCATTTATTATACATGAGTCATCAATGCGAATTGAGCTGGATGGATTTGGCTTTACTTGAGCAAGATGGAAGCTCCTGGAGTATAGCAAATCTTCATGATATTTAATTTGCTGCTGAAATCAAAGTATGCTAAAGAATATAGTATAATTAGTCATGACTCCTCTAAGAATTATATTTAATCATTAAATCAAAGGAAATCAAAGGGTTTTGAGTAATTATTATACCTTACTATACTTGCTAGGTATTTGGGTAGATATGTGAAAATATAGAGGGATTTATGGGGTCAAACGATCAAATGAAGAGATCGAAAGTGGATTTGGAGGATGCAAAGAGTGTCAATTTGGTGACCCAACAGCCACCACCTCCTATGTGCCTCCCACACCAACTCATCAAGTCCATGGGCCAACTTGTTCGGCACAATCGTGTCCTGGCCAAGTGGTCAGGTTTGTAGCCCCTCTAGCTCCCCCACTCTATTTTGCACCACCTGTGCAACCCACTCCGGCTCTAGCCCCAAATCCTCCGATATCTATAGGACATGTTTATGCTCAACAAAACCTTCCAAACCATTCTTACTCCAATAACCAACAAGGTAAGGAAAGAACGAGCAAGGAAAAAATCGAGGCAATAATAAACCCCAACGATACATCCAACGAAACAACCCTCCAAACAATAACGGTGTCAAAACACCTACACAGAACCCCCAGTTTCCCAATTGAACTGGGAAGAACCCACAGTTAGGGACCAAACATCCATTTTCTACCTACAACACCTATGCTCATTAATCTCATCTGTGTCCCCACATGGCTTGTTTCCAGCAACTCCTTCAAAAGAACAAACAACATGATTTGAACGCAGCTGCTTTGGCTCAACCAAACCCAACACCATGATGTACTCCTCCTATGGTGCTCCAAAACCCCCTACCACACCAAGGGTTGGTTGCAAGCCAAACCTTAGCCCCACCTGCTCCTACATCTTCTATTGTGGCCCCACCTGTTGAGGCTGGTGTCTATCAACTAATGACGTTGTCATCCAAAGTCAACCTCCAGACTCGGTGTAACTAGTATGGTTACACCATAGAAACCACTGACCCACCAGAGGTGTCTAATTCTACTACTCCAGACATGTCTCTACACTTACCGAGACCTCCCACACATGGAGCAGATAATGCCCCACAGTTCCCTATGTGTCGTGTAGAAAACAATGCTACTTCCAGAGATGCCCTCAACTACAGCATAGTTGATGACTTGGTCCAATATCCTACAACCATGCCCACTTTGGAAGTACTTAAAACTTGCACAACAAAGAAGAAAACATTGTTTTCCATGCTAGGTTCTGTTGATCCCTTTGATTCCAGGTTGATTACATTCGACTTGGATCAAGGAAAACCTAGGATTCCATCCATTGTTGACTTAAAGGTTCGATCTCAATTCAGAATTTGGTCATACATCGATGCATTATTGATGAACGGGCCTCCACCTATGTCATGTCAACCACCATTTGGCAGAAAATCAGGGAAATGGTTGATAAACAAGTGAACAACATCATTGTGGAAATCACAATGGTGACAAATGCAAGTGGGACTCAAATAAAATAATAGTTGCAAGAGGTATTTCAAGAGGTAAAGTCACAACTTCAATCTTTAATTAATGCCATGTTGGAAAGGATTCCTGAAACTAATTTGCTATAGCAGACAGGCGAGATCAATAGAGGGAAGCGAGTAAATATCATGTAGATTCTATCGTGCGCGTTGGAAACCCAAAGTGAGGATGTCGATTCCTCTATGTAGTGATTTGAAATAGTCGCATTGGACATGAACGAGTTATTAATGCACACCTTAGTGCAGCTACAAAATTTGGCAACTCAGGATATGGTCGACCATTAGAATATTATCGATGATCACCTATTAAAATCGCAGGAGCGAGAAGAGTTAGCAAAGCAGGAGATTGAGGACTTTGAGAAGGCACATGATAGACTAATTAACGAGAAGGAGAAGTTGTGGGATGACAGAGCATGGCTGGAGAATGTGGTTTCTTTCACTTGTCATGAATTCCTTGAGATAGTGGAGCACATGGATGCAGAAGCCAAAGTGCAAAAGCTAGGACAAGTCATTGCAGACTTCAAAAGAGATCTTGAAGACTTGTAGACACTAGTGAACCTGGGAAAACCTCCATAGAAAGTTGTTGAGCGCAAAGGAGCCATTGAATATGCAGCGACACGGCTTGAGGAGAGTGAGAAAGACACCAAGACGATTACATATGTGACCATGCATGTTTTGGGTAGTGTGGTCTAGGATGATAAGTTGGAACAACTGAACATGCAATTATGGGAAGCAGAAGCATAGTTGGCTTCACTGTGGACATCACTAAAAATGATTCCCCCAGTTGTACAATTCACAAAGGTGGTGGAGTTAAAGGATTTGCAGTAGTGTGTAACGAAGGAACATGCGCATTAACAACGTCGCACAACTCAAATTGAGGATTTCTAGGATATTGGTGAGCAACTATCATTGAAAGTAGTAACCACACTTCAAGAAGTGTAGGAAAGTTGAAGAGAGGTGACCATGAATATTGCCGAACATCCAATTAGACAAGATGTCGTAGACTTCCTATGGATCAGTGAGAAGATGTAGGTGCAAGTAGAAGAAGTCAAACATTAGTACAAGGACTTCAAAATCAAAATAAATTACTATATTATTTTTAAATGACGTGCCTCAATGGCGAGCCACAATATTGTGTTGGGGGCCTGTTGGCATGCAGTTTTGAGGAAGTAAGTTGCACAACACTGAGTAAGTTTTGCAACACCAAGGATGATGTGAAAGACCAAATATGGTATGCAAGGTGGGAAAGTCAACAAAGAGGTGGCTTGATCATGATTTTGTAGTAACTAGTCATAGTTTCATAGTTTTGGTCCAATTTAGTTAAGAAGCAGGCCAAAGTGGACCATTTTGTAAAAGGCACAAGCCTATAAATCGAAATAGGAATGTAATGTTATGAGAGGCTATGCTATGCGAGTTTATGAGTGAGTCTAGAGGAGGCTAGAGGATGCTACGAGAGGCATGCTTAGTCAATCAGGAGGTGAATGTTGAATTCAGAACGTGTGTAAGCATTATTTTGAGCTAATTAGTTGGAGGGGGTTATATCAATGAAAGAAATAAGAAGATTACAAATTTTTCCTTGTCACTTGAACTTGAAGGGTGTTCATGGAGTTCCAAAATTACTAAAAATTCCAAATTTCAATCCTCGAGCATGTGTAACTCGAGCCTACATGAGTTAACTTAAGCCGACATGTTAATTGAGTAAACTTTAAGTAAACAGATGAATATAAATAGAGGTGTAGTGCTCCTCACACACACACACACACTCACTTGGAATAGCACACTTGTGAAGGAGAGGAGTTGCTGGAGAAGGAGGAGAATCAGGTTTTTGATCTCCTTGTTGGTTTTACCTTTTTCCATTTTTGGGGCATCTATATTGAGGAAGATTTTACTGGGTTTTTCCCTTTAGGGTTTTCCGAGGATAAATCTGTGTTGTTCTTGTGATACTATTTCTTTCAGTGATCTTGTTTTATATGCTTTTATTATGAAAAATGAAATGATATACTGATGTCTTAGTTAAGCATATGAAAATTTAACATGGTATCAGAGCTAACCTGAATAGGGAATATTTCACAAGTTATAGAATCTAGGGCTTCTTATTTTTTGGTTCTCTCTCCACAATCAATCAGCAAAAGAAGGCTAGGCTGACTCTTCTTTGAAGGGTGCATCGTTCTGTCGAAGCGGAATTCGATTCCAAGCATTTTCAATTTTTGATGTGGAAATTAGGGCTTTCTACAGAAGAGAAATTTTTGAGTGAGACCAGCATAGGATTGTTCTACTCATCAAAAATGAAGTTTAGAGACCTGGATCAATATTTTTGGTTGGGTGAATCTCCGGGAAAGTCAAACCCTAGTTTGACCTCGAGCTAGAAAAACCCTAAATACTAAAAATGCTACGTTTTTGCACATTCACTATATTCCGATATTGGAAAAGGATAAGGAGCTGAAAATTGCAGGGGCCGAAGATAAAATATTGATGAACACTGTTTGCAAAATTCATCCTCAGATTCGCTGTATTCTAGGAGATATGTTCTCTCCAAGTTAGGGTTCCAGCCTCTTCCAGAATTCATCCCTAAACAGGACACCTGGGGAGAATTGAAATATCTTGGGATACAGAGGTCCAAATGGAATTCATAAAGTTGTTACAGAAAGGAAATGGACTTTAATTTTGGTGGTCTGAATATCAGACTCAGAAGATGAACCGGTGAGATGTGGCATTCCGTACAACTTCGTTGTTCTGAACAGTCATGTAACAGGTCACCTTGGGAAAAGGATCATAAATACCAAATTGTGAAACAAATTCTGATGAAACCTATAGTGGTGGATCAGGAACATGTGAGGTTACCTCAGTACAAAATTTCAAACATAGAGGAGCAGAAATTTTTGAGATATCATAGAAACAGAACAGGCATTTCTGCAGAAGAAATTGGAAAATTAGGGCTTCCTATTCCGGGAGCTTCCCTCCACTGTTTTCAGAAATGGAGTACATTGGAAAGCTCCATTTGAAGAGATATATCTGTCTATCCAATCAGATCTAAAATATTCCAAGTTTTAAAATTAGGGTTTCTGTGACAAACCCTAGATCAGCCAACTCCAGAACAAGGACGAACACCTCAAATCGGTAAGATCTAATCCTTTGCTATGTTCATTTGAGGTTCTCATTTCAAAGTGATCTATCACATCAGCTTGATGATAAGCTTGGTGAAGTTGACAACTTCCAAGCCTAGAAGTATATGATCTCTCTGAAGAAAATGGATTGGACACCTACATGAGCATAGAGGTTCCAGTTTTAGAGGGAGATGAGGCTAGAAGCCTTTCACAAAAAAGAACTTGGTCAAAGCCCAAAATATTATTGATGATTCAGTCTCGAATCAACTTGTTCTACAAGTGTCTTCCCTAAAGACATCGATGACGTTTTATTCCTTGACCAAGCTATTTGAAGGGAAGAACATAGATCGAAATATGACCTTAAGAAACCAGCTGAAGAAGAAGTGAAGAATGTAGAAGTGGTGATGGCCACCTTGAATGGCCTCCCAGGATCATGGAATTCATTCATTCAAGGAATGTGTTCCAGAAGGAATTAATTACTTTCAGCAGACTTTGGGAAGAAGAAGAATCTCGTCTCTGAAGATCAAGCTCTCATATTCCAAAGAAGATCCCTCAATCAATGAGGAATATGAAGATCTCAACTCTTGAAGAACTTCTTATCCACCTCAGCATTTGGATAAGAAACGATGCTATCATGAATGAAGAAGACGATAAAGTTGAAGACTCAAGAAGGAATATACCCATGAAACAAATAAAGATAAGTATTCAATTGTCATTTCATGATATTGTTTTGTTATACATTTGATTATATTCAGTGATGTGTTATGCATGATATATTGTTTGCATTAATGACTGTATACTACTAATATGCATGTGATGGGTAAGTAGCTCATGGTGCTATACAACTCTCCATTGCTACTTATCAAACCTCTTCGCTGACATATTGGATTAGTGCACAATCTCAATAATGTCATGGTAGAGATGGAAGCCATTTAGAAAGTTTATGTGAGATATGGATGAATGTTGTATTAACTAAATAGTTGCATGATGCATAAGAATTTGTCATTATACATATGTTTTATGAAATATCTCTAACAATGAAAATGGTACATTTGAATTGTAGGAAAGGTCACAAACAACCTCCTACGAGAAAAGAAGGATGAGACTTGTTCTGAAGAACAAGTGATGACAATTCAAGATTCACTACAATAAACATGAATCTGAAGCTCCCAGGGTCAGAGACACCATGATGGAAGAAAGAGCTTCAGAGAATGGTAGATCCACCTTGAAGGATGAATACCACCATGAGTACAAGAGATAAATCAAGATGAAGAAAAGAATGCTATAAAAGAAGCTATGATCAAAGAGTAACAGTTGATCATGGGGAATGATGTATACGATATGATGGAACAAGTGTACAAAGCAAGGTTCGTGATTCTCCCTATAAAGAATAGACTATGACATGACATACTCTATTGACCAGTATATGTCAAGCATAGAACCACCTATACAGAATGAAGAGGGAAGATGATACTCCACTTCAAGGGGAGTGACTATAGAAAATTATATCTGAGTTCGACATGGTATGACATGATGGATAGCTCTGTGATGGATAGAGACTTTACCAAGAGTAAGGTAGGTTCCAACCTTCAAGGTTGAATGAAAAATACTAGGATATGTTGATGACCTGAGAAGAAAAACTCATAGAAGATGTTGTGATACTAGAATGATGTTTGGGATATAGTACTCAAACCAGAAAGCAAGAATGTGGTATCTTCCAAATGGATTTGCAAGATAAGATATGTTGTTGATAGAAGTAAGGCAAGAGTTGTGGCTAGAGGTTTCTATTAGAAAGAGGTAAGCAAGGTACATTTCCCTCAAAACTATCACGGTAGTTTCTTCCATGATGAAGTAAAGACAAGCCTTCCTTAATGGTATGATTGAGGAAGAGTTTTACATCGAATATTCATGAGGATTTGAAGCTGAAGACAGAAGGATTCAAGTATGCAAGTTGAAGAAGGCCCTCTATGGCCTGAAGCAAGCTCCCAGAGCTTGGTATGGAAGAATAGATAGTTTCCTGATGAGCATGGGATTTTCCAAGAGTAAAGATGATCCTAACCTTTCCTACAAGGTTGTAGGATATGTACCTGTCATTCTATTACTATATGTGGATGACTTATTCTTGACAAGGAATGAGAAACAGATCATGGAAAGTAAGAAGAAACTAGCAGAAGAATTTGAGATGAAATACCTTGGGTTAATGCATTATTTCCTAGGTATGGAAGTATGGCAAATTTCAGAAGGAATCTTTCTCAACTAGGGAAAGTATGTGGTAGAGATATTAAAGAGACTCAAATGCAAAGTCATGGCCACACCCATGTACTCCAACCTGAAGCTGTTAGTTGATGATTCATTAGAATTTAGTGGATGTGACTCACTACAGAAAGATCATTGGGTCATTGATGTACTTAACAAATACCAGACCAGACATTTGTTTTGCTGTGAACACCTTAAGTCAATATCTTGTTTAACCAAGACGGGTTCACCTAGTAGCTGCGAAACATATCTGAAAGGGACTATAGACTTTGGTATATACTATGATGGTAGCCATGAGTATAGATTGGATGGCTACACAGATGCAGATTGGGCTGGAAGTATCTCAGACAGGAAAATCAAATCAGGTATATGCTTTGAGGTCTGCTATGAGTTCATGGTTTAGCAAGAAATAGTCCAGTGTTTCTCTTAGCATGGTTGAAGCAGAATACATAGCAGATTTCTCTACTATGTTATGAAGCCATATGGCTTTAGAAGATGATATCAAGTATCTTTGAACTAAATATGGATACAACAATGATTCTATGTGATAACCACAGTTGTGATGACAAAGAACCCTGTGTTCCACATAACACATAGAAATCCGGTATTTCTACATACAAGATAAGATGAAGATAATGATACTGTAGATGCAGATGATGGCGATTTAGTATTTCTATACTGAATATAGAGATGATGATGTTTTAGTATTCCCATATTGAAGATATATATGATGATTCTTTTAGTATTCACATACTAGAGATACAGATGGTGATAGATCAGTATTCAGATATTGAAGATGTAGATGATGATGGTTTGGATGATGATGTACCGACGAAGTCTCTGCCTCGAGTAGAGTTCGAACACTTTCGAGACAAGCTTGGTGTTGTTCAGACAGACCTTCCTCGAAAGGGGGAGTAGTGATGTTGCAGTGGGATTGTATCATCCTGGGACATCTATCCATAATAGATCCGGTGACCTTGGTCATCGAGAACGTGATGGGATTGTAGCATCCTTGGGAACCTTCCCTAAAGTGATCCGGAGACCTCAGTCTTTGAGAATGAAGAGGGATTGTATCATCTTGGGACATCTGTCCATAATATATCCATTGGCTTCGGTCCTCGAGAATGTGGTAGGATTGCATCATCCTTGGACATAGTCCTAAAGTGATAGGGACTGATTATCCCGTAATTGTATCCGGTGACTTCGGTCGTCGAGAATGTGGTAGGATTGCATCATCCTTGGACTCAAGTCCTAAAGTGATAGGGAGTGATTATCCCGTAATTGTATCTGGTGACTTCATTCGTTGATAATGTGGTAGGATTGGATCATCCTTGGACTCAAGTCCTAAAGTGATAGGCAGTGATTATCCCGTAATTGTATCCGGTGACTTCGGTCGTCAAGAATGTGGTAGGATTGCATCATTCTTAGACTCAAGTCCTAAAGTGATAGGGAGTGATTATCCCGTAATTGTATCCAGTGACTTAGGTCGTCGAGAATGTGGTAGGATTGCATCATCCTTGGACTCAAGTCCTAAAGTGATAGGGAGTGATTATCCCGTAATTGTATCCGGTGACTTTAGTCGTCGAGAATGTGGTAGGATTGCATCGTCCTTGGACTTAGTCCTAAAGTGATAGGGACTGAATCTCCCGTAATCAATTCGGTAACTTCGATTGTTGAGAATGTGGTGGGATTGTATCATCCCTAGACTTTAAGTCCAAAAGTGATCCAAGGACTTTTTGTATTTGAGTTGTGGATTACAGGTTGTTGCTAATGATGATGATGATGTACTGATCAAAAGATCAGAGTATGATGATGATGACATACTGATCGAAAGATTAGAGTATGATGATGATGACGTACTGATCTAAAAGATCAGAGTATGGTGATGACGCACTATGATTATGATGTTTCTGATCGAAAGATCAAAGTATGATGATGATGTTTCTGATCGAAAGATCAGAGTATGATGATGATGTTTCTGATTGAAAGATCAGAGTATGTTGATGATGTTTCTGATCGAAAGATCAGAGTATGATGATGATGTTTCTGATCGAAATATCAGAATGTGATGATGATTATGATCGACAGATCAGAATATGATGATGATGATGTTGCTACTGATCGAGAGGTCAAAGTATTGAATATGTTGCTGCTGATCGAAAGGTAAAGGTGCCGAAGATGTTGTTGTTGATTGAAAATTCAAAATGCTGAAGATGTTGCTGATCAAAAGGACAAAATGCTGAAGATGTTGTTGCTGATCGAAAAATCAAAGTGCTAAAGATGTTGCTGATCGAAAGTTCAAAATGTTGAAGATGTTGTTGCTGATAGGACAGTCAAAGTCCTAAAGATGTTGCTGATCGAAAGATCCAAGTGCTGAAGATGTCGTTGCTAATTGAAAGATCAAAATGCTGAAGATGTTGTTGATCAAAGACTGAAGATGTTGCTGATGATGAAGATTGAAGATTGAAGATCAAGACTACATGATGTTGAAAAGCTTCCAATGATTTATATATGTGTTACCCTGCTGATGTTGATGATGTCCCCCATCTCTGCTCTTGTTGTTGTTGATGTAGAATACCCTTGTCATTAACTTGGGGGAGTGTTGAAATATTGTAATTTCGAAGAATATTCTTTATGTATCTTTTTTGGTCCCCGATGGTCCAACCGGGAGAACCATTTGTATTTCATTGTACCCCGATGCTCCTAATCGGAAGAACTAATAAGAGTCATGAGGTAGTCCCCTCAAATTGTAAAGGTAGGTCATCAGCACCCCAGTGTGGTTACTTGAGCCTACATGTGTAACTCGAGCCTACATGAGTTAACTTAAGTCAACATGTTAATTGAGTAAACTATAAGTAAATGGATGAATATAAATAGAGGTGTAGTTCTCCTCACACACACACACACACACTCACTTGGAATAGCGCACTTGTGGAGGAGAGGAGTTGCTGGAGAAGGAGGAGAATCAGGTTTTTGATCTCCTTGTTGGTTTTACCTTTTTCCCTTTCTGGGGAATCTATATTGAGGAAGCTTTTGCTGGGTTTTTCCCTCTAGGGTTTTCCCAGGATAAATCTGTGTTGTTCTTGTGATACTGTTTCTTTCAGTGATCTTGTTTTATACGCTTTTATTATGAAAAATGAAATGATATACTGATGTCTTATTTAAGCATATGAAAATTTAACATCTAGATCAATGGAGGGATTAGATTTCACAATGCAAACATACATGAACATATGAAATCTCCACCTTTGTAAAATCCTGTATGAGCTGCGCATTTCAATGGTTGAGATCTAATGATGTTGGAGATCTATGATTGAGATGGATTTTGCAGTGGAAAAAAGAATGAGGTAATTAACTTACTCAATCCATGAAATCCCATAGGACCCACATATTCTTACGGTCATGATTTTGAATGGAATAGATATATGGTGGATATGCATTTCACAGCCACAACAAGCATGAAAGATTAAATATTTTGGGGTTGTGAAATCTTGTAGGCCTTGCACTTTTGAATGGCATAGATCTTGGTGGAGTTTTGATCTATGGTCCAAATTGATTTTGCATTGGGAACAAGAAAGAAGTTAATCGAGATGGTGGATTGCGAAATTGGGTAGGATATGCATCGTTGGATGATCAAGATTTATCATAGATTAAGATCTACTGCTGAAGATTATTTCGTAGTTTCAAGATGCAGGGAAGAATATAATTATGGAGGCTGTGAAATGTAGTTAAAGGGAAGAAAAAATAAATGGTGAGGATCTAAGTAGGAGAAGATCTAACATTGATTTCGCAAGATAAAGGTGCGAGGAAGAAGAAAATGAGTAGACTTGCAAAATGTAGATAAGGGGTGGACATAATTAATGGTGTATATTTCATCTAGGAAAAAACTAGGGTTTAAAATCATTTCATAAGGGAGACATGCTCACTCTGAGTATGCAAACAAATTTGTGAAATTGGTTAAAGTAAAATAAAATCAATGTCTTAGAAAAGGTCGTATCCAGATCCATGATTACAGTTTAATCTCATATTGTGAGCTGCAAGGAGGATAAGAGGGTCACATTGTATTGGAGGGAGATGACATAATAAGTTGGCGAAAGGATCGACAACACAAAATAAATAAGGCAGAATGGAAGGCTGAGAATTGTTTCTATTATAGAAGAGGCAAGATGGGTAATAATATAAAAATTTTAAAAAATACTATGCACGTGAAATTAGGGTATTATTTTATTCTCCTGCATCAGAAAATGAAATCCAAAAATAGTGTGGAAGCATCCAAATCATACGGCGTCTTTTGGCCACTTGTTAAAACACTAGGTAGTAGTTTTGTCCCTTTTGAAACTATTTAAAATGGCCGAAGTGAAAAGTGTAGAAGCTCAGAACGTGGAATATTAGAAGGTAGAAGAATTGTTTGAATATAGAGATGTAGAGGTTTTTGATACAATTATGTTAAATGGACCAATTTATAGTGTTAAGGAGAAGTTAAAACTACTTAAATACCAAGGAACTAACATTCACAATATTTACTAGTCTTATTTTCACTTTTTCGCCATTGACCAAACCCTGAATTGTCCAGAATTTGTTGATTGGTGTGCCAATAATTATTCTCTTTCTGAAAGAGTTATAATGGATATTATCAATTCCAAAATCTTGTGTCATGTTAATTCTCTGGTCGTTAGAAAAACCCTGTTAGTCCTTGATGAATTTACCCTAGAAGCTAAGGATTACATTGAAGAATCTATAGTCCAATGCTTTAGAGAGTCTATACAAGAGAAGAAACGAGAGTTTTTCAAGAAGTGTTTCAAATCAGATGTAAAGCTATTATATCAACCATTTCCAGTTGATGCCACCCTTTTTAATGAAGAAACCCAATGTGTTGTAACCCTGTTGAGTTGGTTTTTAGATTTAGACACAGACAAGTACATTATTGAGCCCGTCATGAGTCTACTTTTTGTCTTGAGTACTTGTCCAGTCGATTATGATGAGTCCAATCAGTCAGTAAAAGTTTCATGCCTTGCGTTTGATGAATTCTTAGCTAATAACATCCGTTCTCCAATAATGGATTTCCACAAGATGAAGACTTTCATATTCCGGTATTACTTATTGAAAATGTTTGTCTCTTTCAATGAGGAAAATTTGCAGCTACAAGAGATGGTACTAACTGAAGAAATGCATAGAGTTTACACAAATTTTATGAACTTCCTCATGACAGAAGTGTGTAATGCTCTTTTTCAAAAGTTGCCCAAAATACTCCCAGGCATGAGAAATGTATTGCAACTTTCTACAGAGAAAAGGATAGGTGATTGGTTCTTGTTTAAGCATGGAAAAGTGATCAGGTTATATGGTTTCGTTCATCCACCTTATATGTTTCCATATTTCTTGACTCCAAGAGTTTTCTCCATTGAATTCATCAGAAAAAAGCTAATAGTGGAGACTCAACACTTCTTAATTTTTAAGAAGTCTAATGAAATCAAGTATCCATGGGTTGTAGGCCCATTTACCATCAAAAATAAATATTCCTTACCAATGATTGAGATATTACTAAAAGAGATGGTATTTTTTATAGAACATGTTGTCAATTATGATCCTCATCATGTTATCTCAAATAGAAGAAAAGATCTGAAAAGAAAACCTTTTGAGCAGGGTGAAATTGTTGGATTAGTAGATGTTGTTAATTGGCCTTATTATCCAAAGGATACTGATATGCAAGATGATTCAAATTCTTCTGTTAGAGATATTTCTTCATTTCTACCTGACATTTCCAAGTTAATTTTAGTATCTAAGAACATTACACCTTTGTCTAGCCACTCAGAAAGGACCAATAAACAATATTTTTCAGATGCAATGGATACTAAATAAAAGGATAATACCAAAACTCCTAAGAAGTATAAGAATGAAGCAGAAGGACAACTTATCTAGACTACAGATGAAGACAAAGGAAAAAAGAAGATGAAAGTAACAGGGCCTGGTTTTGAAGCGAAGGAGTATGCATTTGCAGATATACCATATGACTCCACTTCCCAGTTCAAAAGAAAAATAGAATTGTTGTAGAGATACAAAGAAACCAAAGATAGAACTTTAGAGGTGTTGGTTTTACTCTAGGCAGACCCGGGTTTACTGTAATGTACCAAAAAAACCCCTAGCTCACTGGCCCTTTCGGCGACAGACTGCAGAATGGCCTGAAGTCTCACCCAAAGTGATCGTAGATGGGGTGGTTGAAGACTCACGTGTCCTCAACCAGGTTCTGTAGCATCCTATGTTCTCCTTGCTCTACTTAACCAGTTGAGCCTCTTTAGAAACAATGTATCTCTCTCCCAACCGGTTCTGCTATTAGACTGACCCTTATCGCATCGCGGCTTCTAGAACGATGCACAACCCTTCTCTTTTACTTGAATCTTTACCTGCGATATCCCACTTCACGGCTCCTCTGACAGTGTGATATCACCTTTCTACACTGCGATAGCTTCTATGGTAAGACTCAATAGGACTCTCCAACTCTCAAGGTCCAATGGCTCTCTGTTTATTTATACTAGCTCAGTTACTTTTACAAAGGTGTTAAACAACTTCACTTAACCTCTATAGTCTAACATGCTTGACATCTATGGCACTCAACTTGCTGAATTGAATATACAGGAATCACTTAACACTATGACTGTTACGGCCTGAATCAAACACTGATAAAATTATATGCAGAATACTTAACACATCCAACTCACGTTTAACCTTATACGTTACTGTAAACTGAAGGATAACATACACACATTCATTAACTGTTAACTAAGCTCATGTAACAGGTAACATATAGCAAGAAGTAAACACAATCACATGAAACAGTCACACAACACACGGATTTTACGTGGTTCAATTCCAGGGAGGAAGCTACGTCCACAAGAACTTGTGTTTCTATTATATCTGGAGAGAGTACACACAGTTCCAATGCAACCTATTATGCAGCTCGAGATCTTCTAGGAAACTCTGTGTTCTCAGCTGGAGCCCTTGTCTCTTAGATCTCTTCTCTTCCTATTCTGCTTTATTCTTACAATCTTTCCTCTCTCTCTCTCTCTCAATCCCCGCGGATTGTTTCATTCATGCTAGAGGAGCCAGCTACTGGTTGCAGTAAGATAATACAGACTGAATAAGAGAACCAGAGCTCGACTCAAAGAATATCTAACTGACTAACTAACTGACCAACTGACCGTCTAACTGTCTAACCCTTCATAATACAAAATACATACTTAAATAGGTGGCCCGAAGGTATCACCCTGATACAACATTGTGGGCCTATCCCAAAAGTAACCCAAAAACCCTAACTGTGACAGTCGGCATATCTATACTTTCAACTGCCACTTACTGGTAATACTGCAGCTCTCTGCAGTCTCCCACGCTTCTCAACGTTGATCGTGGGTATGGGCACCGCTTCCTCGGTCGCTCCCCTTCTGTCCTTTGTCTTCAATACCTCGGCCCGTTTCTCCTTTCCCTTTATGAGGGTAGTTGTGCCCTCCTATCTTCGCCGCTGCCTTAAGTGCAGTGGTTGAGCTCTCTCTTCTCGCCTACTTCAGGTACTGTTTCTTTTGACTTTCTTGTCCCGATATAGCAACTTTTCCTGTAGCTGCAGGGCCCTGCTCCAACAGTCCCCTAACACTTACTTGTGGCTCATACCCAAGCCACTAACAGCTGGCTTCTCTTGTTGTAGCTTCTCCTTGGATTCTTACGAAGTCCTTGTAAATATTTCTCGAAGTCCTATGACTTCTTTTTCCATAGCTTCGACATAGTCTTATGCCGCTTTCTCTAAAATAGTATCGACACTTTCCTTAAGTGAGCTCTAGAATAAATGGCGCACCATTTCTAGGCTGCAAAATTTCTTGGAACGATCTCTCCTCCTGCTACCTCGGTCAGGTTTGTACCATTCACCTCAAATTATATTGGAGCGCTTGTCCGAACAGATTCATCAAAGCCCTCATCATTCTGAATATAGGGAAAGTAGATGTCTTTCAGCATACATCTAAGTTGATCTTCATTCCGATATTTTGACTTTACATGGATATATGCATATTGGTAAAGCTTCCATGAGGAGATATGTCCTTTTCCAGCTTTAATGTAACTACCTTCTTTGACATTTTCTATATCTCTCTCATTTTCAACATCCCTCCTTCGTTCCTTTCCTATTTCCTTTCGTTTTTCTGAGTCTCGGATGCCTGTTTCTTGGTCCTTTTTTCTTTCCATGAGATCTTCTGGGAAACTCCACGTACAAATTTGGGATCCATTCTCTTTCTTAGTATCACTTTTCTTCTCCTCTGCTTTCTTTTTCTCTGCTCTGAGCTGGACTCTTCTACTATCTGAGCTTGACTCCTCATCCTTGGCATCTGTCTGACCTGTGGTGCACCTAATTTCACAACCTTGGGTGGCGTCTTCATAACAGACAGGAGGCCACCACTATGGAATCATCACACAACATCTTCTAAAGGTTCCTTCTCAGAATACAACACCTGGTGCAATACTATGGACTGGCAATGGCTACGAAATTGGGGAAACTAGCACTCTGTAACTGAAGTATCTCTGCTCAAGAAAAGCTCTTAAAAATTTCTCTATAAATCTCAGAAATCGCTAAAGTAACCCTTCTATGTGAATGATCTATGTACTTATAATGAAGGCGATAATCTCTGAAGCAATGGTCACTTAGGCTGGACCCGTCGGTAGCATTTATTGCATGGATAAGACAACACCCGTCGTTTCGATCCTCATTAATTGCTGAAAATACGATCAAATTTCCTTTGAACATTGTGCACAGGCGCCGGTCTCGACCAAGATTTACTAAATCTGGGAAAATCACTGTACTGTTTCCAAATCTAGGGTAATGGATAGCTGTCGTATCCGGATTAACTGCTTGGCAGAAGGCGACGTGACTGGCCCTCTGTCCCTTTCCAAAATCGTCTACGTGGCACAGGAAACATCGCATCACTGCGATGTCACACCACATCATCCTGAATCAAAAAGTTTCCCACCAAGTTGTTGAATCTCTGCAACGTTCAAAACTTGCGCAAAATAAACAATTTTTTTTGTGTGTATACTAGCTATAGGTGCGATGTCTCCTTTCAACTACACTGGACATCTACACAGCTAATTCCTTGCGTTAGTACTAGGAGGTGGAGTGATTATCACTATAAAGCTTAAGCCTACTTCCATTAATGAAAGTAGGAACAAGCTCCCCATTCAGTTTACTGAGTTGAACGGCACCTCCTTTTGTAACTTGCTGAATCTAATATGGCCCCAACCAATGTGTCTTGAACTTTCCTGGAAACTTAACAAAATTGCTGTCATAAAGGAGCACTAGGTCTCCTGTCTGAAAAATATTGCACTTGATGTTTTCAAAAATGAACTGTGCAGCTGTAGCAGCATCACAATTCCTTACTGCTTTGGCCTCTACCCATCTGGTGAGGTATTCTGTTCCTGTGATGATGTATCTCGCACCATATCATTTTCCTGGTGGGTTAAAAGGACCCACAAAATCTGTAGCCCACTTGTCGAATGCCCATAGCGTAATTTGTGGTCGCAGCGGCATTTCATCTCTCCGCGAAGGTTTTCCTACCCTCTGGCAGATATCACAGCATCTGTAAAACTCCTTAGTGTCTTTGTGAAATGTAGGCCACCATAATCCTGCAGCTAGAATTTTCTGCGCAGTCGGCTTTCCTGCGAAATGACCTCCTGCGGTACCTGAATGTGCTTCTCTGATAATGGCCTCTTTCTCGTGTGGCATCACACATCTGCACATGACTTCATCTGAACCTAACTTGTATAATTGTCCTGCGATCAAAGTGAAATATGCTTCTTTCACAACTAACTGTTTCTTCTGCTGCTTAGTAAACTCAACTGGTGCCCACCCTGTAATGAGAAAGTGGATAATATCTTGATAATACTCATCTGCGATCTGGATAGAAAACAATTGCGCATCTGGAAAACTATCCTCTAAATTACTTGGTTCTTCTCCTGAGTCTATTCGCGATAGATGATCAGGTCCGGCATTTAATTTTCCTGGTTTTACAATAATTTCAAAATCATACTCCTGAAATAAGAGTAACCATCTGCAGATCCTTCCCCCTAACAATGGTTTATTGACCAAATACTTTAAAGAGAAATGGTCAGTGAACATCTTGAATGGGGCACCCAGCAAGTAGTGCCTGAACTTCTATAGAGAATACACCATAGCTAATCCTTCTCTTTCTGTAGTGGTGTAGTTCTTTTCTGCGGTGGATAACTTTTTGCTGGAGTACACGATAGGGTGATCGATACCCGTTTCTCCTGGCTGTGTTAAGACAATCCCCAGTGCGGTGCCAGATGCATCCACATGTACATGAAATGGCTTGTTCCAATCTGGGAATACTAAGATAGGTGTTGTAACCATCTTTTCTTTAAGAGTGTCTAAACTTTGCTGGCATTCCTCATTTCATAGGAATTTCACTTCTTTCTTTAACAACTTTTCCATCGGTGTTGTGATCTTTGCATAGCCTTTGATGAATTTTCTATAGTAGCTAGTATGGCCAAGCACTGTCCTCAATTGCTTGACTGAGTTGGGTGCTAGAATATTTACAATGATGGTAATCTTTGTAGGATCTACCATCAAGCCTTGTCTGCAAACAATATGACCCAACAAAATACCAAATGGCACACAGAATATACATTTCTTCAAGTTAAGAGAAATCTAATATTGCCTACATTTCTCTAACATGAGCCTTAAATATCCTATATGCTTTTTGATTAATCCAAATAAAGTCCAGTCATCAAAATAGACTTCTAAGAATTTATGAATGTATTCCTTAAATACAGCAACTACTACTCTAGAAAAGATAGCTGGTGCATTTTTAAGACCAAAGGGAATTATCATATACTAGAATGAGCCCCATTCTGTCGCAAAGGTGGTCTTATATCGATCCTCTGGATGGATTCTTATCTGGTGATAGCCTGAAAATCCATCAGTGAATGAGTAGATCTCCGGTCTTCCCACATTGTCTAAAACTTCATCAGTGAAAGGTGTCGAAAATGGGTCATGAAGTGATGTGTCGTTGAGTTTGCACAAGTCGACAAAAATCTTGATTTCTCCTTTAGTTTTCTTTTCCTTTACAACCATGGGACTAACCCATTCGCTCTCTTCTACTGGCTCGATGATGCGTGCTGCTAGCATCTTGTCAATCTCATCTTTAACTTTTTCTTTATAATGAGGATTCAATCTGTATGGACGCTGCTTAACTAGCCTAGCATCCTCTTTCAAAGGTATGCGCATGACTTCCAAATCTCCTACTATTCCCTTCATCTCTGTGAACTTAGTGGGAAATAGGTCCTGATAGTCCTGTAACAGATCTGCAATGTGTCCTACTATTTCATCATCCCAATAGTCTCCAATAGAGGCAAACTTAGGTTCTGTTTCTGTGTCAATATTGATCTTTTTAATCTTAATAGGCTCTATGATAGCTGGAATCTCTAGCTTTGGTCCATCAACTTCATGAGTCCCTTCAGACTCCGGAATGTTGATACTACGAGGATTCTCAACCTCATCACTTGGCTCTTCTGTGAAGTTGTAACACTCGAGTACATGTTCTAATTGGATGGCCCAATCAGACTGAGTATACACTAGTAGGGTACAATCTTCAAATATCTTAGTCTTTATAATACCTAGATCTTGATCAATGGTTGGATACTCAGATTCAAAAGTGAAAGTGAGTAGAAAGCTGTCTATCATAACTGGCCATGTAATCGTTCCTCTGCACAACTCTATCTTAGTGTACTAGTTCCTTAGGAATGTGTCTAAAGTGTGAATGAATAGGTGAACCCATTCATCCTATGGAATGTCCAACCAACTCTGTTCACAAATCTTAATATGTGACCCGGGGTCACTTTCTCCTGTATATTTCTGCTGTAAAGGCTCCTTGTTATTAGAGAATTTGATTGCCATCAGTCTCTTAAAATCATCCCATGATGCGATATGTTCTTTATGTGCATTCCACCATCTTGCAGGTGTGGCTTTGACTGCAAGGTCAATAGCTTCCATCCTCTGCTCATGAGGAATTTCCTACTCAAACTGTTGTAAAAAGTCATTGAAATCCACTAAGCCATGAAATGACAAAATATACTTAACCTCTGTGCCAATCCATCGCATTGACCTAGTCATAAATGCACATCTGCGAGCTAAGACTTTGTAAAGTCTATTCTGCTAATTTTCTAAGCCAACATTTGAATCTAATGCGCATGAGCTATCGCATCCCCAACTAATATTTCCTTCTGCGGTGGGGTTGATATAATCACTCTGGTTAGAAGTCATCTAATAGAGGATTTGATCCATATTACGCACCTCTTCCTCTGCTCTGATAGGTTCAATATAACGAGGACCTTGGAAAGGATCCAACGGTGCGATGACTCGAATCTGATTGTCCTCAAAGGTCATTTGTCTTTTCTTTAAATCGATAACAGCCATGTTATCAATTGCACAATCAATTCCTAGTAAAGCTGGATACGGTCTGCTATCGCCAATGATTTCTATGACTTCAAAGTCTACAAAGCTGTGAACTCCATCAATATCAACTGGTACTTGCGGTAATCGACCCAGTGGCGATACCCTCTACTGATTGGCTAGTCGCAGATGGATAGGTGATCTGGCTAACTTAGGGCTACCCATATGTTCCCATGTCTGCTTAGTCAGAACATTTACCTCTGATCCTAAATCTAGGATTACCTCATCCATTTCAAATTCTCCAATTTGCGCTATGAGTCTCATTTCTCTTCCTGTTCTTGTATGGCCCATAATATTATGAACAACACGCTGCATACTACTCATGGAAGAAGTTTGCTAGCACTAGTCTATGATGTGCTGAAGCTCTCTGATAGATTTCTCATTTTTGACGAGTTTCAAACAGCTCCGTAGGAAGGATTGGACACTTCCTTTCAACTCATCTTCTTCGCACCTTCCTGATGTGGTAGCCTGCGATGTCCTCATAGGACTAACACCACAATGTTGCTGCTGCGGTATGCCCCTACAAGGAAATACCTGTGATCCTGATGGTGTAGGTTCAGTAAAGAAAGTTTTAGCTTGCTGAAACGTTTCTTTATTCTTTTGTAGGTCAAGTGGTGTTGATTTATCACTGGCTTTACGCACCCACTCTAGGCTTGTATTCTTTTTGGCATCCTGCAATGTCTTACTGGTAGAAGCACCGCTGCGAGTCACAATATTGACTCTTGGTTCTGGTTCTTTCTGCTCAGCAGCAATAAGCTGAATATTCTAGTTTACTGCTGGCTTCGGGTCCCTAATCTTGGCTATCAAGATAGGACATTCTTCTATAGTGTGATCATAGGACTTGCAATATTTACATGTCGTAGTAGGGTTCTAACAATCCCTAGCATAATTTCCTATGGCTCCACAATTGTAACAAATAATCGGTCCATGGCCACGGCCAAAGTCTCCACCACGGCCAAAGCATCCACCACGACCTCGTCCGCTGAATCCTCCTCCATGGCCAGCATGAGCCGGTTCATGCTGTAGTCCTGCTGTTGGACCTGATGTCTCTGACTGGACTTTGTAGAGGTTGTGTTTTCTCTCTATCATGAGATTTTAAGCTTTGCAATTATTTTCATCATGTCCTACTAACTTACAGAAGTTACAGTATAAGTTCTTAGGAGTTTGTACATACTTCTGAAGTAAAGGGAATTCTTATGGTCTATGTCCTCTTGTTTTATAGATTTCACACCATGGCCCTTGAGTTTGTACTAAGGGGTTAGGAGCCCCACTTGCTAGATACTCAAAAAATATTGGACAGTTATCTTTAGTATGGCCCCGTGCTGTACACTTTGTACACCATAACTCTTGTGCAACCTCTTTTCCTTTCTTAATCTTGTGTAGCTGTAAAGTGAGATTGGCTAACTGATTCTGTAAGTTTGTCATACCTGTACTAGTCTCAGCTAGAGGTGAATCCTCTAGTTTCATTGCCATCTCCAATGCTTCATCCTATGTACGGAGTCTCTATTGTATCAGTGGAAGTCTAATGTGAGGGAGCAGTGCTGCGATGAACCATTCCTTATGCTGCTCTGGCACAAACTCAAAGCTAACTTGGCCTATAAGAGCTTTAAATTTCTGATCAAAATCCCATACTAACTCTGTGGGTAACTATTTGATGTCTTTAAGTTCTGTAATGCATTGTGACTCAGACTTAGGTTTCTTAAATTCCTTAATAATGGTGGTCCTGACCTATATGATCATTCTGGGCTGTGTTGTCGTATACTTCATATACCATGTTAAATCTCATTATCTAAGTGTAGTATCCAACTGGACAAGCTTAGTATTATCATCTTGGATTTGTTTAATGGTCTATATGGCTTCACATAGGAACCAATGCTGTTCTGGGCCTTCTGCCCCTGTACCCTTAAAGGTAGGTAACTTCATATCATCCCCCATTTTGTTTCTATGTGGTGGAGTCTGATTTGCTGTGTTACTACCACTCGACGGTGTAACTGTAGTATGTACTGTGTGTGAACTACTAGATGGAGTTCCTGCGGGATTATTCTGAGTCCCGGTTGCTTTCTATGGGGTATAAGGGTGGTAAGGGATACCCCCTACTATTCTTTCTCTATTATTTTGACTTTGTTCTAGTACTGTCTGAACTATCTTCAAAGAAGGAAGATCTGAAATCTACTTTATATTTCTTACCACTACGTGTACATCCAATTTCTTCAAAATCACTCTCAAACTCTTGTGACATTACACTTACTTAATTTATTCATCTGAGAATATATCCAATACTCCTTTTTCATGTAATAACATCTTAAGGGACAAATTTAAAGAGTTCAAGTACTTACCACGATATCCTTTGAAGAAGTACCTCTCCACTTCACTGAAACTCTTTCTTTGATCAACTGCAAACTCTATAACGAAACCTTCCAGCAAGCTCGCAAGCCAGAAGTCTACTACCCGCGCAATGGGATTATCAATGCTCTTCACGGTGTGAATCAGCTTCGGTGTCCAGACAATGTTCCTTTTATTCTTGAATATGTGCTTGTCAGTCAACTTTGATAACCAATCATACAACTCATTTGCATAGGTTACAAAAAATATTGCATGCAGGTCTGTGAAGATATGTTTTTGTAACCATTCCTCTGTACTCAGTCTAGGACTCTTGTTTTCTTTTTCAGTGAATTCTCTTTCCAAAGACTCAACCCAGTGGTTAAGTTCTTCTCTAGTAGGCTGCCAACATAACATTAGCTCTTCAATTTTTTCAAAACCGGAAATGGAACCATTTTTTGGTTTTACTCTAGGCAGACCCGGGTTTACTGTAATGTACCAAAAAAACCCCTAGTTCACTGGCCCTTTATGCGACAGACCACAGAACAACCTGAAGTCTCACCCGAAGTGATCCTAGATGGGGTGGTTGAAGACTCACGTGTCCTCAACCAGGTTCTATAGCATCCTACATTATCCTTGCTCTACTTAACCAGTTCAGTCTCTTTAGAAACACTGTATCTCTCTCCCATCCGGTTCTGCTATTAGAATGACCCTTATCGCATCGTGGCTTCTAGGACGATGCGCAACCCTTCTCTTTTACTTGACTCTTTACCTGCAATATCCCACTCTGCGGCTCCTCTGACAGTGCGATATCGCCTTTCTGCACTGTGATAGATTCTACGATAAGAGTCAATAGGACTCTCCAACTCTCAAGGTCCAATGGCTCTCTCTCTGTTTATACTAGCTTAGTTAATTTCACAAAGGTGTTAAACAAATTCACTTAACCTCTACAGTCTAACATGCTTGACATCTATGGCACTCAACTTGCTGAATTGAATATACAGGAATCACTTAACACTGCGACTGTTACGGTCTTAATCAAACACTGATAAACTTATATGCAGAATACTTAACACATCCAACTCACGTTCAACCTTCTACACTATTGTAAACTGAAGGATAACATACACACATTCATTAACTGTTAACTAAGCTCATGTAACAGGTAACATATACCAACAAGTAAACATAATCACATGAAACAGTCGCACAACACACGGATTTTACGTGGTTCACTTCCATGGAGGAAGCTACGTCCACAAGAACTTGTGTTTCTATTATATCTGAAGAGAGTACACACAGTTCCGCTGCAACCTATTATGCAGCTCGAGATCTTCTAGGAAACTCCACATTCTCAGCTGGAGCCCTTCTCTCTTAGATCTCTTCTCTTCCTATTCTGCTTTCTTCTTACAATCTTTCCTCTCTCTCTCTCTCTCAATTCCTACAGATTGTTACATTCATGCTCGAGGAGCCATCTACTGGTTGTAGTAAGATAATACAGACTGAATAACAGAACCAGATCTTGACTCAAAGAATACCTAACTGACTAACTAACTGACCAACTGACCATCTAACTGTCTAACCCTTCATAATACAAAATACATGCTTAAATAGGTGGTCCGAAGGTCTCACCCTGATACAACACTATGGGCCTATCCCAACAGTAACCCAAAAACCCTAACTGTGACAGTCGGTGTATCTGTACTTTGAACTGTCGCTTACTAGTCATACTGCAGCTCTCTGTAGTCTTCCATGCTTCCCGGTGTTGATCGTGGGTATGGGCACCACTTCCTCAGTCGCTCCCCTTCTGTCCTTCGTCTTCAATACCTTGGCCCGTTGCTCCTTTTCCTTTATGAGGGTAGTTGAGACCTCCTGTCTTCGCCGCTTCCTTAAGTGCAGTGGTTGAGCTCTCTCTTCTCGACCGCTTCAGGTAGCATTTCTTTTGACTTTCTTGTCTCGATATAGCAGCTTTTCCTGTAGCTGCGGGGCCCTACTCCAACAAGAGGAAAATTTGAAGTTGTATTTAGAGGTGAGGAATATTTCTAATCAAGATGTATCCCTAGTTTCTGTTAGAGAATATTCCCAAAATACTCTGAACTTGGCATTGGAAACCAAGAACAAAGTTGCAGAAATGAAAATAGACTTGGAAAATATCCCTATCCTGGATATGATACATTTGCACAAACAAATAGGGGATATTTTTTACTGATCTATTGATTGATAATTTGAGATTATCAAAGTTGCATACCACTAAAAGAAAAACTGAAAATCAGTTGAGACAAGAAAAGGTGGAGAACAAGGCCCACCAAACACATATAAAGAGGTTACAGAAAGATATACTGGCTACCAAAATCCAATATGACAATGGAGATGGAATATAGAATTTGCTAAATGAAAATGAGAATACTATCTAGCTATTGAAAAAGAAGTTGAAGATACCTCCTGCACAGCTGATACAGGGACCTGAATTAGGTGAAATAGAGAAGGAAAAGGAAATCATGAATAATGATCTCATTGATTGAAAATCTAAATTATTGAAATTTGATGATAAAGAGAAACAATGACAGAAAGACATGACCCTGATGGTAGAGAGTGAGAAGACCATGAAACAAAAGTTTGATGAAATGGAAAGAAAGTTGCAGGAGAAATAAATATAATTCAGAATTATTCCTCCTACACCTGAATCAAGTGAGTGGAACATTGTCTAGGATATGTCACAAGTTATCCTAAAATATTTATAGTTGACTCAATTTAAAAATCAAAATAAAAACCTGGAGAACCTGGAATTACAAAGAGAACAAGAGAGGAATTATTGGGAAGCTAAATCTCAAGCTTGGGAGGGAAAATGCCAGGAGTTGCAAACTAAAAATGATAAATTAATGAAGCAAGTAACATGTCAAGCATCAGTACAAGGCACAAACTATATTATTTGGGATGATATTATTGTAGAAGCAGAAAAGTTCAGGCCCTACCTTGATTATATATTGGATAAAGAAGTTGTGATAAATTCATCCAAGAAGATCATGGTAGTATCCAGGGAAAAATTGAATAAGAAGCCAGTTGACTACGACAATAATGCTATCAAATTTTTGAATGGCTTGTCAGAGGATGATTTGAAAAAGGAGAACATCAAGGATAGAATTTAAATTATGACTTGGGCTAGGAAAGTAGTAAATAAATATCACCACTTAGACATAGTCTAGAATAAAGTTGATATTATGGCACATCAAGTAAATATTTTCATTGATATGTTTGATTCTTTATTTGAAAAGGGACTCCCATTCTTTTGGGAATAAAAGGGAGCAATGCTGACTCGGAAGGAATATCACAAAAAGTTGATTGAATGCAGATTGGATCACACCAATTTCTCTAATATGAACCAATCCCTAAATGGAAGGACAATTGTTGATAAATTAGTTGATGAATTTGAAACGTTTTTTCTTTTCCAAAGAGACATGTTCACGTATACAATTTTTTTCCTACAGGGATCATATTGAATTGCGAATATTGGAAAAGGAAATGTTTATTTTGGAGATACCTTCAGCAAACCAATGGAAGACAGTAGAAAAGTTAGAGAGAAACAAATATATGTTGCATACTTGAAGACCTGGAAGATTACAGAGAATTCAATGTTGAAGAGTAGTTATTAGGGACTAGTTTATTTCCCTAGAATTTGTTATTAGTTAAGAAGTGTCAATTGATAGATGTAAAGGCGGTTGTGCCTATTTTTAGTACTTAGTTTTATTTTTAACTCATGGAGCAATGTATAAAAACCTCTAAGTTGTATGGAAAAAGGTTTGGAACCCGTGAGATTTTGAGTTATGTACTTTGAGACCTATTTTTAATAGAAATTGCATATCCGAATGCTATCCTTTCATCAAAGATTCATGTGTTATTTATGATTACAGTATGTACTTTCTTTTCCTTGTGGATGTTTCTATGTTTTTTCCTCCAATATGTTTTCTTCCATGTCTTAAATGAGTGTTTAATGGTTCATAATTCATATATGTTTATGCTTTGGCCGTTATTTGAGATATTCACAAATCCTTTCAACTAAAAGTAATGAAGAATTCATCTTATGGTTCTCTATATTGATGGATTGTTCTTGGTTCTTTCCTATCACCATACAATCATCATTTTGACTGTAACTACATAATTAACTTTCCTTTGTTAAATTTCTATGCAAACATATTTGTGTTTCATTAATTATATATTTTGACTCCATAGCCCAATGTTTACTTTCCCTGTTTCAACCAAGAATACAATCTGAATCTTTATTTTTGTTTTCATACCTGTCCTTGTTAAAAATCAACGAGAGATCCCTCTCTAGAAAGGAAAAATCGAGTTTTGTTTCTTAAAGTGGTGTTGTTGTTACCTTGAGATTTCCTTCTACAACCTGAGGTAAATTTTAAGTACTAACAAATTGGCGTCATTGTCGAGGATCGAGATTTTAAATTATCCCTAAGAGAGATGACAATACTGCAATATTTCAACACAGAAAGGATTTATGTTTATAAAACGGAGAAATCTACATTTGGAAAAGGTTGTGAATTTTCCCTGGCAACTTGACATTCATTTTGAGAAAGATTTCAGAAGGCATCCTGGCTTCCAGGAGATCACACACATGAAGAAATCCTTATACTGAAATTTTACAAAGTGTATAAAACCTAGAAAGTTTGTTTAGACATAGGACTGGAAAAAATAAAGCTACTACTTCTCAAAGTGAACAGTCTCTATTTCAAGAATATTTTCATAGCTTCTTAGATGTGGATTTATGATTGAATATCACAAAACCTTTGTTAATATCTAAATCAGATACAGATTTGAAAAAGACAGAGATTAATCCAAAAAGGATTGAGTCATATCTTTTAGATTCCCTGTGGAATAATTTACAAAACCCCATAAAATTTGAAGAAACTAGTCCTCTTTTTCAAACTCACCAGCAACCTATTTCAAGCCCTGTTCACATTCCTCCTCATAACCCTCTTGTATTGAAAAATACACTTGTTGTACCAAACCCACCCAGGTGAATGGAAACCAGGTTTGTACCCTTAGCTTTTCCAACTGTTTTGCATGACCTTCCTTTAAATTATTCACAAATAATTTCTTTATATGACGGGGAGGGTAACTTTACAACAACGCAACATATGGATAACTTTGAGGATTTCATTGACCTAGAGGAGGTTGATCATGATGATGCAAATATGAGACTATTTTCTATGAGTTTATCTGGAGAAAAAAAAAAGATGGTTCAAGGACTTAGCAGTAAGATCTATCCCCACCTTTGAGGCCTTTCAAACATTATTTCTGGGTAGGTGGGAAGAAAAAAAGATCCCTTGACAAATATTATCTCAATACAATAATTTAAAGAAAGGGAATTTTGAATTTGTGCATGATTTTTCTAACAGGTTTTTGAGGGTATATAATTCTATTCTAGTTGATATCAAACCCTTGATAGGTGCTGCAAAACTACATTACGCAGATGCTTTTGAAAGTGATTTTGCATTAATATTAATAGAAATAAAGTCTTCTATTTTTCCTATTATGTTTAAAGATGCATTACAAGTGGAGGAAAACTTAATGGCTTCATGGAAACTAAAGAATATAGTAGAGGAAGATAGAAGAATACAATATAATCAACCATCTACTTCTGCCCCTTCCTATACAAATGATTCCATGTTTGACATAATGATGAAGACTATGGAGATATTGATGGATAGGATGGCTCCAGATAATAGACCACTAAACAAAGAGTAGCCTAAAACTCATATTAGAAAGCATAGTTTTAGGAGACCACCTCCTCCTCCAAGGAACCAAAGGAATCCTAATGATCAGCAAATTAGACCACAATTTTTAGAGAATTTGGTTGATGAAGAGGAAGAACAAGAAGAGGATCCTATGGACCATCACATTCATCATTTTGATGATATTAATGCTGAGATTATCTCACTGGAAGATCATAACATGTTTTCTCATGATGTTGAAAGTACTATTTTAGTGACAAATTCAAAGCAGTATCTCAGAGGATATCAAAATTATATTGATGATGTTCAAAGAAAATTAAAGTTGAGAAGTATATATGTAGTAATAAATAAAGGAAGGCCAAAGAAAAACCAACATTCTACCAATAAACAAAATCAAGAATAAAGAAAAAGAAACAGAAACAGAAAAAGATACCACTGTACATAAAAATTCTAAGAACAAAGAAAAAAATTCAAAAGAAAATAAGCATCCAATACTGATTGATGTGGAAAAACCAACTTCATCTTTCACTTTACAGTCTGAATTGTCAAAAATAAAGATCTCAATTCCCGTTAATGAACTCTTTATAAATAATGATTACAAGGAAACAATTACAAAAATGGTTAAAAATCAGGGTGAAAATCAACCAGACATATTAGAAGTGACAGAAGATTACCCTATTATTGTCCTTGGGACCAAACTTGAAGAAACAAACGATAAGGATGTTCCTCGTTTTTATCTAAGTCTCAGCGTACATGATATGATATTGCAAAATACTTTGTTAGATTCTGGTGCATCTCATAATCTTATTCCTGTTGATGTAATTGTAACTTCAGAATGTATTCACTTGTACATTTTACCCCGATTTTTATTCCAGGAAGTATCTGTAATGTAATTGAGTCATGCCATGCCCTGATGTTCCTATCATAAGATTCAATAATGTAAACAAGTCATGTAAATTCATAGAGGGTAACCCTCCTTATTAATCAAGGGTTAAAGTCCCCACAATTGTGGGTCCCTAGGGTTATTAGACTCCCCTAGAGAATTCATCCCTAGTGAGTTATTGTTATGTCAAGAATTAGTATAAATAGAGAGTGAGCCTCTCTATTTAACATAGATTCACTCACACTCAGTTGTAGCACATAAATGAGAGAGAAAGAAGAAGCTGGGACAAGAGAGAGAGAGAGAGAGAGAGAGAGAGAGAGAGAGACTACTGCTATTAGGAGATCATCTTACTATTTTTGGGTTTTACTTTTGGTGTTGATTCTATCTCTGAGGAAGTTGAGGGGTTTTATTTTTGATGGTTTCCCAAGGAAAATATTTGTGTCTATTGTCTCTTGTGTTTGATTGCTGTGCTTGTTATTCTCTCAGTTAAAGATCCTAAGATAATGCTAGCTTGAATGATAAAATTCTAACATGGGATCAGAGCTAACCTGAGAAGAAGACACTATGCAACTGTGGAAACTAGGGATTCCTACTTTTTGGATCTCTCTCCACAGATTTTCAACAAAATAAGTTTGGCCTAACTCTCCTCTATACGGCGCATCTTTCTATCGAAACAGAATCTGATTTTAAGCATTTTCAGTTTTTGACCCAACACTACTGCCGAAAATAAGGGCTTTCCACAGAAGTGGAATTTTTGAGTGAGCCCAGGCCTGGATTGATCTCCTCCCAAAAATCAAAGTTTAGAGATCAAGATCAAATTTTTTGGTTGGAAAGAACTCTAAAAAATTCCAACCCTAATATGCTCCAGAACCAGCTCTGTAGAAATTCAGCTCTAGATCCAGTTCTGACATCTTAACCTGGTAAGATCTAAATATTTTTTATTTCCATTTGAGGTTCTGAGTTAAGATGTCTCATCATACCAAGCTTGATGAAAAGCTTGAGGGAGCTGATAACTTCTGAGCTTGGAAGTATAGGATATCCTTGGTCCTGGAAGAAAATGAGTTGGACTCTTACATCAGTGAAGAGGTTCCAGTTCTAGAGGGAGATGAGGCTAAGGCCTTACACAAAAGATATTGGTCATGGCTAAGATGATTATTTCTGATTTAATCAAGGATCACATCATACCACATGTGTCCTCTCTAAAAACACCTAAAGCAATGGTTGATGCCCTGACCAAACTGTTTGAAGGAAAGAGCATAAATCGAAAGATGACTTTGAGGAATGAGTTGAAGAATGTAAAGATCCAGAATGCAGAGACCATACAATATTACTTTACAAGGGTCTCTCAGATCAAGGAACTGGTGGAAGTGGTAGATGAAGAAGTGGAGAATGTAGAAATTGTGATGACCACCTTGAATGGTCTACCTAGATTGTGGGACTCCTTCATTCAAGGGATTTGTGCAAGAAAGAAGCTAGTCAAGTTTAGTAAGCTGTGGGAAGAATTCTCACAAGAATAAGCTCTAATAAAAGTCCGAGAAGAAAATATGGGAAGTGAAGATCAATATCTCATAGTAAAATCCAAGAAAAGTAGAAGAGACTTTCATCACCCCAAAGGTAAGCACTTCCACCATAAAGATAACACTAGGAAATCTAACAGAGATTTATCTAAACTCAAATGATATACATGTGATGAAAGAGGAAACTTTGCCAGAGATTTTCCTAGAAATAAAAATGTCTCTCACAAGAAGAAGGGAAACAAGAAAATACATCATGCTCATACTACAGAGGATGATGAACGTTCCACAAAAAGAATCAAACAAGAAAGTGATGATTCTTCAAGTGAAGAAGAATATATTCTAATTTTTGCTCTCATGGGAACTACCACACATGGAAGCAATGATTGGCTAATAGATAGTGGGGCTTCCAAACATATGACGAAATTCAAAGAATCCTTTGTGAAGCTATCCAAACATGAGTCACCTCACAAGGTGAAACTTGGGAATGAATACCAGTACCCAATAAAAGGTAGTGGTGAATCCTCCTATAAGATAGACTCTGGAAAGTCTATGAAGATGAAGGATGTATTGTTTGCACTAGGACTAAAGAAGAATCTCCTCTCCATATCTGCATTGGATGCAAAAGGTACAATAGTTGCATTTATAGATGGTCAAGTCATCATGTGGCCAAAAGGAAAGGCTATTGATGATGCAATAGTAATTGGAGAACAAGAGGGAGGACTATACAAATTAAACGTCCAACTAGAACAAGCTTTGGTTCATGACTTAGTAGAACCAAATGAACTTTGGCATAGAAGGCTTGCACATGTGCACTACAGAGCACTACCACTTGCAAGAAAAGCTGTTGAAGGTCTTCCAGAAATAACAGACAAAACATGATGGTGTCTACAAAGGATGTGCAAAAGGAAAGAACACAAAGAAGACATTTCCAAGTAGCGAGAGAAAGGAGAAAGGAATCTTGGAAATCATTCACTCCAAGGTATGCGGTCTGATGCCATCTAGTTCATTAAAAGGGTATGTATACTATGTTTCTTTTATTGATGATTTTTATAGGAAGACATGGATATACTTCATGAAGAACAAAGATGAAGTATTCAACAAGTTCAAGGAATTCAAAGCCTTGATCAAAAACTACACAGAAAAGAAGATCAATATTTTTGGATCAGACAATGGCAAAGAATTCATGTCAAATGAATTCAAAGTGTTATGCAGAGACTCAGAGATTAAGAGGGAGTTAACCACTCCATATAATCCATAGTAGAATGGGGTTGCATAAAGGAAGAATAGAATGACCATGGATGCTGCAAGGGCAATGCTTCATGATCAAGATATTCCCATGCATCTATGGGAAGAAGATGCAAGTGTTGGTCTTAGGGTAGACATGGGTTCTTATTCTTTTATCTTCGCACCAACAAATAGACCCACAGTGTTGGCCCTTTCCACAACAACCTGTGAACAGGTTGCAGTCTCACTTGAAACAACTATGGGATGCTGCAGAATTAGGTTTCTGTAGGTGAAAGAGGGATATTACTGTACCTTTAGCCTTAACAAAGAATAATTATGCAATACAGAGCTTCAACATTCACATAAATAGCTTCGCAGTTTAGATAAAAAGACAGTTTCTTGCTTAACCCTTAACTGGGAATTCACAATGAATTTAGTACTTAGCAATATATCTTACTTATCATTCACCTACTTATCAAATGCATAAAAAAATAACAGAAACAAATGTAAAAAGAACCACCACAACACAAGATGTACGTGTTTCACCCCCAGTGTAGGGGCTACATCCACAGAACTGCGTTTATATTCAACACTTTACAAAACAATAGTTATGATCTGCGGACTTAGCTGCATATCTTCTCAACAACCCAAACTACACACTTAGCTACAAAACCTTTCTTCCAAAACCCTCTGTGCACTCAGCTGCAGAGGTCGTCCATGTACTCAGCTGGGACTTAACCTTAAATCCAAATATAGACCTTAGCTTCTTCGCATCATATCATATCATAACAAAAACCATCCTTGACTCCTTTACATCAGTGCCTATTTATACAAGTGCACTATTACAATACCATGGGCTTAAACCATGCGCTTAAAAACCATGGGCTTAAACCCTGGGTTATTTACAACAAGAGGGGCTTCGACCCAACCCCAAAACCCCTAAGACTATTTTGGACTGCAACTCCGCTTACAAGCTTTGCACCAAAACCACGAAGTTGCCAAAATTAGGGACCTTCAAGGTCCGAGCCCCAACAGGCCCCTAAGACTCACCAGTGTCCCGTCCCGGGACACTCTGCTATTTTTCTGGTGGAAGAATCTTGTTGGCGAAGATAGCAAATTGTTTTTTGAGGCTGTGCATGATATCTTTGGCTGCTTGCTCCTTCTCTACTATCTCCTGCAATGTTGTTGCAGATGCTTCGTTGGCCTTTTCCTGTGTAAACACATCATACTCCTTCAAAACTTTGAGCTGGTTTTCCGTAGTAGTGCTCAATTCCAAGGCCTCATTAATAAGGGGCTGCATAGAGTTCACCAACAGTGTTTATTTCCTTCTACAAGACTCAATTTCTCGCTGGATCTCATTGTTATGCTTCACCTTAAGCATCTTCTGCATAGGAGGCAATGTCTTAATTTCTACTTTTACTGTGTCCAGCTCTGCCTGTCGTTGCTTGATGGTTTCTTGTAGCTTTTCTACTTTTGTGTTGTCCTGCAAGTTTTCCTAGGCCTCGACACTTTTGTCTAGTAGCTTTGATGCACTACTTACAAGATTTGAGATCTTTACTGCCGAGGCTTGAATATCTCTGCGACGTTGTTCCCTGACCTCTGGTGGACTCTCAAGAATGATGCAAAGTTGAAGCTCCGCAATCTAAGCCTCATGTTCTGCTTTCATCTTCTCTATCTAGCTTTGAGACTGTTGTGCATAGTCTTTCAGCTTGACGATTCTTTGCTTCGGTTCTTCTTCAGCCTGCATGTCAAAGTCAGGGAGACTTCGACACGCCTCATCCAACACTCGTGCTAGTGTATCCCGCTTGTTTTCTGCTTCCCTCTTCTTCTGTTCCACTTCTTCCAACTGCACTGCAAGGCTCTCACTCTACTTCGTGGTATTCTCTAACTGTATGCATGAGTAGTTGTCTCATTCACAGATATCCTTCATGAGGGCCAATTGACAAAGATGCAGCTCCGACATAGACAACTTGGTGTAATCTATCTCAATTGTCATGCTCATCTGCGATCGAGATACTGCATCAGTTATTATAAGGGCTACACTTGGTACTTGTCCTCTTTTATTTCTGGCAGGTCATTGTCTTGTATCTGGCTGTGTGCTTATTGGGGCACTACTTGTTGCAGCTCCTATTGTTGTTCTTTCCGCTAACTCCTTCAGTTTTGTAATTCACTGTGCTACACCAGTGAGTGCATCAAGATGTGTAGCTTCGAACTCTACCCATTTGCTGGATAATATCTCTGTAGACTTCGTCAGATCCTGATCAAGCTTTTCAATCATCAAAGTGGGCTCTTCGACAATATTCTTTCCCTTCGACGTATTAGTTTTATTTCAAGGATAAGGCTTAGTCACTTCCTCTACTTCTGGAGACTTGCGCTTATCTGGCCGATTAGGGTCGGAAATTGTCTTGAATGACTCTTCTTCTTCTTCTTCATCAGCTCCGTCATCGCCACCATGGTCATCTTCGCTCTGTTGTGACTCATCTTGTTCTTCACTTTCTTCTGGTGGGTCACTCTACGGTGGCTGACTAGGACCTACACCCACATCTGTCACTGGAGGGACTGGTATGTTGGGCCTTGTTCCCATGTCCAACATTCATTTAGCCAACCACTACTGAACTACTGCGAGGATGTCCTCCTGGTTTACCATGTATGGTAATTTCCACCATGCATGTTTGTTATCTGTGCGGGCCTGGATGAAGACATTGTGCATGTCATCCTTGAAGTTGGCCACTCTATCATACTGAGAGAATAGCTCATTACTAAGCCGTGGTGTTTTCAGGATCTCATATGAAATGTTCATCGCATAGAAGGTGAACACATAGTTCATCATCTGCTGAAAGGATTTATCCTATGAAACCTAAAGAGATGCGTACCTTGTTGTGCTAGGCATCTCCAGAGGCACATCGACAAACTGTGCCTTGGTAGGTTCTCTCCATCCCACCAGTGCAATAAGCACTAATAACCATGAGCAATGAAAGGGTATACCTTTCTCCTGTGCATCGTGGACATCTTCGAGGAATTCCCTAGCAATGTACTCTACCCATTTGTAACTGTAGCCTTCAACACAGTTCGCAGCAATACTGACAATCGGGGCGGGTACTTCATTAGGTCTGCACTTCTGCATTAATTTGCATTCTAGGAGCTCTGCAGCGAAGCAAATTCTTTGGTGTCGAATTGTCGAGGTTTGATACCCTCGCTTTTCTTTTGTCAGACCGAAGCGGTCCTTCATGTGCTGCGCCAGCTTCGTATCTTCGTGCTTTGAAACAAATTCTATTCTGGGATCAGGCCCTTCCTTCGGCAAGCCTGTAATTCTATGAATCAGTTCTCTATAAATAGCTATTTTATGGCTTCCTATCCATAGGTGCCCATCATGCACCAACACCAATAGCTGCTTGACCACCACAGTAACCTGCGTGCTGCGACCAAAGTGGGGGAAATTTAGCATGTTCAACAAGCTAGCTTGCTCCAAGCCAGCAGCCCACTGTTTAACTTCCAGTAACATCATTCCAGCCTTTGGATAATGGACAGAGTGCAATTATTTCCCCAGTGTGAACTGTAGAAACTTCCCACGATCATTCGTATCGTGGTCTGCGTACTTGAGTTGGTCTAATTTTCCTATCATTGTTCCCACCAACTGCGCACACTGTGGCAGCGAAGGGGTGTGTAATGTGAACTTGGCTGTCCATCGAGGTGGATGAAATCCTGGTCGAACAGGTGGAAGATATGGTGGACACTGTGATGCAACATTCTCATCTTCACCAAAGTCTTCAAAACCTTCAGGTGGGAGCTTTGCCGAACCAGGAGGATTCATCTCGGGATCCTCTGGTGTCTTTCCTGATGGCTTGTGCCTTTATTCGTTTCGCTTAGAATGAAATTCTACCTTAAATTTATTTCTGGTTGATCATGTCTGTATTGGTTGACTCAGCATTGGGGGAGTCTCTTCGCAAGGTGTAGATGCAGGTGGGTTTCTCATAAGGCTCTGCAGACCCCTCTGTCTGAATTCTCTCAACAATTCCTGAAATTCGCGATCAGTTGACATGGACTCAACTCAAGAAAAATGCGTAATGCAAAATTCACAGGTCTGGGTGTCTTCTTATAGAATCCAACAACCAAATCTTCCATAACTGTGCATTAAAGACACCAAATCTGACAGAGCGGCTGTAGATCTTGTCCAAACGACACTAAATTTCCCAAAATCTCATAATTACAGGCTGTTAATATAGTTAACGTACCAGCGCCTCCAAATCTGATTTTTTTCCAACGATTGTATTTTAAGTTTCGACACACCTTTCTTCTTTAGCACAACCACTAACTTCAGCTTCGCCACAATAAGGACCTCCGACACAATATAGACGTTCGACACTTCGTAAGTTTTCCCACAATCTTCCCAAGCTCTCTGAGAACAGCTTCATTATAGTCTAGTACCCAATTTCAAATGTTCTTGGTACTTAGACTCTTCTTCTGCTATTACTTTGGGTTAGGGGGGTACAGGCCCGTCCATATACTTATTTAATCTACTCCCATTCACCATGGAGGGAAAAATTTCTCCATTTAATTTAGCTAACTGAACTGTGCCACCATCAGTAACTTTCTGAACTATGTAAGGTCCTTTCCAATGTGTCTTGAACTTACCTGGGAACTTCATGAATTTACTGTCATACAAGAGCACAAGATCACCATTCTGAAAATGCTTCTTCTTAATGTGTCTATCATGCCATACTTTTTCTCTAGCTTTTTGTACTTGCTGCTGGAAACTTGTAATGAATCTGTCTTCTTCTAGTTCCAGTATCTTTGCCAGCCTTTCATTCAAAACAGCTGGATCATCCATCCCTGTGAAGGCATATATTCTGAGGCTAGGAACAATGTACTCCATTGGCATAACTGATTCCTGTCCATATACCAGCCTAAAAGGTGTGTGTCCTGTCAATTTCTTGCACGTGGTTCTATAAGCCCATAATACTGCTGGAATTCTAAGATCCCAATCATTTCTATTAACATTGCAAACCTTCGTCAAAGTGTGCTCAAGGATTTTGTTAAAGGCTTTGACAGTTCCATTTGCTTGAGGATGGTAGGCAGTACTCTTCTGATGATATACTTGAAATTCTTTGGTCAATGCTTCAATAGTCTTATTTAGAAAATGTGATCCTTGATCACTCATGAGAATTCTAGGACATCCAAAACTTGACAAGATATTATCAAATATGAACTTCGCAGCTGTAGCAGCGCTACAGTCCTTGACTGTTTGAGCTTTGGCCCAATGCGTAAGGTAATCAGTTACTGTAATAATGTATCTTGATCCAGATTTCTTTGCAGGGGGATTGATTGGTCCAACAAAATCAATAGCCCACTTGTCAAATGCTTGTAAAGTTACCTGTTGAACCAAAGGAATCTCATCCCTCCTGGATGGTTTTCCTATCCTCTGACAGATATCGCAGCTGTGGCAATACTCTCTTCCATCCTTATGAATCGTAGGCCACCACAATCTAGCTGTCAGAATATTCTGTGCCGTAGCTTTTCTTGCATAATGACCTCCTGCTGCTCCAGAATGTGCCTCAGCCAAAATCCATGGCTTTTCATGCTCCAGGACACAGCTGCGCAGTATTTCATCTGGTCCCATCTTATATAGATGTCCTGCTATCAAGGTAAAGTCAGCTGCTCTAACCACCAGCTGCTTCTTCTATTGTGTTGTCATCTCAGGGGGTGTAAAACCTGTAGACAAGTACTGAACAATATCCTGAAAATAGTCATCAACCATCTGGATGGAAAACAACTGGGCATCAGGAAGACCTTCGTCCAAACTAGTGGGTTCTTCTTCTGACTCGAGCCTCGACAAGTTGTCAAGCCCCAGGTTAAGTCTTCCTAGCTTAACTATGATCTCAAAGTCATACTCTAGAAACAAAATCAGCCATATTCATATCCTTCCACCTAGCACAGGCTTGTTAACCAAATACTTCAAAGCAGAATGGTCAGTGAACATCTTAAAATGAGATCCTAACAAATAATTTCAAAATTTCTGCAAAGCATAAACCATAGCTAGACCATCTCGTTCTGTCGTAGTATAATTGTTTTTTGCCATGGACAATTTTCTACTTGCAAAAGCAATAGGGTGATCAATATTACCTTCACCTAACTAAGCCAATACTATACCTAAAGCAATGAAAGATGCATCGAAATGAACATGAAACTCCTTACTCCAGTCAGGGAATACTAAGATAGGGGCAATTACCATCTTTTCTTTCAAAATGTCCAAGCTTTCCTGACATTCAGGTGTCCATTCGAACTTAATATCTTTCTTCAATTTCTTTTCCATAGGGGCTGTAATCTGAGCATATCCTTTAATGAATTTCCTGTAATATCTAGTATGACCAACCGTAGTGCGAAGTTTCTTAGCAGACTTCGGAGGTGGTAAGTTCACAATAATGGCTATCTTCGCAAGGTCCACCATCAATCCTTGCTTGCATACAATGTGACCTAGTAGAATTCCAAAAGGTGCACAAAAGATACACTTCTTTAGGTTCAATGAAATCTGATGCTTTCTACACTTGTCGAGCATAAGTCTTAAACTGGCTATATGATTTTTCAATAAACCAAAGATAGTCCAATCATCAAGGTAAACTTCCAAGAACTTATGAATAAATTCCTTAAATGTAGATATGACTACTCTGGAAAACATAGCAGGTGCATTCTTCAATCCAAAGGGCATAACAGTATACTGAAAAGATCCCATTTTTGTAGCGAAGGTTGTTTTATGTTGATCCTCTAGAGCAATTCTAATCTGATGGTAACCTGAAAATCGATCAGTGAAAGAATACACTTCTTGACCTTCGACATTGTCTAAAACTTCATCTGTAAAGGGAGTAGGAAAAGGATCATGTAAACAAGCATCATTCAGCTTCCTCAGATCAACACAGATTTTGATTTCTCCCTTGGTATTATTTTCTTGTACCAACATAGGACTGACCCATTCGGACTCTTCAACGGTCTCAATGATTCCTGCAACGAGCATCTTATCTAGCTCCATCTTGAATTTTTCTTTATACCTAGGATTCAGCCTATAAGGGTGCTTCTTCACAGGCTTCGCATCAGCTTTCAAAGGGATTTTTATCACTCCTATATCACCAAGGATACCTTTCATTTCTGAGAACTTTGTTGGAAATAAGTCCTGATACTCATGGAGGATTTCAGTCACTTTGCTCACCATTTCTTCGTCCCAATAATCTCGAATGGTAGCGTACTTAGAAATTTCTTCTGATCCAATGTTTACTTTCCTTGTTTTCAAGGGCCGAGTTGCTTCAGGTGATTTGACTGCTGGTCCATGTACTTCACAATGTCCTTCTGACTTAGGAATATTAATGTTGCGAGGGTCATCATCTTCATCAATGTCGAGGTTATAACATTCTATTGCATTAGCTTCTTGTTCCTTCCAATCAAGTTGGTGCTCGACTATTTATTTATCATCAAACACCTTAGTATGGATCAACCTAATAGCTGCGTCCAAGGCATGGCAAACCTCATTAATAGAAAATGTGAGCACAAAACTATTGATAAGGCTAACCCAACTTACAGTACCATGACGAAGCTCCACCTCTGCATACCAATTCTTTGCTACATGTTCTAGAGTGTGTAAAAACCTATGTACCCATTCTTCACAAAGTACATGCTTCCATGCTTCATAACACTGGTCCAAATGTTCTTGAGGGCTAGTCTTACCATTAAATATGCTTCGTACCTCCTGAGGTTGATCCATGAATCTCAGGCAAAGAAAATTTTGGCAAGCTCTCCAACTATGAATATACTTTTTATGACCAGTCCACCATCTGGAAGCTGTGGCTCTGAATACTGAGTCTAGAGTTTCCATTTTCTGTGAATCGGGTACTTGCTCTGAGAATTGTACAATAAAATATTATGGGTCTGTCAAGCCATCAAAAGTAGGTAAGATTCTTGGCTGTGAGCCAACCCATCTGATAGACTTGGTAATTCTTGCACATTGATGTCCATGCAGCTCATAAAGTCGATTCTGCCAATTCTCTAGGCCTTCGTCTGAATCAGTCATGCAAGAACTATCACACTGCCAATCCATTATACCTTCAGCAATAGGGTTAACATAGTCTTCTTATTTAGCTGTGATGTTGTAAATATGATCCAAAACATCCTGATATTCATCTCTGAATGGCTCTGTATACCTTTCTCCTTGAGAAGGGTCCAATGGTACTATGACACTCAATCCTTTTCCTTCAAAAGTCATCTGTCTATTCTTAAGGTTGATTACTGCATAATTGTCTATTACCCATTCAATTCCTAGCAATGCTGGATAGGGGTTGCTATCATCAATTATTTCAATGACTTCAAAATCTACTAAGGTACCGACTCCATCAATATCCACTGGTACACTAGGGAATCTTCCCAAGGGCACAATCTTCTGCTGATTGACTAATCTCAACTGTATAGGGGACCATTCAAGCGTAGGTTTTCCCATTTGTTTCCATGTCTGCTTAGTTAGGACATTCACTTCTGATCCCAGGTCTAAAATGATATTTGTCATGTCATAATCTCCTATCTGAGCATGCAATCTCATTTCTCTTCCAGTCCTTCTAACTCTATTAACAGTTTTTCTTTTATTAGAGCTTCGTTGAGGTTCGCAAGACTGAATAACTTTATGTAACTCATTTAAAGCATTCTGATTTCTTAATAGCTTCATACAACTCTGTAAAAATGATGTCAGTGTACTTACTTGATCCGACGAAGCTTCTTGAAACTGTAACTGCTGTTGATGCTGTTGCGTAGTTGCTACTGATGTTCTCGGACCAACAAAGTATTTTTTAGATTCCATAAATGTTCCTTTTTCTCTTCCAACATCGAAGGCTGGGATTTTCTCTGGGGTCTTACGGACCCAAGCCTCGTCAGGTTGTTTCTCCTTATTTTGCACCTGCGTTGTAGTTTCACTCCTTGTAACAACGTTAATGGTGGGGACAGGTCTTTTCTCTACAGCAATCATCTGAATATTCTGAGTAGGAGTGCCATTTCTTTATTGTATCTTGGCTATCAACTGTGGGCATTGCTCAATCACATGATCTATTGCTCTGCAATATCAACATGTTGTAGTTGGGTTCTGATAGTCTCTAGCTACATGTCCTGCCTGATTACAGTTATAGAAAATAACCTGGCCTCGTCCTCTTCCAGGAATACCACCACGACCACGACCTATGAAATTATCTCGACCTGATATAATACCACGGTAACCATATCCATCATTTCCTTATGCATCGGGTTGTACCCTATAAGCATCATAGGTTCGCTCTCTCATGAGGTCAAAGTTGCGAAATTCATCTTCGTTGTGTCCAACTGACTTACAGAACTTACAGTAGGGATTCTTAGGTACTTGAACATATCTCTGCAGTATATAGCAATCTTCAGGTCGATGCTGGCCAGTTGTTCTACAGATCTCACAATATAGGACATTAGGCTTAAACGGGTTCGATGCACCAGTATTCAAATAATTTCTTAATGCATGACACTGTTCTTTGTCATGACCTTCTATCTTACATCGTGTACACCAAATCTCTTCGCAAATATATTTCCCCTTTTTCATGTCGCGAAGCTCCAAATCCATTTTTGCTAACTGTGCCTGCATCTGGGCTATTCCAGAATTATCTCCAATAGGAGCTGTTTCAAGTTTCATAACAATTTCCAACGCCTCTTACTGATCAACAACCTTCTGTTGCATAAGTGGAGTCCTGATATGAGGCAATAGTGCTGCAATGAACCATTATTTATGTTGTTCTGGTCCAATAGTGAAACTAACTTGATCTAAAAGAACCTTGAACCTCTAATCAAAGTCCCATACTGATTCACCTCGCTTCTGCTGAATTTCTTTCAGTTCAGTTATACACTGTGACTCCAATTTAGGATTCTTGAATTCTTTGATCATTGCTTTTTTAATATTAGCCAAGATGTGGTTCTGAGTACTGGAAAAATTCATAAACCAGGTCAAAGCTCGGTCTATGAAAGAGGAGACCAGCTGCGCTGTTCTTGTATTTTGATCCATAATATTCTTAGGAGTCCAAACAGCTTCGCATAAGAACCAAAACTGCTCTGGATCCTCTGATCCAGTTCCTTTAAAAATTGGGAGCTTGATATCATCATTCATATGGGCCATAGTGAATTGAGGGGGGGGGAGGAGGGGGAGGAGGAGGGAGACTGGTAACAGGAGGAAGGGAACTTATTGAGGTAGACTGACCTGCGACAGGACTACTCAGGCTAGGGTTACTTTCAAACTGTGAAGGGTTCTCAAGGATAACAGATCTTCGCGACGGAGTTATAAGAGGGTTTCTAACAAAAGGGGTTTCTTCAGATTCAGATTCTTCAGGACTTTATGAGGTATAATCGGTATTCTGGCCTAGGATATAGGATCCAAGAGTTCTCTTGTATCTTTTACCATTGCGAAGAAAACCACTTTGCTCGTCGAAGTCACTTTCACTTCCAAACATAAGTTAGTAGCAATAAATCTAGAAATCTAATTGGATAAGAAAATTCCTTTCTCAGCCAAGAGCATTTTAATTTTTAGACTTAATGAATTCTGGTAATTACCCCTTCGTCCTTTGAAAAACTGTCTTTCTGCTTCGCTGAAAGAAGTATGTGTGTCGACGATGAAGTCCGTCACAAATGCTTCAAGGGTTCGCATTGTCCAGAAGTCAACAGCTCTTGATACCGCGTTGCTCGTACTTTTCAACAGCTTAATTCTTTTAGGGGTCCAGTCAGGAGACTGATCTTCTTTGAAGTTTGTTTTTCTTTTTGTGAACCTAGATAACCACTAGTGCAATTCTATGTGGATACTAGCAAAGAAAATTTCATAAATATCAGTAAAAACATACATTTGCAAGAAGTCATCTGAGCTACAATGAGGGTCCTTATTCTCTTGTTCTGCAAATTTCAGATAAGTATCTCCAACCCAGTCACTGATTTCTTTTACTGAGGGCCTCCAAAACATGTCCCTCCAGGCACGACATAGATCCCTCTTGAAGCAGATACTGGTTCAACCAGCAACGGAACCAATTTGTTGGGCTTAGGGTAGACCCGAGTTCTTATTCTTTTATCTTCGCACCAACAAACAGAATCACAGTGTTGGCCCTTTCAGCAACAACCTCCGAACAGGTTGCAGTCTCACCCAAAATAGCTATGGGATGCTGCAGAATCAAGTTTCTGTAGGAGAAAGAGGGATATTACTGTACCTTTATCCTTAACAAAGAATAATTATGCAATACAGAGCTTCAACATTCACTTAAATAGCTTCATAGTTTAGATAAAAAGACAGCTTCTTGCTTAACCCTTAACTGGGAATTCACAGCGAAGTTAGTACTTAGAAATATATCTTACTTATCATTCACCTACTTATCAAATGCATAAAAAAATAACAGGAACAAATGTAAAAATAACCACCACAACACAAGATGTACGTGGTTCACCCCCAGCATAGGGGCTACGTCCACAGAACTGCGTTTATATTCAACACTTTACAAAACAACAGTTTTGATCTGGGCACTCAGCTACAGATATTCTGAACAACCCAAACTGCGCACTTAGCTGTAGAACCTTTCTTCCAAAACCCTCCGCGCACTCAGCTACAGAAGTTTTCCATGCACTCAGCTGGGACTTAACCTTAAACCCAAATATAGACCTTAGCTTCTTCACATCACATCATATCATAACAAAAACCGTCCTTGACTCCTTTACATCAGTGCCTATTTATACAAGTGCACTATTACAATACCATGGACTTAAAAACCATGGGATTAAACCCTGGGTTATTTACAACAAGAGGGGCTTCGACCCAACCCCGAAACCCTTAAGACTATTTTGGAGTGCAACTCTGCTTACAAGCTTCGTACCAAAACCACGGAGTTGCCAAAATTAGGGACCTTCAAGGTCCGAGCTCCAATAGCAAGAACAACTTTGTATGCATAGAATCATACTCCACATAGAGTGCTCGAGAACAAGACACCTAAATAAGTATTTTGTGGCAAGAAACCAGAGGTCATCCATCTCAGAATATTCAGCTATCATGTATACATACACATTCCAAAAGAAAAGAGGACAAAGTTAGATCCTTCTGGAAAGAAGGGTATATTTGTGGGATAGAGTGAAAGCTCGAAAGCTTACAGAATATACTTCCCAGGATTCAAGAAGATCGACATAAGAAGAGACGTAACATTCAACAAAGATTCAGCTTACAACAAATCCAGAAAGAGACTAGTTGAAGACTCTGAAGAAATAGGAGTACCTATAATTCAAGATACAACTATGAATGATGCAAATAAAGATGAAGATCGAGAAATAGAAGAACCCCAGGAAACTCTAGATCCACCCCAAGAAAAGAATCCTCACAACAGGAAACCTACATGGGTACAAGAGGCTATCCAATGGGTAGAAAGATATGGGGCTCCAAAAGAAATACATAGAGAGAGAAAAAGAACTAGGTCCTGCTCTAGTTATGTGGCCCTACTATGTGACATTATTGATAAAGCACCTTCCAACTATGAAGAAGCGGAAAAGAAGAAAGAATGGAAGGATGCTATGATCGAGGAGTACCAGTTGATCATGAAGAATGATGTCTGGGATGTTGTACCTAGACCAGAGGGGAAGTTTGTCATGACTTCCAAGTGGATCTACAAGATCAAGCATGCTGTAGATGGTAGCATATAGAAATATGAAGCAAGATTTGTGGCTCATGGCTTCTACTAGAAAGAAGGAATAAATTAATGAAGAAACTTTTTCACCTGTAGCCAGATACAATTCCATCAAATCAATACTTTCTCTGGCTAGAGTAATGAAATGGAAGATACACCAAATGGATGTGAAGAATGCCTTCTTGAATGGTGTAGTGGAAGAGGAAGTGTATGTGGAGAAGCCACTCGATTTTGAGACACATGACAGGGAGACTCATGTTTGTAAATTGAAGAAATCCCAGTACAATTTGAAACATGCAACCAAGGCATGGTACGGCAGAACTGAAAACTTCCTGTCTAGTTTGGGCTTTACGAAGAGTAATGCAGATTCTAACCTTTACTACAAGGTTGAAGAAAGGAACCGAATGATACTCCTACTGTATGTAGATGATATGTTTGTAATAGTTATGGATGGGTTGATTGCTAATACAAAGAGGAATCTTGCTGCTGAGTTCAAAATGAAGGAATTGGGTATGATGCACTATTTTCTAGGCATGGAGGTGTGGCAGAATGTAGATGGAATTTCCTTGGGACAAGGGAAGTATGCAGTAGACTGAAGAGGTTCGGGATGATGGACTGCAAGGCCATGACCACACCTATGGAATCGAACCTGAAGCTATTTAGTGATGCTTCATTAGAAGCGGGTGATGCTATGATATATCGTTAGATGATTGGGTCCTTGATGTACCTGACGAATACGGGACCGGATATTTTCTTTGATGTGAACACATTGATCCATTTCCTGACAGATCCTAGACATGTTCACTTGATTGCTGCAAAGCATATTCTAAGGTACCAGAAGGGTGCAGTTGATTATGGGCTCAAGTATGAGGCGAATTAGAATATTAACCTGGAAGGTTATGTTAATTCAGATTGGGTAGGTAGTGTCATCGATAGGAAGAGCACTTCAGGGTGCGGTTTCAGTATGGGATCAGGTGTCATCTCTTGGTTTAGCATGAAGCAATCCTATTTGGCACTGAGTACAACTGAAGTAGAGTATGTCACAGCTTGTTTGGCTAGCTATGAGGCAATGTGGCTTAGAAAGCTACTATATGATTTGTTTGATCTCTATTTGGATGCTACTTGTATATATTGTGACAACCAGAGTTGTGTGAAGTTGTTTGAGAACCCAGTGTTCCATGACAAGTCAAAGCATATCGAGATAAAATATCACTATATTAGGGATATGGTGCAGAGAGGAGCAGTGAACCTCCAATATGTTGTGAAGGATGAATAGATAGCTGATGTGTTGACCAATCCATTGGCCAAAGTGAATTTTGAGTACTTCAGGGAGAAGCTTGATGTTTTCTAGATCGAGGTTTCCTCCAAGGGGAGGTGATGAGTCCAAGAGCCCTTTTGACATGGTGGTAGGAGAGTCCTCCCATGGTTAGATGTAAGTGCAGAGCCCTTTTGACATGGTGATAGGATTGGTTCCTTCCATGGTCAAATATAAGTGCAGATCCATTCTGATATGACTATGGGATTGGCTCCCACATTATCAAATGTAAGTGTAGAGCCATTCTGATATGATTGTGGGATTGGCTCCCACATGATCAGATGTAAGTGTAGAGCCATTTCGATATGACTATGGGATTAGCTCCCACATGATCAGATATAAGTGTAGATCTTTTCCCCAGATGATAGATGGTGTTTCCTATCATGACGACGGATGTAAGTGCAGAGCCTTTCTCTGGATGGTAGATGGTGTATCCTACCATGCTAGTAGATATAAGTGTTGAGCCCTTCCTTGGATATTAGATGGTGTGTCCTACTATGCCAGAGGATGTAAATGCTGATCCTTTCTGATTGGGTCAGATATAAGTGTTGTGCCTTATTCTGGATAGTAGATGGTGTGTCCTGCTATGCCAGTAGGTGTAAGTGTTGTGCCTTTCTATGGATAGTAGATGGTGTGTCCTGCTATGCCAATAGATGTAAGTGTTGTGCCTTTCTATGGATAGTATATGGTGTGTTCTTCTATTCCAATAGATGTAAGTGTTGTCCCTTTCTCTAGATAGTAGATGGTGTGTCCTACTATGCTAGTAAATGTAAGTGCTGAGATTTTCCTTGGATGATAAATGGTGTGTCCTATCATGCTAGTGGATGTGAGTGTTGGGAATTTCTGACATGGTGGTGGATGTGTACCTCCCATGGCCATATGTGAGTGTTGGGAGTGCCTTTATGACATGGTTGTTGGATGTGTTCCTCCCATGGTCAGATGTAAGTGCTAGGTAGGCCATTCTGACTAAGGATCAGATATAAGCACTGAAGAAGACCTACATGGAGTCTAGGTGTACAACCAACATGAAAAAGGGTTGTCTCTGTAGAAATTCCTATGATGAGAAGAATCGAGAGATAGAACCAGTGATGATGATCCAAAAATGATGATCCAGATCCAGTGATGATCCAGATCTAGTGATGATCTTGATCCAGTGATGATCCAGATCCAGTGATGATTTAGATCCAGTGATGATCCAGATCCAGTGATGATATAGATATAGTGATGAAGATGACTTGAAGATGAAGATAACTTGATGATGATCCAGATGATACAAAGAAGAATAATTGTGTTGATAAATTGTGTCAAGAGAATACCTTCATAGTTAATAGGGAGTGTTGATGTATTTGTAACTTTGGAATGTATTCACTTGTATATTTTACCCCGATGTTTATTTCGGGAAGTATCTGTAATGTAATTAAGTCATTTCATGCCATGATGTTCCTATCAAGAGATTCAATAATGTAAACAAGTCATGTAAAGTCATAGAGGGTAACCCTCCTTATTGATTAAGGGTCAAAGTCCCCACAGTTGTGGGGCCCTTGGGTTATTAGACTCTCCTAGAGAAGTCAGCCCTAGTGAGTTATTGTCAAGTCAAGAATTAGTATAAATAGAGAGTGAGCCTCTCTATTTAACACACATTCAGTCACACTCAGTTGTAGCACATAACTGAGAGAGAAAGAACAAGCTGGGGCAAGAGAGAGAGAGAGAGAGACTACTACTGTCGGGATATCATCTTACTATTTTTGGGTTTTAATTTTGGTGTTGATTCTATCTCTAAGGAAGATGCAGGGTTTTCTCCTTTATGGTTTCCCTGAGTAAAATCTTTCTATCTATTGTCTCTTGTGTTTGATTGTTGTGTTTGTTATTCTCTCAGTTAAAGATCCTAAGATAATGCTAGCTTGAATGATAAAAATCTAACAATTCCTAAGGTGGTGGTGGACAGTTTGGGGTTTGAGATTACAAGGCCTTATAAAGACATGTATTCTTTTGATTCCATAAAAGTGAGATGTTTGGGACTAATAAAGGACATGGTAGTGACCCTTACACAGCTTCCAGCAAAAATTGTTGTTATGGATGTGGTGGTAGATGATGTTCCACCCATGTTTGGCATGTTGCTGTCAAGACATTGGAATTCAAAATTGAAGGGAACTTTACAAATGGACATGACATATTCTACCATTCCTTTGTTTGGAGAGAATAGGAGGTTGTATAGAGAGAAGAGATTGGATTATCTAGTTAGCAGCCAAGATAAACCAGAAGACCATCCGATTTATGTTGTTGATACTAAACTAGGATCTTCAATATTTTTCAATGATGGCCCTCAAGCATATCCTGATATTCCTGTTCAAATAGATTTTAAATTAGATCAATATTTTGCAAAAATTCAAGAGGATTTAGATAAGAATAATAATGAAGAAGGTCTATCGACTATGTACTTTTGATGGGTCTATAAATAGAATTGGCGCTGGTGTTGGTGTGTTCATAATTTTTCTAATTAGAGATTTCAAAGATCTGTCATATAAATTGACTTTTGAATGTGCAAATAACGTGGTTGAATACGAGGCTCTGATACTTGGTTTAAATGATTTAAAGGATATGGGAGCTAAAAGAATAGAGGTGTTTAAGGATTTGGAGCTTGTGGTAAACCAAGTAAATGATAGTTATCAATCAAAGCATCCCATGATGAGGGATTACATAAATGAGGTATGGGATATGTTTGGTAATTATTTTGCAGAACACAAGATCAGAGTAATTCCTAGGAGGGAAAATGGAGTGTCCAATTATTTTTATTTTGCCGCTAGTAAATTTGAGACTCCCATTCATTCTTAGAAAATGTACCTAATTAAAATTGTAAATAGAACTTCCATACCAAACAATTCCAAGTATTGTCAAGTTTTTGATGATGATCTGCAAATAAAAAGGTTTTTGGAAATGACTGATGAATTTGTGAATAGTAGGATCGATACAAAAAATGTAAATACAGAGAGATTTCAAGATGATGAACAGAATGAATATGAACAAGCTCAAAATAAAAAGTTGAAAAATATGCTAGGGGGAAAAGACATAATCCAGCTGAAAAGAAATTTTATCCCAAGAGGTCTGATTCCCTTAGAGAAAATTTTCGACCAAAATGATGTTGCAAATGACCCAAAAGTGAAACCTATCCATAATTCTGTTGAGGACAAAAATATAGGTACTAAAGAAACTCCATGTATTATAAAACTGTCAAAGAATTTTCCTATTGAGGAAAAAAAAGAATATGTCAATCTGATGAAAAAATACACTGATGTGTTTTCTTTGAGTTATGAGGATCTCAAATATTATGATACCTCTATCATACACCATACCATTCCAATAAAACCTGGTGAAAAACCTTTCAAACAAAAATTGAGAAGAATAAATCCAATTTTGCTTCCTATCATAGAGAAAGAGATTAAAGAGCTATTTAATGCAAAGATTATTGTAACTTTGAGGTTTTCAAAGTGGGAGGCTAATTTAGTACCTATTAGGAAGAAAAATGGTGAAATTAGACTTTGTGTGGATTTCATAAATCTTAACAAAGTCTCAATGAAAGATAACTACCCATTACCAAAAATAGACCATATTCTGCAAAAGGTGTTAGAATCTAAAAGGATTTCTACTATGGATAGTTTCTCAGGATATAACTAGATCAAAGTACTTCTAGAGGACCAAGAAAAGACTGCATTTAACACACAATGGGGTACATTCATGTATGAAAAAATTCCTTTTGGTTTGATGAATGCAGGGGATACTTTTTAGCATGCTATGGACATTGATTTTGAAGAGGAAAATGACAAGTTTGTGGTAGTTTATATTGATGATATCATTGTGTATTCTAGATCTGACAAGGAACATATCAAGCATCTGGAGAAAGTTTTTCTAAAGTGCAGGAAATATGAGATATCCGTAAATTCCAGAAAATCTAATTTTGCATTGGAGGAAGGAAAATTGCTAGGGCACATTATTTGAAAGGATGGTATAAAAATATATTAAGAAAGATTCATGTTAATTCTAAAGGTTGGGGAACCAAGGAGTAAAAAGGAAGTACAATCATTCATTGGTCAGGTAAATTTCTTGAGGATTTTTATTCCTAGTTTTGCTGAAATATTGAGGAATATTACTAATATGCTGAAGAAGGAGAACAATATAAAGTGGTCAGTATATGAAAGGAAGTCTTTCTGATATATTAAACAAGCCATTACAAAAGCTCTAGATCTAGTAAGTCCACATTTCAGTAAATATTTCCTAATTTTTTCTTATGCCTCAAAATATACTATTGCTGGAGTTTTGTTATAGAAGAACAATCAAAATGATGAACAACCCATATCTTTCTTCAGCAAGGTATTAATGGATGGATAATTAAAATATGATATCATGGAAAAGAAGGAATATGCTCTAGTAAAATATTTGAAATATTTTAGAGTGTATATTCTTCAGTCACATATTATTGCTTATGTTCCAAGTAATGTGGTGAAGAGTATTCTCACACAACCATATCCAGAAGGGAAAATAGAAAAATGGATTGATATGATGCTAGAGTACAACATTGAAATCAATCCTACCAAATTGATTAAAGGACAAGGGCTCGCAAAAATGATGACAAACTCTAATTGTGAATCCTTACAGCTCAATTTTTCGATGAGTCGCTCAAATCAACTTGATACAGGGGTGCAGGTAATGCCTAATTTTTCTATAGCTCCTTGGTACTTTCATATTGTATATATTTTACAGAATCTACAAGATCCTAGGGGGTTAATAAAAACAAGGGAAATATCTGTGAAGTTGAAAGCTACCAAGTTTCTTATATTGAATCAATACCTATATTGGAAGGATCCTGGTGGTATGCTACTAAATTTCCTTTTGGAGAATGAATCCCAACAAACTATGAAGGAGTTTCATAAGGGAGATTGTGGGGGGCATCACTCATGCAAAGTGACAACAAACAAAATTTTGAGAGATGGATTTTACTGGACCTCATTATTTTATGATGTTTATAAATAAACTACTACTTGCCACCAATGCCATATTTTTGATGGTGAGAGGAAAGTTGTTCCACTTCCTCTTAACCCAATATCTTTTGAAGCACCTTTTTAGCAGTGGGGATTAGATTTCATTGGAGAAATTAATTCCAATTCCTTAGTGCAGCACAGATGGATTTTAACAGCAACTGATTACTTCACCAAGTGGATTGAAGCAATACCTACAAGGAGGGATATAGATACAAATATTATGGATTTTATGGGAATAATATTTTGGCTAGGTTTAGATGTCCTAGGAGGATTGTGATTGATAATGCAGTTGCTTTAAAATCTAAGAAGATGGTCAGTTTTTTTATAAGTATCGCATCATACTTAATCATTCTATTGATTACTATCCATGGGGTAATGGAATGGAAAATTCTTCTAATAAGTCCTAGTAAGAATAATCAAGAAATTGTTAGAGGAGAACAAAAGGGCTTGGCACACAAAGCTGAAATATGTTTTGTAAGCTGACAAAATCAGATCAAAAAGGGAAATTGGAATGTCACCATTTCAATTAGTATATGGAGCTGAAGTTGTTTTTCTAGTGTCCTTGGGAGTGCCAGTCATCAAATTATTGCAGGAATGACAAGATGAAACAAATCACATGCAAAGAAGGATAAATAAAATCATTGAACTGAATGAGAAGAGAGAAAAATCCTATGATAAATTGCAAATACACCAAGACAATATGAAGAACCATTTTGATAGGAAAGTCAAGGAAGAACAATTCCATATTGATGATTTGGTTTTGAAATGGGATGCTCCTAGGGAGGAAAAACATGGTAAGTTTGGTCACATGTGGGTAGGTCCATGTATCATTGCAGCATACAGAGGTGAAAATTCATTCATTCTACATCATGAGGATGGATCTCACCTGAAAGGAGGCCCACTCAATGGAAGATATCTTAAGCATTACTTGTCCTGAGGGAGGTTGGTAATTGTTGTATTATAGTTACATATATTTCTTTACTTTTCAGTACAGATGGTGAGCCAAAGGATTTGAATCCTGTAGTGAAGGCCCTAATATCTGGAAGGGTAACCATGTTTCTTGAATTATTTAGTTTTATGTTTACAAATACAGAAAAAAACAAAGAGAGAAATTAAAAGTGTCAAAGGATTGGGAATATCCCAATGGATCAAGAACTAGTCTACGGGGTTCTTTGCTACCTCGCAAAAAGCATAGCAGCCCCAATTGGAGCGAGCTGTTAAAAATATTTTGAGCTAAGTAGTTGGAGGGGATTAAATCAGTGAAAGAAAGAAGAATATTTCAAAAATTTCCATGTCACTTGACCTTGAAGGGTGTTGATGGAGTTCCTACAAGTTATAGTGGGTTTTCTCAATGCTTTGAAGTGTAAAATTGCTAAAAATTCCAAATTTAAACACTGAAAATGTGTCTAAAAAAAAAAGGTAAAATAGCTTGAGGTTATGTGGTGATAGGAATGGAGGGCCTATATACATAGCATAGAAATCAAAGGCTGTAGATTGATTTCACCAAGGAAAGATGCACGATTTTGAATAAATTTTACATTGGTGGAAGGAGGTTAATTTGCAAGAAATATCAACCATTGGATGGACATATGGAAGAATATCGATGCTGCTCAAATATTTCGCTAAGAAAACATGCGCGGACAAAGGAATTATGAATGATTGTGAAATCTGGTATATCCCCTTATTTTTAATGGGTGAGATATGATGGGGTTCTAGATCAATGGCAGGAGTTGATTTCGCAATACAAACATGCATGCACATATCAAATATCCACCTTTGTGAAATCCTGTATGAGCTTCACATTTCAATGGTTGAGATATAATGATGTTGGAGATCTATGGTTGAGATGGATTTCGCAGCGGCAACAAGAATGAGGTAATTAAGTTTCTCAATCCATTAAATCCCGTAGGACCCACATATTCCCACGATCATGATTTTGAGTGGAATATATCTACGGTGGATATGCATTTTGGAGCCACAACAAGAACGAAATATTAAATATTTTGGGGCTGCGAAATCTTGTAGGCCCCACACTTTTGAACGTTAGAGATCTTGCCGAATGTTTTATTTATGGTCCAAATTGATTTCACAATGGGAAAAAGAAGGAAGTTAATAAATATGGTGGATTTCAAAATCAGGTAGGAGCTACAACGTTGGACGGTCAATATTTATCATAGATCAAGATCTACGGATGGATATTATTTTGCAGTTTCAATATGAAGGGAAGAATAGAATGATGGAGGGTGAAAATTTAGTTAAAGGGAAGGAAAAATAAAGGGTGAGTATATAAGGAGAATATCTATGGTCAGCATTGATTTCTCATGATAAAGGTGCGAGGAAGAATAAAATCGGTAGACTTGCAAAATGGAGATAAAGGGTGGGAAGAATCATTGGTGCAAATTTCATCTAGGAAAAATCTAGGGTTTAAAATCATTTCACAAGGGAGACATGCTCACTCTGATTATGCAAAAAAAATTATGAAATTGGTTAAAGCAAAATAAAATCAATGGCTTATAAAAGGCCGTATCCAGATCCATGGTTACAGCTTAATCTTAGATTGTGAGTTGCAAGGAGGATAAGGGGGTAACATTGTATTGGAGGGAGACGACAGAATAAGTTGGCGAAAGGATCAACGATAGAAAATAAATCAAGAATAATGGAAGGATGAGAATTGTTTCTATTATAGAATATGCAAGATGGATAATAATATAAAAATTTATAAAAATACTGTGCACGTGAAATCGGGGTATTATTTTATTCGCCTGCATCAAAAAATGAAAGCTAAAAATAGTGCGGAAGAAGCCAACTCATACATCATCCTTTGGCCACTTGTAAAAACACTAAGTAGGATTTTTATCCCTTCTTAAACTATTTAAAATAGCCGAACTGGAAAGTGTAGAAGCTATGAACCTGGAATATCATAAGGTAGAAGAATTGTTTGAAGATAGAGATGGCGAGGTTTTTGATACAATTATGTTCAATGGATAAATTGATAGTGTTAAGAAGAATTTAAAACTACTTAAATACCAAGGAACTCACATTCACAATATTTACCAGTTGTATTTTAAATTTTTTGCCACTAACCAAACCCTAAATTGTCTAGAATTTGTTGATTGGTGTGGCAATAATCATTCTCTTTCTGAAAGAGTTATAATGGATATCACCAATTCCAAAATAGTGTGTCTTATTAATTCTCTGTTCTTTATAAAAACAATGTTAGGACCTAATTAAATCTAAGGATTACACTGTTGGAGTGTAGATTCTTCATTTCCACAAGATGAAGACTTTCAGATTCCATTCTTACTTATTGAAAATATTTCTCTATTTCAATGAGGAAAATTTGCAGCTACCAAAGGTTGTACAAGCTGAAGAAATCTATAAATATTACAATAAGCTTATGAAATTCCTCATGTCAGAAGTGTATAATACTATTTCTCAAAAGAAGTTGCCCTGGGAACTATTAGACATGAGAAATATATTGCATCTTTCTACAGAGAAAAGGATAGGTGATTGGTTCTTGTTTGAGCATGGAATAGTTATCAGGTTATATGGTTTCGTTCATCCACCTTATAGGTTGCCATATTTCTTGACTTCAAGAGTGTTCTCCATGGAATTCATCAGACAAAAGATAATAGTGGAGACTGAGCACTTCTTAAATTTTAAGAAGTATACTGAAATCAAGTATCCATGGGTTGTAGGCCCGTTTACCATCAAAAATAAAGTTTCCTTACCAATGATTGAGAGATTACTAAAAGAGATGGGTTTTTTTACAGAACTTGCTATCAATTATGATCCTCATCATGTTATCTCAAACATAATAAAATCTCTAAAAAGAAAACCTTTTGAGCACAAGGAGATTGTTGGATTAGCAGATGTTGGTAATTGGTCTGATTATCCAAAAGAAAACTCCAAAGGATAATGATGTGTAGGAGGATTCAAATTATTCTGTTAGAGATATTTCTTCATTACTACCTGAAATTTCCAAGTTAATTTCAGTAGCTGAGAACATTACACCTTTGTCCATCCACTCAGAAAGGACTAATAAGCGATATTTTTCAGATGCAACGGATACCGAAGAAGATGACACTTCCATAAATCCTAAGAAGCAAAAGGAAAACTTGTCCATATTACAGATGAACACAAAGGAAAAAAAAGGATGAAAGTAACAAGGCATGCTTTTGAGGTCAAGGAGTATGCATTTGCAGATACACCAGCCGATTCCACTTCCCAGTTTAAAAGAAACATAGAATTGTTGGAGAGATACAAAGAAACCAAAGATATAACTTTAGAAGAGACTTTGAAGTTGTATTCATATGTGAGGAATATTTCTAATCAATATGTATTCTTGGTTTTTATTAGAGACTATTCCCAAAATACTCTGAACTTGGCCTTGGAAAGGAAGAACAAAGTTGCATAAATGAAAATGGACTTGGAAAATATCCCTATCCAGGATATGATAGATTTGTACAAAAAAACAGGGGATATTTTTTTTACTGATCTATTGAAGGCTAATTTGAGATTATCAAATTTGCAGACCACTAAAAGAAAAATTGAAAATTAGTTGAGACAGGAAAAGGTGCAAAGTAAGGTCCACCAGACACAAATAAATAAGTTACAAACATATCTACTGGATGCTGAAATCCAAGCTTACAAGGAATCTGTAATACACAATTTGTTAAATGAAAAGGAGAATGCTATCCATCTATTGAAAAAGAGATTGAAGATACCTGCTACACAATTGATATAGGGACCTGAGTTAGGTGAAATAGAGAAGGAAAAGGAAATCTTGAATAATGATCTCACTAATTGCAAAGCTAAATTATTGAAATTTGTTGATAAAGAGAAACAGTGGCATAAATACATGGCCCTGGTGGTAGAGAGTGAGAAGACCATGAAACAAAAGTTTGATGAAATGTAAAGAAAGTTGCAGGAGAAATAAAAATAATTACACGACAAGGGATACGAATTAGAATTGATAATTATTCCTCCTGTAGCTAAATCTAGTGAGCACAACATTATCTAGGCTATGTCACAAGTTAGCCTAAAATATTTACAGTTGACTGGATTGAAAAATAAAAATAAAAACCTAGAGAACCTCACATTACAAAGAGAACAAGAGAGGAAAACTTGGGAAGATAAATCTCAAGCTTGGGAGGCCAAATGCCATGAGTTGCAAACTAAAAATGATAAATTAATGAAGCAAGTAACAGGTAAAGCATCAGTACAAGGCACAAAATAGATTATTTGGGATGCTATTATTGTAGAAGAAGACAAGTTCAAGCCCTACCTTGATTATATATTGGATAAAAAAGTGGTGATACATTCATCTAGGAAGATCATGGCAATATCCAGGGAAAATTGAATAAGAATCTAGTTCACTACACAAATAATCCCATCAACTTTTTTAATGGCTGGTCAAGGGATGATTTGAAGAAGGAAAACATCAAGGATAGAATTTCAATTATGACTTGGGCCAGGAAAGTAGTAAATAAATATCACCACTTAGACACAGTCTAGGCTAAAGCTGATATTATGGCACATCAAGTAAATCTTTTCATTGATATGTTTGATTATTTATTTTAAAAGGGACTCCCATTCTTTTGGGGAGAAAAGGGAGAAAAGTTGACTCAGAAGGAATATCATGAAAAGTTGATTGAATGCATATTGGATCACACTGATTTCACTGATATGAACCAATCATTGTATGGCAGGACAATTGTTGATAAATTGGTTGGTGAATTTGAAATATTTTTCGCTTTTAAAGAGGCATGCTCACATATACAAAAAAATTCTACAGGGATCATATTGAATTGCGAGAACTAGAAAAAGAAATTTCTACTATGGAGCTACCTTTAGCAAACCAATGGAATACCGTAGAAAATTTTGGGAGAACTAAATATATGTTGCATACTTGAAGACCTAGAAGATTATGGAGAATTCAATGTTGAAGAATAGTTATTAGGTACTAGTTTATTTTCATAGAAGTTGTTATTAGTTAAGAAGTTTCGATTGACACATGTGAAGGAGGTTGTGCCTATTTTTAACAGTTAGTTTTATTTTCAGCTCATGGAGCAATGTATAAGAACCTATAAGTTGTATGGAAAAAGGGTTGGAACCCGTGATATTTTGAGTTATGTACTTTGAGACCTATTTTTAATAGAAATTGCAGAGTTGAATACTGGATTTTCATCAAAGATTCATGTGTTATTTCTGATTACAGTCTGTACTTTTTTTCCTTGTGGATGTTTTCATGTTTTATCTTCCATTATGTTTTCTTCCATGTTTGAAATGAGCGTTTAATGGTTCAGAATTCATACATGTTTATTCCCTTGCTATTATTTCAAATATTCACAAATCCTTTCAACTAAATTTAATGCAGAATTCATCTTATGGTGCTCTATATTGATGGGTTGTTCTTATTTCTTTCCTATCACTAGAAAATTAGCATTTTGACAATAACTGTGTAACTATATTGCCTTTGTTGAAGTTCTATGAAAACACCTTTGTGTTTCATTCATTACATATTTTGACTGCAAATCCCAATGTTTATTTTCCCTGTTTCAACCAAGAATGCAATTTGAACCTTTATTTTTTTTTTCATACTTGGCCTTGTTAAAAATCAGTGAGAGATCCCTCTCTAGAAAGGAGAAATCTAGTTTTCTTTCTTAAAGTGGTTCTTTCGTTACCTTGAGATTTCCTTCTACAACATGAGGTAAATTTTTAGTGCTAACAATGTGATTGTATGATCTTTTGCGGAAGATTGATTTCTGTTTTGTCTCATCTATGAAGATGTTTTCAGGAAACCTGTTTTGATGCAGAAGTAATATAACATGACGAATGTTGATGGAAATACTTTGTTTTTTGTCTTTTTGCTTCTCTGCATTGGATAATGTGATCTGAATGAATTAATGTTGCATTATGACTGTTATTTCTTAATGATGCGATGTTTCTGTGTTTTGAATAATGTCATGGTGATCAATCTGTTCGTAAGTAAATATAATCCTGCAAGCCGATGTGTTGATGCAATCTGATGGTTTCTGATATGAATTTGTGATAATAAACCATTCTTTGGATTTATGATGTAATGTTGCGATAACTAGGTAGTAGATTCACAAAACCCCTCCTTCTTACAGTGGCAATGTGGTTTTGACAGTTCTTCCTCAAACATCTCGGGTGAGATCTCATCTGATTCACAGGTGTTGTTGGATAGGGTAAAACTTGTATGGGTTGGTGCTCAGGGAGATCATTGATTCAAGGGTGTCAATAGAGCATGAATCCCTTTCAACGAATCTCTGTCAATAACAAGTCACTCACCATTTAATTTGGTTCATGGATAAGAAGCAGCAATTCCCATGAATTATATTTTCCATAGTCTACGTATAGAAGTAGTAACATGAATGAGCGATGAAGGAGAAATTGAGGAAAGATTGGCACATTTATTGAAACTAGAAGAGGATCGCTTGATTGCAAGACTTCATCAATAGGTAGAAAATAACTGACAGAAGGCATGGAACGATTGCCATGTAAAGGTGAAACATTTTCAACACGGAGATATGGTTCTTCTCTATGACAACTAGTTTGTGAAGTACCCAGGTAAGATTCATATGCATTATGTTGGTCCCTACATCATACATTTCATTACCAACAGAGGTGTAGTACATTTTCAAAATCTAGATGGAATATGTTTTCTAAAACTAGTGAATGGAAGCCAGGTAAATCCTTATCAGATAGCCCTATATGATACCACTGATAACAATAATGAATGCTAAAAAAAAGGAAGCAAAGAAATTTTGATAAAGATTTCTCAACAGAAAGAAAAGTGATGAGAAAAGTTAAACCACAACAAGGTTTGGATATTGTCAACATCTGACGAGGTGTGAACTGGTCAAATCAGGAAATAAATGAAGAAATTATGTTTGGCATAGTGACAATACAAGTGGAAAAAGATGCATTTAATGAAGAATGAGTGGAAAATATTTGTAGAATAGACAGAGGATTTGGTCAATCAATGGAGGATTTGGAAATGATTCTTCAAATCCACTCGCATGAGATGATTGGATGTTATAAAATCAGGTCGAAGGGCATGGTTCGACCTATTGTGTAGTTTGAGAGGAAGATTCAGAAAAAAAGAGTAACATAGTCAAGGAACGACAAAGTTGCAATGGCACATATCATTTATAGCACTATTACATAAGGGAAACCAAGGGACATGGCATGAATCATCCACGAACAACCGAAGATTGAGTCCCTACCAATGAGGATAGCCAGGAAAAAGAGAAGCACCACTCCACCAATAACTTCACAAAGAAAACCCAAAATGAGTTGTACCTCTACGTAGGCCGCAATGATATTAGGAGAACTAGGCACATCAACTACTATGGAGGAGGAAATGACAACAAGAGGAAGGAAATAAGGACTGGTAGTGCCGACGGGAGAATGAATTACCGACTATGTGCCACCAAGGAAGGAAGGGGCACTAACAATGTGAATTGGTAAGAATTATAAGTACAACATCAAGATGTTGGTGACACCAAAGGGCGCCCATATTACATGAAATATTGTTCAGTAGCTACAAAAATTACAGTACAACAACCGTGATATTTTAGCATACCCAGAATGCACAAAAGACACACATGTAGAGCACGGATAAGGGGTCCAATTACAAGGAAACCAACGTAATGGGCACTGGACTGCAGTGCTCAAGAACTCTATCAATAATCCATATACCACACTTTGGGAGATCGGAGAAGGTAAATGCATGTGTAAAGAAACTATATTGATTTCATGGCAGATATTTATGGTTGGACACCAAAGTCATAGTCACATTCGACTTAATTTCATAGATCCTAGGATTACCCAAGGAAGGGGTAGATCTGATGCAATATTTCCAAGGGAAAGATAATGAAAAATATCTTGCTTCAAAGATGAAGAAAAAATATGGGGTAGTAAAGGACACTAGAGCATATCTAATCGACACAATCAACAAGAAGATGAGTGGGATCACAAGAGTGTTGTTGACACTCAAAATTGTGCAAAATAATTGACCAAACCAATGCACATTAGGGGTCATCTCAGATGTGGAATAATGCATAGTAGGCATACAAATTAACTCGTCCCTTTTCCTATTGAATGAGATAATGGAGGATGCAGTATTAGTGCAAGAGACTGGTAAGCCATCATACATATCCATGGTTATTGATACTAATTGTGATGGTTGGTTGGATGGAACCACCACAATACCAAGGGATAGAGTCCAAAGTTTCTAATATATGTCCTATAGAATGCTACAAAAATTTGTGGGAAGTAATTGAAAAAGAGGGGAAGCCGAAAAAAAACATCCAATTCTACATCTATTTGGATGTACTGCGAATAGAAGCGGTGAATATTCTACACCTCACAAAAGAGGCAGTGCAGAAGTATCAGAGAGTTGGAAGGTTGTATATAGGGACTCAGACCATATTCATTAAAGCACATGCAGATCCATATAAGTAGTGATTGATGACACGATATAAGATTAACGGTGAAGAGTTGGATGCTATAGTGGAAGAATGGCTGGAGGAATGGAAGGTTCTGGTCAACAAAGACCAACTATCAGACCTAGAAGTGGGGCCACTAGTAGAAGAACCATAAGAGAAAGAAGAAACAAAGGCATCAGAAGAGGAAGAAAATCACAGGATGAAGCATAATCAATGATGCCTATAGAATCATAGGTTGAGAAATAGGAGGAAGAAGCACGAACAAAGAGCATGTTTGAGCAAGGAGAGGGGAGTAGAACCACCAGACTCCCCGGTGAGAAATAAAACAAGATAATAGATGCAATAAACAATGTGGTAAATGAAAACTGTGTGTTGGTTACACAATATGTGACTGCATATTTCCATCAGGATTTGCATCTACTATAGACTCTAACGAATGCATTACTTGACACAAAGATAACACAACAAGGAACATTGCAAAGAGCATTCAAAGTAGAAATTGGCACAAAGATGTGACTGTTGCATATTTTACCAAATGCAATAATGATAGGAAAGGAAGACATAGATGCCACATTATTAGGGCATGACATGATCAGTTTCGATTTGAACCTATTCTCGATGTGCATGTTGGCATGCATTCATAAAACAACAAGTGAGGAGATTGGGGATCGAGAAGCAACAACTCATGATTAGATAGTCTTCTATAAATAACAAGTAAAAATCACTAAAGACCATCTTTAATTACTCAAAGAGGAAAAAGAGGTGATAAGAAATGAAATAAAAAATGCTTTTGAAGACAAGAAAAGAGTGGAGCATACGGTCTACTTGGCATGCGAAGAGGAACCTAAAGTTAGTGAGGAGATGCTTTTGCAAGAAAAGAAACTGTGGTTTGTCAAATTTGTTGTAGACCTATGAAAGGAGAATGAGGAGTTACAGGCCAGGGAGGTACCTTGAACATCTCCCAAACAAGTTATAGAAAGGAAAGAAATGATTAAGGATGCGGTGACATAGATTATGGAACTAGAGAAGGTGTATTGAGTAATTGCAGAAGACATAACAAAATGTTGGGGGAATTTAGTACAATATGACTAGTTGCATCAATTAAATGTGGAAATTAGTGAAGCAGAAGCATGACTTGAAGCATTGAGGATATCATTGAATATGATGCCTCCATTACTACAAGTAACAAAGGAACTAGAACTGAAATAAATACAACATCGAGTTAACAAGGTGAAAATAAGGAAGCAATGTAGAACAACGCACTTGGATGAGCTCCATATGAAAGTAGAACAAGTAGCGCTGAAATAAATGTAAGGCATGACTCATCCTGATACCATACGGAAGAAAATACAGTATATGGGAGGTGAATACCTGATAGAACAGACAGTGTTAGAATGCACAACAATCAGGATGTCAGCCAAAGTAGCTATCGACCAAGTCAAGGAAGCATATGATGGCTTCCAAGTGCAGTTAAATGCATTAGTAGCATCGAAATGAGGTCGCTTGAGGAAGGGCCACAAGTTTATTTTGGGGGCCTATTGGAATGGGGTTAGAGCACACAAAGTGCGGTACCTCAAGTAACAGAAAGGGAATCAACAAGGAAAAAGGTCAGTCACGAAGGGTAAAGAAGCTGACAAATAAGGATATTTTGGTTAAGTTAGTTAGTGATGGTTCAAGTGGACCATTTTACAATGACCAAGTGAGCCTATAAGTAGAATTAGGATTGTAAATATTAGATATAACATTGTTATTTTGACAATTCTTATGACTTGTATCTTAGAGATCAACATTTTTTAGACCTTATTGGTTGTAATGTTTTGCACCTGCGGATTGTGTTGTACCTAATGATATTTTCGATACAGATTCTAGTTTTGTAGCATCTTTTAGGAAATGCTTATTTAGGTCTCTTTTGATCTACAATGTATAAGCTAAGTTAATGAGGAATGATGAATGATGGTGGTATTTTTGGGTTTTATCTTTTATTTCTATGTGAATGATGTGAATTACCATAGATTTACTAGTCTAATATGTGTCGATAGCTATGTCGATCTAAGTATGTGTTAATGCAAGTAAATATTATAATGATAAGTAGAATTGGTTAATGGTGTGGTTGCATTGTATTTGGTTGTGATCCTGGATATCTAGGTGATGTTTTTAATGAGTGTGATATAAGGTGTGTCCTCTTCCTACTACGGAAATGTGGTTCCTACATCCCTCCCTGAGACATCTTGGGTGAGACTTCACCTATGTTAGTTTTTCTATATCGTATTATATTGATTAAGATCTTTGTTTGAAATAATAACAAGTAAATCTAGATGCATAAGATATAATAAATACACAATACACAAACATTTTCACTGGGGAAACTGTAAAGGAGAAAACCCTGCAAACTTCCTCATAATAGTAACATGATCAAAAGTAGTAATAAGAAGTATTCAATAGCTATCTATCTCTCCTCCCTTTTGTCTCTCTTTCTCTCTCATGCAAACTTACGAGTGTGAGGCATGTATGAATGAGGGAGTGCCTCTCTATTTATACATTTTAAGTGACTGACCAAACATAAGACTAGGGCCCACTTTTATTCCCTAACATGGCCGAATTCTCCCAGAGAAACTCCAAATACACATTACATGATGTTACACTAGGGACTATTTCCTCAGCTTACAACATAGGTTGTACCTCAGGGTCTAGAAACAATTAAGACATTGCACAAGTGGGTAAACACATCCCCAATGGGGGTATAGAAACATACAATGATAATATACATTAGAATATATTTTGAAGTTACAAATACATCAACACTCCCTCTTAACTAGGAAGGTATTCTCTATCTTCATAGTCATGAACACATCTTTTCAAGTCTTCATCATAGAGTCATCATCACAAAGTCATAGATTCATCATCACAGTTGATTCCATCATCATCTTATTATTTATCATTGAACAATACTATATTTCATCAGAATTTTATACAGATCCAACCCTTTTTCATGCTAGATGTAGGCCTAGTCCTCAAACTTCTCTTCATCACATCTCGAGCAATCCATCATTTTAGGAAATGTCCAGGACCCTCTTTACATTTCCATGACAATAACCTGTGTCTCCTACCTTGATCTCGTCATATACAGATCATATATTTTTTCCTCCACAAAAAAAAAAAAACAAAACACACAAATAATCCATGGTCAACCCGCGTTCTATCAGGAAACCTCCTAGGTGCACCTCACGTGCTTCATCACCTTATCATATCAACATGGGAACACACATATATAGATATATATGTAAGGAATGATTACGACCAAACAACCTGCTGCATCAAGACTTTTACATTCTAGGTCAACCTCAAGGAATTACATCCGAACAACCTACATATAGGATCTTTTCCATTCAAACAACCTTCGGGGCATATTACATCTGAGTAACCTGCGTACCATGCCAGGTCTCATTTTTACACTTAGAAAACCCACAAGACTTATTACTTTTGAATAAACTATGTACAACACAATGTCTCATTTTTACATTTGGATAACCCGTCTCAGGATTGATTATGTCCAAGGATAACCTATGAGCTTCGTCGGTACTGATTACATCCAAGGAAAAACTACAGGATTGATTACTTTCTAGAATCCTGCTTCAACACAATTTTTCCAACTAAAAAAACTTGTCTCATTTCCCATGTGAGATATTATGATTTCATAACATATCAGGATTGATTACAACTAAGGATAACCTGCGAGCTTCATCAGGACTAATTACATCCAAAGACAATCTACAAGGATTATTACATTTGAGAAACCTATGAAATTCGTTAGGATTTTAAAATCAGATATCATGTCTCTCTATCTAAGATAGAACACATCAATCCCTCTTTCGAGGGATCTTGATATGGATCACAACAAGTATTTCTCTGAAGTACTGAAACTTCACTCTCACAGGAGGCTTGGTCAACACATTGGTTATCTGCTCATCCATTGCCACATACTGGAGATTCACTTCTCCTCTTTGCACCATATCCCCAATATAGTGGAACTTGATCTCGATGTGCTTCGACTTGTCATGCAATACAGGATTTTTTGTCAGATTCACAGATCTCTTATTGTCGCAGAAGATACAAGTCACATCCACCTGGATATCAAACAAGTTAAATGGTATCTTTCAAATCCATGCTTCCTCAAAACTAGACAAGCAAAATACAACATAGTCTACCTCAGTTGTACTCAACACCATGCGTGATTGCTTCTTATTGAACTAGGAGATCATGCTAGATCCCAAACTAAAGAAACAACCTGAGGTGATCTTCCTGTCAGTGCTGCTATCTACCCAATCTGAATAAACATAACCGTGTAGGCTAGTCTTCTGATTCGCATCATATTTGATCCCATAATCCACTGTAGATTTTAGGTACCTCAGTATATGCTTTGCAGCTATCAGGTGAACATGCCTCAAATCCATTAGGAACTGGCTTATGTTGTTGTTGGGGCTCTGACCTTCAAGGTCCTAAGTTTTGGTAACTCCGCGGTTTTTGTGGAAGCTTGTAAGCAGAGTTGCGACACAAAATAGTCTTAGGGATGTCGGGGTTGGGTTGAAGCCCCTCTTTTTGTAAATGACCCATCGTTTAAACCTAGGATTATGGTTTTTGGGTGCCCAGGGTTTAAGTCCATGGTTTTGTAATAGTGCACTTGTATAAATAGGCACTTATGTAAAGGAGTGAGGTTAGGCCTTTGACAATTATATTATGATGCTAGTGATGCAAAGCTAAGAGCTATTCTTAAGGGTTTAAGGTTAAGTCCCAGCTGTGTGCATGGATGACCTCTGCAGCTGTGTGCACAGAGGGGTTTTGTATGAAGGTTAAGTCCCACCTGTGTGTGTGGATGACCTCTGCAGCTGTGTGCGTAGAGGGTTTTTGTAAGAAAGTTTCTGCAACTGAGTGTGCAGATCTGTAGCTAAGTGCATAGTTTGTGGAAGACCGAGAAGATTCGTAGCTGAGTGCGTAGATCAGAACTGTGGTTTTTGTAAAGAGTTGAATATAAACACAGTTCTGTGGATGTATCCCCTACACTAGGGGTGAACCAAGTATATCGTGTGTTGTGGTGGTTCTATTTTTTGTGCTGTTATGTTTTATGCTTGATAAGTAGATAAGTAATAAGATAAGATAACTGTTAAATAATAACTTCGCTGTGAATTCCTAGTTAAGGGTTAAGCAAGTAACTGTATGTTTATCTAAATCTGAAGCTATTTAAGTAACTATTGAAGATCTATACTGCATATTTATTCTTTGTTAAGGCTAAAGGTACAGTAATATCCCTCTTTTGCTTGCAGAAGCCTGATTCTGCAGCACCCCATAGCTGTTTCGGGTGAGACTGCAACCTGTTCGCAGGTTGTTTCTGAAAGGGCCAACATTGTGGGTCTTTTGCTAGTGTGAAGATAACAAGTATAAAACCTGGGTCTACCCATAGCCCAACAAATTGCTTCCATTTTTGGTTGAACAGTATCTGCTCAAGAGGGATTTACGTCGTACCTAGAAGGTTATGTTTTGGAGGCCCTCAGTGAAAGAAATTGGCGACTCGATTGAAGAGACCTATCTGAAATTTACGGAACAAGAAAATAATGATCCTTGTCGTAGCTCAAACGAATTCTTGCAAAGGTACATTTTTGCTGATATTTACGAAATTTTCTTTTGTAGTATCCACATAGAATTGCACCAGTGGTTTTCCAGGTTGACAAAGAGAAGGGCGAACTTCCAAGAAGATCATTTTCCTGATTGGACCCCAGCAAGAGATAATATATTGAAAAGGGTGAACAACGCAATATCGCGAGCTGTTGATTTCTGGACAACGCAAACTCTTGAAGAATTTGTGACGGATTTTTCCATCAACATGAGTACTTCCTTCAGTGAAGCTGAACGATAGCTTTTCAAAGGACCAAGGGTGACTTCGACGAGCAAAGTGGTTCGCTTCGAAGCAGCAAAAGATACAAGAGAAATATTGGATCCTATACCCTAGGCCAGAATACCGAGTATACCCCGCTAAGTCCAGATGACTCTTACTCTGAGGAAACCCCTTTTGTTAGAAACCCTCCTGTAAATCCACAGAGAAGACCTGTTACCCCTGAGAACCCATCATAGTCTGAAAGTAACCCTAACCCTAGTAGTCCTATCGTAGGCCAGTCTACTTCAGTAGGTTCCCCTCCCCCTGTTGTCATCCCCCCTCCTCCCCCCCTAGATTCAATATGGCCCATGCAAATGATGACATCAAACTACCAGTATTTAGAGGAACTGGATTAGAGGATCCAGAACAGTTTTGGTTCTTATGCGAAGCTGTGTGGACTGCTAAGAGTATTACGGATGAAAATACAAGAAGAACACAGCTAATCACCTCTTTCAGAGACTGGGATTTGACCTGGTTTATGAAGTTTTCTAGTACTCAAAACTATATCTTGGCCGATATTAAAAAATCCATGATAAAGGAATTCAAGAAACCTAAATCAGAGTCGCAGTGTATAACTGAACTAAAGGAAATTCAGCAAAAGAGAGGTGAATCAGTGTGGGACTTTGATCAGAGGTTCAAGGTCCTTTTGGATCAAGTCAGTTTTACTATTGGACCATAACAACATAAAGAGTGGTTCATTGCAGCATTATTACCTCATATCAAGACTCCACTTGTGCAGCATAAGGTTGCTGATTAGCAAGAGGCATTGGAAATTTCCATGAAGCTTGAAACAGCTCCTGTCGAAGACAATTCTGGCATAGCCCAGATACAGGCACAGTTGGTAGAAATGGCTTTGGATATTTGCGACATGAAGAAAGGGAAAGTTTTTTGCAAAGAGGTTTGGTGTACACGATGCAAGACAGAAGGTCATGACAAAGAACAGTGTCCTGCACTAAGAAATTACCTGAATACTGGTGCACCAAACCCATTTAACCCTACTGTTCTATATTGTGAGATCTGTAGAACAACTAGCCAGCATCAACCTGAAGATTGCTATATGCTACAAATATATGTTCAAGTACCTCAGAATCCTTACTGTAAGTTTTGTAAGTCAGTAGGGCACAAGGAAGATGAATGTCACATCTTTTACCTTATGAGAGAGCGAACCTATGATGCTTACAGGGTACAAAATGATGCATAAGGAAATAATGGATATGGCTACCGTGGTGGTAACCCAGGTCGAGGTAATTTCAGAGGTCATGGTGGTATTCCTGGACGAGGCCAAGTTATTTTCTACAACTGTAATAAAAAAGGCCATCTAGCTAGAGACTGTCAGAACCCAACTACGAAATGTCGATATTGCAGAGTAGTCGATCATGTGATTGAGCAATGCCCACAGTTGATGGCCAAGATACAAGAGAGGAATAGTTCTCCTACTCAGAATGTTCAGATGATTGTTCTAGAGCAAAGATATGTCCCAGCTATTAATGTTGTTACAAGGAGTGGAGCTACGACGCAAGTGCAGAATACGGAGAAATAGTCTATCAAGGCTTGGGTCCACAAGACCCCAGAGAAGATTCCAGCCTTCGATGTTGGAAGAGAGAAAGAAACATTTCTGGAAGCCAAAAGAGAATTTGCTGATTCAGACACCTCAGTAGCAACTACGTAATAGCACCAATAGCAGTTGCAGTTACAAGAAGCTTCACCAGATCAAGTAAGTGCATTAACACCCTTTTTACAGAGTTGTATGAAGCTATTAAGAAATCAGACTGCTTTAAATGAGTTACAGAAAGTTCTTCAGTCTTGCGAATCCCAACGAATCTTTGATAAAAGAAAAAATGTTAATAGAGTTAGAAGGACTGAAAGAGAAATGAGGTTGCATGCTCAGATAGAAGAGTATGATATGAATGATATCATTTTAGACTTGGGATCAGAAGTAAATGTCTTAACTAAGAAGACATGGGAACAAATGAGAAAACCTAAGCTTGAGTGGTCCCCTATACAGTTGAGATTAGCTAATCAGTAGAGGATTGTGCCCTTGGGAAGACTCCCTAGTGTACCAGTAGATATTGATGGAGTCAGTACCCTAGCAGATTTTGAAGTCATTTAGATAATCGATGATAGAAACCCCTATCCATCCTTTCTAGGAATTCAGTGGGCAATAAACAATGATGCAGTAATCAGCCTTAAGAAGAGACATATGACTTTCAAAGGAAAAGGCCTCAGAGTCATAGTACCATTGGACCCTTCTCAAGGAGAAAGGTATACAGAGCCAGTTAAAGATGAACATCAGGATGTCTTAGATCATATTTATAACATCACAGCTAAAGAAGAAGACTATGTTAACCCCACTACTTAAGGTATAATGGATTGGCAGTGTGACAGTTCTTGCATGACTAATTCAGATGACGGCCTAGAGAACTAGCAGAATAGACTGTATGAGCTACATGGACATCGATGTGCAAGAATTACCAAGTCTCTCAGATGGCTTACCTCACAGACAAGAGCCGTACCTATTTTTGATGGCTTGACAGACCCAGAAGAATTTATTGTACAATTCTAAGAGAAAGTACCAGATTCACAGAAAATGAAGACTCTAGATTCAGCATTCAGAGCCATAGCAGCAAGATGGTGGAATGGTCACAAACAGTACATTCACAGTTGGGAATCTTGTTAGAAGTTTCTTCGCCTGAGATTCATGGATCAACCTCAGGAGGTGCGAAGTAGGTTTAATGGTCAGACTAGCCCTCAAGATCATTTGGAGCAGTGTTATCAAGCATGGAAGCATGTACATCATGAAGAATGGGTACATAGGTTTGTACACACTCTCAAACCAGTAGCAAAGAACTGGTATGAAGAGGTGGAGCTTCGCCATGGTACTGTAAGTTGGGATAGTCTTGTTGATAGTTTTGTGCTTACATTTTCTATTAATGAGGTTTGTTCTACTTTGGACACAGCTATTAGGTTGATCCATACTAATGTGTTTGATAATAAATAAATAGTCGAGTACCAACCTGATTGGAAAGAACAAGAAGCCAATCTAGTAGAATTCTATAACCTCGCAATTGACGAGGATGATGACCCACGCAACATCAATATTCCTGAGTCAGAAGGACACTGCGAAGTACATGGACCAGCATTCAAAACACCAAAAGTGACTCAGCCCTTGAAGACAAGGCAAGTAAACATTGGGTCAGAAGAAATGCCTAAATATGCCACTATTGGGGATTATTGGGATGAAGAAATGGTAAGCAAAGTGACCCAACTTCTCCATGAGTATCAGGACCTATTTTTGACGAAGTTCTCAGAAATGAAAGGTATCCTTGGTGATATAGGAGTGATAAAAATCCCTTTGAAACCTGATGTGAAGCCTGTGAAGCAGCGCCCTTATAGGCTGCATCCTAAGTATAAAGAAAAAGTCAGAATGGAGTTAGATAAGATGCTCTCTATAGGAATCATTGAGGATGTCGAAGAAATTTTGTCATGGTGTCAGGATGTGTCGAAGGTATGTACTGTGTCAAAGACCCTTATTGGGGTGCAGCCAAAGTTACAGATTGTGCCAAAGAAGAAAGGTGTGTCGGAGCTTAAAATGCGACCGTTGGGAAAAATCAGGTTTGGTAGCGCCGATACGTTAACAACATTAACTACCTGTAATGATGGGATTTTGGGGAATCTAGCGCCATTTAGAAAAGACCTATATTAGATTTGGTGTCTTCAATGCACATTTATGGTAAGAATGGTTGTTGGATTCGATAAGAAGTCACTCAGACTTGCGAATGTCCCATTGTGCATTTTCTTGAGATCTACAGTTCATTCCATGTCAGTTGATCGCAAAGTCCAGGAATTGTTGAGAGAGTTCAAACAGAGGGGTGTGCAGAACCTTATGAGCACCCCACCTACCTTTGCACCCCTCCAAGAGACTCCCCCAGTGTGGAATCAACCAATGCAGACACGATCAACCAGGAAGAAGTTTAATCTAGAAGTTCACTCTAAGCAAAACGAAGACAGGCACCAACCATCAGGACAGACACCAGAGGAGCCTGAGATGAATCCTTCTGTTTCGGAAAAGATCCCACCTGAAGGATCACAGCATCCACCATATCTTCCACCTGTTCGACCAGGTTTTCAGCCACCTCGACAGACATCCAAATTCACACTCCGCACCCCTTCGTTGCCCCAGGGTGTGCAGTTGGTCGGGACAATGAATGATCATGGGAAGTTTCTGTAGTTCACACCTGTAACATACTTGCACTCTGTTCACTACATGGATACTGGAGCGACACTGCTAGAAGTGAAACAGTGGGCTGCTGGCTTAGCGAACACAGGCTTGTTGAAAATGCTGAATGTCCCCCACTTCGATTGCAGCACACTGGTTACCGTGGTGGTCAAGCAATTATTGGAGTTGGTGCATGATGGGAACCTATGGATTGGCGATGAGAGAATCTCCATTAATGGAGAGCTGGTTAATAGGATCATAGGCTTGCTGAAGGAAGGGCCTGATCCTGGGATCGAATTCATTGGGAAGCACGAAGACACGAAGCTGGCGCAGCATATGAAGGAATGCTTCGGGTTAACAAAAGGGAAGCGAGGGTATCAAAACTTGACCATTCAGCATCAAAACATTCACTTCACCGTAGAAATGATAGCATGCAAGCTAATGCAGAAGTGTAGACCGAATGAAGTATCTGCACTGATTGTTAGTATTGCTGTGAACTGTGCCGAAGGCTACAGTTACAAATGGGTAGAGCACATTGCCAAGGAATTTCTTGAAGATGTCCGATATGCATAGGAGAAAGGTAGACCCTTTCACTATTCATGGTTGTTAGTGCTTATTGCACTGGTAGGATGGAAAGAACCTACCGAGGCACAATTTGTTGATGTGCCTCCGCATATGCCTGGCGCAGCAAGGTACGCATCTCTGTGGGTGTCGCAGGATAAAAGCTTCTATCAAATGATGAACTACATGTTCTCCTTTTACTCAATGAGTATCTCATATGAGATTTTGAAGATGCTGCGGCTCAGTAATGAGCTCTTTTCTTAGTATGCAGGAATAGCCAACTTCAGGGCTGACATGCATCATGTCTTTATTCAGGCCCGTGTAGATAACAAGCACAAATGGTCAAAGTTGCCATATGTCGTGAACGAGGAAGACATCCTCACAATAGTCAAACAATGGCCGACTGAATGGATGAAAGACGCAGGGACACAGCCCAGTATACCAATATCTCCAGTGACAGATGTGGGTGCAGGTCCTAGCCAGATGCATCAGAATGACCCACTCGAAGAAAGTGAAGAACAAAGTGAGTCGCAGGAGAATGAAGGTGACTAGAGTGGCATGGATAGAATGGATGAAGAAGTAGAAGAGTCGGTCAAAACAATCTCCGACCCCAATCGCCCAGATAAGCACAATTCGCCAGAGGTAGAGGAAGTGACTAAACCTCAGTCTAGAAAGAAAATGAAGGCGTCAAAAGGGAAGAATATTGTTGAAGAGCCCACCTTGACAATTGAGGATCTTGATTAGGATCTGATGAAGTCCATAGAAGTCCTAACCAAAAAATGGTCCGAGTTCACGGCTACGCACTTGGATGCGCTCACTGACGTAGCACAGAAAATTACAGAATTAAAGGACTTAGCAGAATGATCAACGACTGGAGCTACAGCAAGCAGTACCCCAGTAAGCACACAGCAAGACACAAGGCAATGTCCAGTGAGAGATAATAGAGGGAAAGTACCAAGTGCATCCCTCATCATAACTGACGCAGCATCTCACTCACAGATGAGCATGACAGTTGGGATAGATTACACCAAGTTTTCCATGATGGAGCTCCATCTGTATCAATTAACAATCATGAAGGAGATCCAAGCACATGACAGCTACTCACACAGGTAGCTAGAAAATGCCACAAAGTAGAGTGAATGCCTCGCAGCACAGCTGGAAGAAGCTGAGCAAAAAAAGAGGGGAGCAGAAAATAAGCAGACTGCACTAGCACAAGCATTGGATGAGGTGTGTCAAAGTCTCCCTAACTTTGACATACAGGCTGAAGAAGAACAAGAGAAAACAATAGTCAAGTTGAAGGACTATGTGCACCAGTCTCACAACCAGATGGGAAAGATGGAAGTAGAACATGCGGCTCAGATTGCGGAGCTTCAACTTCGCATCACTCTTGAGAGTCCACCAGAAGTCAACGAGCAATGTCGCAGAGACATTCAGGCCTCGGCCACAAAAATATCAGATCTTGTGAGCAGTGAAGCAAAGATTCTAGATGAAAGCATAGAGGCCTGGGCAAACTTGCAGAAGAACCCCGAGGTAGAAAAGCTGCAAGAAACCATCAAGCAGCGATAGACAGAGCTGGATGCAGTGAAAGAAAAAATCAAGACATTGCCTCCTATGCAGAAGATGCTTAAGGTAAAGCAGAGTAATGATCTCCAACAAGAAATTGAGGCATGCAAGAGGAAAGAAACATTGTTGGTAAAATCTATGCAGCCTCTTATTAACGAGGCCTTGGAGTTGAGCTCTACTGCAGACAACTCGCTCAAGATCCTGAAAGATTATGATGTGTTCACACAGGAAAGAGCCAGTGAAGCATCTACATCAGTAGTACAGGAGATAGTGGAAAAGGAGCAAGCAGCTGAAGACATCCTATGAATCCTCAACAAGCAAGTCACTATCTTCGCAAACAAGATTCTCCCATCAGAAAAGTAGTAGAGTGTCCAGGGACGGGCCACTAGTGAGTCTTAGGGGCCTGTTGGGGCTCCGACCTTCAAAGTCCTAAGTTTTGGTAACTCTGCGGTTTTTGTGGAAGCTTGTAAGCAGAGTTGCAATGGAAAATAGTCTTAGGGGTTTCGGGGTTGGGTCGAAGCCTCTATTTTTGTAAATGAACCATGGTTTAAACCCAGGGTTATGGTTAAATTCCATGGTTTTGTAATAGTGCACTTGTAGAAATAGGCACTTATGTAAAGGAGTGAGGTTAGGCCTTTGACGATTCTCTTATAATGCTAATGTGATGTGAAGCTAAGAGCTATTATTAAGGGTTTAAGGTTAAGTCCCAGCTGTGTACGTGGACGACCTCTGCAGCTGTGTGCGCAGAGGGTTTTTGTAAGAAGTTTAAGTCCCAGCTGTGTGCGTGGATGACCTCTGCAGTTGTGTGCACAAAGGGTTTTTGTAAGAAAGGTTCTACAGCTGAGTGCGCATATCTATAGCTAAGTGCATGGTTTGTGGAAGATCGAGAAGATCTGCAGCTGAGTGTGCAGATCAGAACTATGGTTTTTGTAAAGAGTTGAATATAAATGTAGTTCTGTGGACGTAGCCCCTACACTGGGGGTGAACCATGTATATCGTGTGTTGCGGTGGTTTTGTTGTTTGTGCTGTTATGTTTTATGCTTGATAAGTAGATAAGTAATAAGATAATATAACTGTTAAATAATAACTTCGTTGTGAATTCCCAGTTAAGGGTTAAGCAAGTAACTGCATGTTTATCTAACTGCGAAGCTAGTTAAGTAACTATTGAAGATATATACTGCATATTTATTCTTTGTTAAGGCTAAAGGTATAGTAATATCCCTCTTCTGCTTGCAGAAACCTGATTCTGTGGCACCCCATAACTGTTTCAGGTGAGACTGCAACCTGTTCACAGGTTGTTGCTGAAAGGGCCAACATTGTGGGTCTTTTGTTGGTGTGAATATAACAGGTATAAAACCCGAGTCTACCCATAGCCCAATATTTGTTCACCACAAAGAATATTTCTAGTCTCGTATTCATCGGATACATCAATGAGACAATCATATGACGATACATTGTGGCATCAACCATCTCAGATGAAGCATCAATCAAAAGATTCAAGTTACATGCCATAGGTGTGGCCATTGCCTTGCAGTCCATTATTTTGAATCTCTTCATAATATCCACTGCATATTTTCCTTGACAAAGGAAAATCCCATCTACACTATGCCACACCTCCATGCCTAAGAAGTAGTGCATCATACCTAGGGGTTTCATATAGAACTCTATACCAAGTCTCCTATTTTCATATTTAATGGGTTTGTCTTCTCCTGTTAGGAACAAGTCATTGACATATAGTAGGAGTATCACTGGTATTCCGTATTCCATCTTGAAGTAGAGGTTGGAATTCACTTTACTCTTGGTAAAACCCAAGCTCACAAGGACATTATCCATCCTACTATACCATGTCTTTGGTGCTTGTTTCAATCCATAGAAGGCCTTCTTCAATTTTCACACATTGGTATTCCTATCATGTGTCTTGAATCCTAGTGGTTGTTCCACGTACACTTCCTCCTCGACTATACCGTTCAAGAAAGGTGTCTTGACATACATCTGGTGTATTTTCCATTTCATAACTACTGCCAAAGCATGTATGGTCCTAATGGAATTGTGCCTTTCCATGAATGCAAATGTCTCTTCATAGTTTATGCCTTCTTTCTATGAGAAGCATCCTGATATTCATCTCACCTTATATTTCTTGATGCTTCCATCTATAGCATGCTTGATCTCGTAGATCCATTTTGAAGTCACGATAGATTTCTTTTCTGGTCTTGGAACTATCTCCCACACATCATTCTTCATGATCCACTGATATTCCTTGATCATAGAATATTTCCATTATTTATTTTATGTATCCTCTTCATAGGTGGAAGGTTCTCTGTCAATGATGTCACGCATTATAGCCACATAGCTATTCTAGGGATTTGTCCTTTTTCTCTCCCTATGTATTCCTTTTGGAGCGCATATCTTTCAGCTTCTTGTATAAGCTCTTGTGCCCATGTTGGTTTCCTCTTGTGGGATTCCTTCTCAAGGAATGTCTCTACCATCTCTTGTGGTTCTGTCATATTGTGATCTTCATGGTTCTCTAGATTTTCTTCTCAAATTTCCATATCTCAGACTCTCGTCTCTTCAGGTTCTTTGACCTTCTGATTGTGTGTCCTCCTGTATCTAAAGTATGTCGAGTCTTCATAAAAGGTTACATATCTATTGATATCAATCTTATTGAATCTTGAGAAGTATATATGGTAGGCCTTTTATGTATCATTGTATCCTATGAATGTACCATTCTTTCGAGAAGGATCGAGCTTGGTCCTTTTCTCCCTTGTGATGTGTATGTACCCCAGGAATCCAAATATTCTTATATTTTTACTTATGGTTTCTCTCCTGAGAAATATTCTTCAGGAGTCTTATTTTCAAGTACTCAATGAGGAGTACGGTTATGTACATACACAGTTGTTCTTGTTGCCTACGCCCAAAGGTGCATAGGAAGATCCTGGTCATGTAGGATATATTTTGTTGCCTCCATGATGATTTAGTTCTTTCATTCCACAAAATCAATATGTTGAGGATTATAGGGAGTGCTCAACTCCCTCTTTATCCCAGACTCTCTGCATAGTTCCTCGAATTTATACGAAGTGAAATCTCTGCCATTATCTGGCCGTCAAGTCTTGATCTTACTATCGGTTTGGTTCTTGACCAAGGATTTATATTCCTTGAACTTACTGAAAAATTCACTTTTCCCTTTAAATGAATATATCCAAGTCTTACATGAGAAATAATATATAAATGAAACATAGTACACATACCTGCTTAATTAACTAGAGGACATGAGTCCACATACACCTGAGCGTATTATCTCTAGTATTCCTTTAGCCTTTCTCTCACTACTGGGAAATGTATTCTTCACATTATTTCCTTGTGCACATACTTTGCAATTTTTTTGATTCTTTTCCTAGATCTATGGCAGTCATGAGATTTATTTTCTTACCATTGGTAGTGCTCTATAGTGTACATGTACAATCCTTCTATGACATAGATCACTTGGTTCAATTGAATCATGGACCAGTGTTGATTCAGGTTGTCCCTTCATCTTGTACAATCCTATGTCTTCTTCTCCAATAAGTGTTGCACCTATATTTTATTTTCTCTGGGCCACATCAAAACTTGGCCATTGACAAAATAAACCCTAATCCCTTTTGCAGCTAGTGCAAAAATGGAGAGAATATTCTTCTTCAATCCTGGAACATATAGAACATCCTTCATCTTTAAATATTTCTCATAGTCAAGATTGTATGAAGCTTCTCCACTCCCTTTTATGTGGCCTTGATAATCATCCACAAGTTTCACCTTGTTAGATGACTCATGTTCAGACATATTGACTAGTGATTCCTTGTATCCCATCATATGATTAGAAGCTCCACTATCCACAATCTAATCATTTCTTCCATTTGAGATAGTGCCAGTAAGTGTTGAGATGATCACATACTCTTAATTTGAATCAGCCTTCTCTCGTCTCAATATTTGTTTTGTTGGTTCATCATCTTCAGAAATATGAGCATGGTGTCTCCTTTTCCTGATGGGACAATATCTTTCAAAGTGTCCCTTTTTATCACAAGTATAGCATCGAACATTTGAAGTATCTCTTTTGGTATTATTTTGTTTCTTTTCCTTCTTCTTGTTTTGATGAAAGTTCTCCTTGTTCTCCTTCTTCTTCAATTTCTTCCTGGTGTGAGCTATGAGAGCTTAGTCATCAGTTTCTCCCATCTTTTCTTCTCTTGTCAAGATTCTAGCTTCTTCTTGTGTACATTATTCTCAGAGTTTTCTAGAAGAGATCAATTTGCTTCTTGCACAAATTCCTTGAATGAATGAGTCCCATGATCTAGGGAGACCGTTAAAGGTAGTCATTACAATTTCTCCTTCTTCGACATTGTCTTCACCGCTTCAAGTTGTTTTTTGATTTGAATAACCATTTTGAAGTACGACTGTATAGTCTCAGAGTTCTGTAACTTCACATTCTTCAATTGGTTCCTCAAAGTCATCTTTCAGTTGATGTTATTTCCTTAGAACATTTTTTTCAAAACATCATACACTTCCTTTGGTGTCTTAAATGAAGACACATGGGGGATAAGGTGATCCTTAATAGAATTTGCAATGATTCTCTTATGACAAGCCTTAGCCTCATCTCCCTCTGGTTCTAGAACTTCTCCATTGATGTACTAATACAAATCATTCTCTTCACGAATTAGGGATATTTTGTACTTCCATGCTCAGAATTTATAGGCCCTCCAATCTTTTCCTCAAGCTAAGTATGATGAGTCATATTTTCAAATGAGAACCTCAAATGGAAATATTAAATATTTAGATCTTACTAATTTGAGGTCTCTGACCTAGTTTTGGAGCTGGCTAGCCTAGGGTTTGTGAGAGAAATACTAATTTTCCAAACTTGGAGTTTGGGGATTCTTTTTAGACAAAAAGATGCGCCTCCTTGAGATGAGTTGCTTAGAAAGGTCAATTTCTAAAGACTGAGGTGGGAAAACTCCAAAAATTGATGCCCTAGTTCCTCCCAACAATAGTGACAGGGTCCCAACAATAGCGACAGGGTCAAAAAAAAATCAATTTTGAAACTACTTCCACCAAAATATACACCCTACTGAGGTGAGTTATCCTATCCCTCTTTTCTTAATGATCTATAGAGAGAAAACCTTGAAATATGAAACCCTAGTTTTCACAGCTGCACATTTGCTTCTTTTAGAGAGGCTCTAATACCATGTTATTTTTCTATATCTTATTAGCCTGATTAGGATCTTTGTCTAAAATAATGACAAGTATAGATATATGCATAAAATAAAAGAGATACACAAGACACAAATATTTACACTAGGGAAACCATAAAGGATAAACCCTGCAAACTTCCTCAGAGTAGTAAGATGATCAAAAGTAGTGATAAGAAGTATTCAAAAACTATTTATCTCTCTTCCCTTTTGTCTCTCTTTCTCTCTCATGTGAACTTGAGAGTTTGAGGTGTGTATAAATTAGGGAGAGTGCCTCCCTATTTATACGTTTTAAGTGACTGACCAAACATAATACTAGGGCCCACTTGTATTCCATAACAGGGCTGACTTCTCCTAGATAGACTCCAAATACACATTATATGATGTTACAGTGGAGACTATTTCCCTAACTTACAATGGAGGTTGTTCCTCAAGGTATAGAAACAATTAAGACATTGCACAAGGGGTTAAAAACATCCCCAATGGGGGTATAGAAACATACAATGATAATATACATTAGAATATCCTCTGAAGTTATAAATACATAAACAACCTACTATGCGGCTATTGATGGAAAGGGTAAAACCTTTATGGTCTAATGTTTAGGGACCCTGTGTTGATAGTTGTTGACAACAGTGTAAAGTGAACCTCTTTTGACATAACGATTTCAACAATTCCATGTAATTTAAAAATCTAATCCATGAATACTCAAACAAACAATGAGGGTATAAAAGTGTGTCACATATCACAAAAGTGGACATATTTTGAAATATGATAAAAAAACACCATTATGACTAGTTTATTTCCATATTTTGGAATATCGAATGTGAAATCAATAGAAATTGCATGCCATAGATAGGTGGGAATTGAAAGAGGTTTAAAGGCCCCTAGTGACTTCAACATTTCACCCTTATGTCTTTGGCAGGTGTCACAAGTTACCAAAAATTATTGGAAGTTTATTTTCATTCCTTCCCAAAATAATGAGTGCTTAGTTCATTCATAGGCTTTATGAAAGGATAAGTGACTACATAAAGGTTATGAAAGTAACTTCTCTAAGATTCTTTGTTTTAATGTTGAATTTATGGATAGAAAAAAGTGCTCATTATAACACAATGTATTATGCTTCCATGAATAATCTATGTTAAGTTTAATATCTTCCTTAAGGAATGGGATGAGTTGTACTATGGTGTCATTCACTATCCCGTCTTAATGCATTTTCTCAATCCAAACTTCAATGAGGAAGGATAATGTAAAGAGAAATCCCTCTTATTAAAATTTCCTACACAATGTATCAGAATTCACATTTTCTCTACTTTTCTTATACAAAATCCCATAACCGCATGCCAACATTTTAGTAACCCACTTGTGTTTCTATGAAGAGGAAAACATTTGTTCAAGGAAATATTTTAACCCATCATGGTCCATCTTGATCTTGAAGTGTCTCCCTATTAAATAAGGGAACCATGTATCAACTACATGGAGGATGTTCATCATCTCATTTTCATGTGTATGTTTCCCCACATTTCTATCACATAACTTCTTATTGGTTAATTCCAAAGGGCCTCCTTATTCCACCAATATTTCTCCAATACCTAGTATAGAGGCATCACATTCCATGGAAAAAGTGTTAGGAAATTTAGGCATTCGTAAGAGGGCATCAGTGCACATGGAACCCTTAAAGGTAGAGAACACCCATTCAAAATTTTCACTATAAAAGGGTATTATTTTTTATCATTGAGATTAAGGGGGGAATTGGTATAATTTTTCACAAACATTTTGTAGTTGTGAACCAGTCCTAGGAATCCCGACAAGATATTAAGTGTCTTAGGCTGTGGCCAATACACATAGCCCCAAATTTATTTGGGTCTAGTCGTACTCCATCCTAACTCAAAATGTGACCCATGTATTGGGCCTTAGTAGACCCAAACTGTTGGCGAAGCCCACCAACAAATATTCATCGATAGGGTTTTCCTCTCCATCGATGCCCTGCATTGCAATCTCCCTGAGCACTAGCCTAGACAATTCTTACCCTACCAAGAAACATCTGTGGAGCAGATGAGGTCTCACCCGAGGAGTTCAAGGGAGATCTGTCAGAACCGAGTTTCCAACAGTGGGGAAGAAGGATATGGGTATCTGACGGAGGGAGATTAGAACTTATTCGGTCCTCATGCAGTATTAGAATATCACAGCATTATTCGAGGAACATCATAACACATCAAACATAAAATATAACCACTTAAAACCAGCAGATCACATTGATATAGCAGGAAGAGGCTGAATCACATCTATAACATGTCATTTCAACAAAACAGAGCCATAACATTACAACAGATATGTAACAATAGAAAAGGATTGATCCATACATATCACATCATATATTAATATTGTGCAAATACGCCACATTACATAATCCTTCTCCAAAACTGGAGACTGCATACATAAGAAAGAAGTCCAGATAAAATCACAGTCAAGACAGAAAAATATCCATAAGACATATCGCACCAGATCGTATCCCTTACAATCATGCATGCAATACAATTGTTCACAACTGCTCACATATGATGCTCTATCTCTCTATATGTGTCTATGACTCTCCATATTGGGTCTATAAATATGCTTATTCCTTTACATCAAAGGTCCATCTCATAACTGACTTCTAACCGCTACTGACCTATTGCAACAAAACTTGGTCAAAATAAACATAAAATCTTCAAAAATGGTTATTTCCCACTTATCGAGCTAATATTCCCTTGCGCGGTACCACGTGAGCTTGCATAGTTTCCATGTGTTAGATTTTTAACATTAAGCTAGCATTATATTAGTATCTTTTCACTAAGAGAATAATAAGAATAGAAATCAAACACAAGAGATAATGAACACAATGTTTATCCTCGGGGAAACCACAAATGGAGAAAATCCTGCAACTTCCTTAGAGATAGAATCAACACCAAAAGTAAAACCCCAAAATAGTAAGATGATCTCCCGACAGCAGTAACCTCTTTCTTCCTAGCACCAGTGTCTTCTTCTTCCTGAGCTATGTGCTACAATTGAGTGTGAGTGAGTGTGTGATAAATAGAGAGGTTAGCTCTCTATTTATAATAATTCTTGGGTTGAGAAAACCCTACTAGGGTCAAATTCTCTAGGAGAGTCTAATAACCCTAGTGCCCCGGAACTGTAGGGACTTTAACCCTTGATCAATACGAGGGTTACCCACAATGAATTGACATGACTTGTTTACATTATAGAACCTCCCGATAGGAACATCGGGGCATGACATGACTCAAGTACATTACAGATACATCTCGGAACAAACATGGGGTTATAATACATAAGAAATACAATTGAATACATTTCGAAGTCACAATTACATCAACACTCCCTCTTAACTAGGAAGGTATTCTCTCGACACAATTTATCAGCACAAGCCTTCTTCTTTGTATCATCTGGATCATCATCGAGTCCTCATCATCTTCAAGTCATCTTCATCATTGGATATGGATCATCACTCAATCTAGATCATCACTCAATCTAGATCATCACTAGACATCATCACTGGATCTGGATCATCACTCGATCTGGATCATCACTACTGGATCATCATCACTGGATCATCATGGGTGCTATCTCATTATTCTTCTCATCACAGGAGGTTCTATAGAGCTAACCCTTTTTCATATTGGATGCACATATACATAGCCATTTGTTTTTCATACTGGATGTATCATCACAGAGCTAGTCCTTTTTCATACTAGACCTGGCATCCACACAGAGCCAGTCCTTTTTCATACTAGATGTGGCATCCACACAGAGCCCGTCCTTTTTCATACTGGATGAGTCTTCACATAGCTAGTCCTTTTTCATACTAGATGTGGAATCCACACAGAGCTAGTCATTTTTCATACTAGATGTGTCTTCACAGAGCCAGCCCTTTTTCATGCTGGATGTGGAATCCACATAGAGCTAGTCCTTTTTCATACTAGATGTGTCTTCATAGATCCAGCCCTTTTTCATGCTGGATGTGGAATCATCACATACATCTGAAAATGGAAGGAACCAATCCTCTCAACATGTCACAGCTCTTATATCTGACCATGGAAGGAACCAATCCTCTCATCATGTCAGAAGGGCATAGCACTTACATATGACCATGGAAGGAACCAATCCTCTCACCATGTTAGAAGGGCACATCACTTACATATGAACATGGAAGGAACCAATCCTCTCACCATGTCAAAAGGGCATAACAGAGACACATCACTTCCTCTTGGGAGGAATCTTGATCTGGAGAACACCAAGCTTCTCCTTGAAGTACTCAAGCTTCACCCTAGCCAATGTCTTAGTCAACACATCAGCTACTTGTTCGTCTGTCACAACATACTGGAGCTTCACTACTCCTCTCTGCACCATATCCCTGATATAGTGATACTTGATCTCGATATGCTTCGAATTGTCATGGAACACCAGGTTCTACGACAACTTCACGCAACTCTAGTTGTCACAATATATACAAGTAGCATCTAAATGGATATCAAATAAATCAGATAGTAGCTTTCTCAACCATACTGCCTCACAACTAGTTGAACAAGATGCAACATACTCTACTTCAGCTCTACTTAGTGCCACACATGATTGCTTCTTGCTAAACCAAGAGATCACACCTGATCCCATACTGAAGCAACACCCTGAAGTGCTCTTCCTATCGATGGCACTTCTCGCTCGATCTGAATCAACATAACCCTCCAGGTTAATCATCTGACCAGTATTATACTTGAGCCCATAATCAACTGTACCCTTCAGGTACCTCAGAATATGATTTGTAGTAATCAAGTGAACATGTCTCGGATCTGTTAGGAACTGGCTCAAGGTGTTCACAGCAAAGCAAAAATCTAGTCTCATATTCATCAGGTACATCATGGACCTAATCATTTGATGATACATCATGGCATCAACCGAATTAGATGAAGCATCACTCAATAGCTTCAGGTTCGATTCCATAGGTGTGGTTAAGGCCTTGCAGTCCATCATCCCAAATATCTTCAGGATCTCTACTGCATACTTCCCTTGTCTGAGGAATATTCCATCAGCATTCTGCCACAACTCCATGCCTAGAAAATAATGCATCATACCCAAGTATTTCATTTCAAACTCGACAACAAGTTTCCTCTTTGTATCAGCAATCAACCCATCCACACCTGTTACAAACAGATCATCCACATACAGTAGGAGTATCATTGGATTTCCATCTTCAACCTTGTAGTAAAGGTTGGAATCTACTTTACTCTTGGTACGACCTAAACTGGATAGGAAACCATCAATTCTATCGTACCATGTCTTGGGTTCCTATTTCAAACCGTACAAGGCTTTCTTCAATCTACATACATGATACTCCCTATCATTTGTCTCAAAACCGAGTGGTTGCTCCACATACACTTCCTCTTCCACTACACCATTCAAGAAAGTAGTCTTGACATCCATTTGGTGTATCTTCCATTTCATTACTACATATAGAGAAAGTACTGATCTAATGGAATTGTATCTAGCTACAGGTGCAAAGGTTTTTGCATAGTCTATTCCTTCTTTCTGGGAGAAATCGCAAGCAGCAAATCTTGCTTTATATTTTTCTATGCTACCATATGCAGCATGCTTGATCTTGTAGATCTATTTGGAAGTTACAACTGACTTCCCTTCTGGTTTTGGGACAACATCCCAAACATCATTCTTCATGATTGATTGATACTCTTTGATCATAACATCCTTCCATTCTTTTCATTCTGTCATTTCTTCATAATTGGAAGGTTATTTATTGATGAAATCACATAATAATGCTACATACTTGGAGCAGGATCTGGTCCTCTTTATTTCTCTGTGATTCTTTTATGGAGCCCCATATCTTTCTACACCTTGGATAGCTTCTTGTACCCAAGTAGGTTTCCTCTTATTAGTATTCTTCTCCTGAGGTGGATCTACAGGTTCTTGTGGTTCTTCAATTTCTCGATCTTCTTTTTGAGTTTCTTCATTCATGGTTGTATCATGAACTCTAGGTGCTTATGCTTCTTCAGGTTCTTCAGTAGGTCTCTTTCTGGATTTGTTATAAGCTGAGTCTTCATCAAATGTCACATCCCTACTGATGTCGATCTTCTTGAATCCTAGGAAGTATATTCTGTAAGCCTTCAAGCTTTCAGAGTATCCCACAAATATACCCTTCTTTCCTGAAGCATCTAATTTTGTTCTCTTCTCTTTTGGAATGTGTATGTACACTGGAAAGCTGAATATTATGAGATAGATGACTGCTGGTTTCTTACTGTAAAATACTTCTTTAGGTGTCTTTTTCTTGAGTACTCTCTGTGGAGTATGGTTCTATACATACACCACTGTTCTGGTAGCTTCTTCCCATAGATGCATAGGAATATCTTGATCATGAAGCATTGCTCTTGCAACTTCCATGATATTTCTATTCTTCATTTTTGAAATCCCATTATGTTGTGTATTATATGGAGTGGACAACTCCCTCTTAATCCCTAAGTCTTTGCATAACTCTTTGAATTCATTTGATGTGAATTCTCCACCATTGTCTGATCTAAAAGTCTTGATATTCCTTTTAGTGTGGTTCTCGATCAAGGCTTTTAATTCCTTGAACTTGCTGAATACTTCATCTTTCTTCTTCATGAAGTATATCCATGTCTTTCTAGAAAAATCATCAATAAAAAAAAAATAGTATACATACCCACTCAATGAACTGGATGACATTGGACCGGATACATCGGAGTGAATGATTTCCAATATTTTTTTTTCCTTTCTCTCGTTACTTGGAAATGTCTTCATTGTGTTCTTTCCTTTTGCACATCCTTTGAAAACACCATCATGTTTTGTCTACATTTTTGGAAGACCTTCAACATATTTTCTTGCAAGTGGTAGTGCCCTGTAATGTACATGTGCAAGCCTTCTATGCCAAAGTTCATTTGGTTCTACTGAGTCATGAACCAAAGCTTGTTCTGGTTGTCCCTTCAATTTGTATAGAACTCCTTCATGTTCCCCAATCACTATTGCATCATCAAAAGTATTTTCCTTTGGCCACATAAGAACTTGGCCAAAAGAAACCCTCATTCCTTTTGCATCCAATGCAGATATGGAGAGGAGGTTCTTATTTAGTCCTAGTACAAACAATAAATTTTTCATCTTCATGGAATTTCCAGAGTCTGTTTATAGGAGGATTCACCACTACCTTTTATTGGATACTAGTAGTCATCCCCAAGTTTCACCTTGTGAGGTGACTCATGTTCAGATAGTTTCACAAATGATTCTTTGAATCCCGTCATATGCTTGGAAGCACCACTATCTATGAGCCAATCATTGCTTCCATGTGAGATAGTTCCCGTGAGAGTGGAGATCAACACATATTCTTCATCACTTGAAGAATCACTTTCTTGTCTGATTTTGTTTGTGGAAGGTTCATCATCCTCTGCAGCATGAGCATGATGTCTTCTCATGTTTCCCTTCTTCTTCTTTGAGTTCCCTTTGTTAGGTAAGTATTTGGATATGTGACCTTTTTCATCACATGTGTAACATCTAACAGTAGACCAATATCTTCTAGAGTGATAAGACTTACCTTTGGAGTGATGATGGCCCCTTCTGGTTTTATTGGTGTGGGCAGTGAGGGCTTGATCTTCACTTCCCATCTTTTCTTCTCGAGCTGATATCCAAGCTTATTCTTGAGAGAATTCTTCCCATAGTCTATTGAACTTGAGTAACTTATTTCTGTCATAGATCCCTTGAATGAAAGATTCCCATGCCCCAGGTAGACCATTCAAGGTGTTCATCACAATCTCTACGTTCTCCACTTCTTCATCTACTGGTTCCAGCTGTTCCTTGATATGAGATACCCTATTAAAGTAATACTGGATGGTCTCAGCATTTTGGATCTTTACATTCTTCAATTATTGGTTTCTTAGAGTCATCTTCCTGTTTATGTTCTTCCCTTCAAATAGTTTGGTTAGGGCATCAAACATAACTTTTGGTGTCTTTAGGGAGGACACCTATGGTATGAGGTGATCCTTGATTGAATCAGAAATAATTATTTTATCCATAACCAAATTCTTCTTATGTAAGTCCTTAGCCTCATCTCCCTCTGGAACTGGAACCTCCTCATTGATATAGTAGTCCAACTCATTTTCTTCCAGGACCAGGGAGATCCTATAATGCCAGGCTCAAAATTTATTAGCTCCCTCAAGATTTTCATCAAGCTTGGAATGATGAGACATATTAATTGAGAACCTCAAATGGAAATACAAAAGATTTAGATCTTACCAGGTCAAGATGTCGGATTTGGATTTGGAGCTAAAATTCTGTAGTGTTGGTTCAGGAGAAGATTAGGTTTTTTCTTTCTGGAGTTCTATCCAACCAAATGCTTTGATCTTTATCTCTAAACTTTGATTTTTACGAGGAGATCAATATAGGCCTGGGATCACTGAAAAATTCCACTTTTGTGGAAAGCCCTTATTTCTGGCAACAATGTTGGGTCCAAAACTGAAAAACCTTAGAATTGGATTCTACTTCAATAGAAAGATTCACCCCAGGGTGGAGAGTTATTCTAACATTCTTTTGATGAAAATATATGGAGAGAGAACCACTAAGTAGGAATCCCTAGTTCCCGCAGCTGCATAGTGTCTTCTTCTCAGGATAGCTCTGATACCATGTTAGATTTTTAACATTAAGCTAATATTATATTAGGATCTTTTCGTTGAGAGGATAAGAAGAACAACAATCAAACAAAAGAGACAATGAACACAATGTTTATCCTTGGGGAAATCATAAATGGAGAAAACCCCACAACTTCCTCAAACATAGATTCAATACCAAAAGTAAAACCCCAAAATAGTAAGATGATCTCCCGACAGCAGTAACCTCTTTCTTCCTAGCCCCAGTATCTTCTTCTTCCTTAGCTATGCCCTACAACTGAGTGTGAGTGTGTGTGTGATAAATAGAGAGGCTAGCTCTTTATTTATACTAATTCCTGACTTGACAAAACCCTACTAGGGCCAACTTATCTAGGAGAGTCTAATAACCCTAGTTCCCTGGAACTGCGAGGACTTTAACCCTTGATCAATAGGAGGGTTACCCACAATGACTTGACATGACTTGTTTAAATTATAGAACCTCCCAATAGGAACATTGAGGCATGACATTGTTAAATTTTCATATGCTAAGCTAGATCATTAGTATTTCATTTCGATTTCATAACAAAAGCATATAAACAAGATCACTGAAAGATAGACAAGCACAACCATACAAAAGGAGAACACAAATATTTATCCTGGGAAAACCCTAAAGGGAAAAACCCAGCAAAAGCTTCCTCAATATAGATGCCCCAAAAGATAAAAGATAAAACCAACAAGGAGATCAAAGCCTGATCCTCCTCCTTCTCCAACTACTTCTCTTCTCCACTAATGCACTACACAAGTGAGAGTGTGTGTGTCTCAAATGAGGAGCACCACCACACCTCTATTTATATTCATCCATTCACTTGAATTAACTCATCCGACATGTAGGATCAAGTTAATCATGTAGGCTCAAGTTACACATGTAGGCTCAAGTAACCACACTGGGGTGCTAATGACCCACCTTTACAAATAGAGGGGGCAACCTCATGACTCTTATTAGTTCTTCCGATTAGAAGCATCAGGGTATAAGATAATACAAGTGGTTCTCCCGGAAGGACCATCGGGGACTACAAAAGATACATATAGAATATTCTTCGAAGTTACAATATTTCAACACTCCCCCTTAATGAGAAGGGTATTCTACAACAACATCAGCAACAAAAATAGTAGGAGAGGACATCATCAACATCATCAGGGTAACACATCTATAAATCATTGGAAGCTTTTCAACATCATATAGTCTTCATCTTCAATATTTGAATACAACAACTCTTTAATCAACATCGGCATCTTTTGACCTTTTGATCAGCAACATCTTCAACACTTTGATCTTTCGATCAGCAACATCTTCAGCACAAGTTAGACCTTTAGATCAGCAGCAACATCTTCAGCACTTTGACCTTTTGATCAGCAACATCTTCGGCACTTTGACCTTTCAATAAACAACATTTTCAACAACATCTTCAACACTTTGACCTTTCAATTAGCAGCAACATATTCAGCACTTTGACCTTTTGATCATCACCAATATCTTTAGCATTTTGATCAGCAATATCTTTAGCATTTTGATCTTTCGATCAGAAAAGACATCTTCAGCATTTTGACCTTTCGATCAGCAACATCATCACATTCTGATTAGTAACATCGTGATCAGCACCATCATCATACTTCAACTCTTGAATAGAATCATCATCATCATATTCTGATCTTTTGATCAGTATGTCGTTAACATCACATACTGATCATCATCATCGTCACACTCTAATCTTTCGATCAGTACATCATCATCATCATACTCTTGATCATTCGATCAGTACATCATCATCATACTCTGATATTTTCATCAGTACATCATCATCATGAAAACATCAACATCATCAAAACATCATTATGATCAAAACATTCAACATCATCAAAACATCAAAATATCATCATCATCACACTTTGATCTTTCGATTAGTAAATCATCATCATCATAAAATCATTATCATCAAAACATCAACATCATCAAAACATCAACATCATCATCATCAAAACATCAACATCATCATCATCAAAACATCAACATGATCCTTCCTTTCGGAATTACGGGATCAACATGTCTGTGGTACTCAGATGATCCTTCCTGTCAAAATTACGGGATTTAGGTCTTTACGGAGTTACTAACGATCCTTCCTTTTGGAATTATGGGATCAACACATTTGTGGAGCTCAAATGATCCTTCCTTTCAGAATTATGGGATCAAGTCTTTACAGAGCTACTAACGATCCTTCCTTTCAGAATTACGGGATTTAGGTCTTTACGGAGTTGCTAACGATCCTTCCTTTCGGAATTATGGGATCAAAACATTTGTGGAACTCAGACAATCCTTCCTATTTGAATTACGGAATCAACACATCTGTGAAACTCAAACAATCCTTCATGTTGGAATTATGGGATCAAGTCTTTACGGAGCTACCAATGATCCTTCCTTTCAGAATTACGGGATTTAGGTCTTTACGGAGTTACTAATGATCCTTTCTTTTGGAATTATGGGATTAACACATCTGTGGAACTTAGACAATCCTTCCTATTGGAATTATGGGATCAATTCAATGATCCTTACTTTTGGAATTACGGGATTTAGGTCTTTACGGAGTTACTAATGATCCTTCCTTTCGGAATTACGGGATCAACACAGTTGTGGAACTCAGACAATCCTTCCTATTGGAATTACGGGATCAACACACATTCTCGAGTACCAAATTCACTGGATCTATTATGAACCGAGGTTCAAGGATGATAAAATCCTACTACCTTATCGATGACCGAAGTTCACCGGATCCATTCTGAACCAAAATTCAAGGATGATACAATTCTGCCACCTTCTCGATGACTGAATTTCACTGGATCCATTCTAAACCGAAGGCCAAGGATGATACAATCCTTCCACCTTCTCGATGACCGAAGTTCACCAGATCCGTTCTGAACCGAAAACCAAGGATGATACAATCTTGCCACCTTCTCGATGATCGAATTTCATTGGATCCATTCTGAACCGAAGTTCAAGGATGATACAATCCTACTACATTCTCAATGACCAAGGTCACCGGATCACTTCTGGACATATGTCCCAGGATGATACAATCCCTCTTCATTCTTGAAGACCAAGGTCTCTGGATCACTTCTGGACATATGTCCCAGGATGATACAATCCCATTGCAACAACACTACTCCCCCTTTTAGAAAAAGGTCTTTCCAAACCACACCAAGATTGTCTCAAAAGTGTTCAAACTTTACTCAGGACAGAGGCTTCATCAGCACATCACCATCTAAACCATCATCATCTACATCTTCAGTATGTGAATAATGAACTATCACCATCTGTATCTCCAGTATGTGAATACTGAAAGCATAATCTATATCTTAAGTATGGGAATACTGAAACATCATCATCCACATCTTTATCTTGTATGTAGAAATATCAGATTTCTATGTGTTACGATGTAACACAGGGTTCTTGTTATCACAACTCTCGTTATCACATAGAATCAATGTAGTATCCATATTTAGGTCAAGGAGACCTGATATCAGCTTTCAAATCCATATGGCTTCACAACTTAGTAGAGCAATCTGCTATGTATTCCACTTTTGTTGTTCTAAGAGAAACACTGGATTATTTCCTGCTAAATCATGAACTCATAGCAGACCCCCCAAAAAAGCATCTACCTGATGTGCTTTTCCTGTCTGAGATACTTCCAACCCAATATGCATCTGTATAGCCATACAATCTGTAGTCATGGCTACCATCATAGTATAGACCAAGGTCTATAGTCCCTTTCAGATATCTCATCACACGTTTTGTAGCTACTAGGTGAACCCATCTTGGTTGAACAAGATATTGACTTAAGGTGTTCACAGCAAAACAAATGTTTGGTCTGGTATTTGTTAAGTACATCAATGATCCAATGATCTGTCTGTAATGAGTCACATCTACTAACTCTGATGAGTCATCATCTAATAGCTTCAGGTTGGAGTCCATGGGTGTGGCCATGGCTTTGCATTCCAACATATTTAATCTCTTCAATATCTCTACTGCATACTTTCCCTGGTTGAGAAATATTTCTTCTAAACTTTGTCATATTTCTAGACCTAGGAAATAGTGCATTAACCCAAGGTCTTTCATCTCAAATTCTTCTGCTAGTTTCTTCCTTCTTTCCATGATCTATTTCTCCTTCCCTGTCAAGAATAAGTCATCCAAATATAATAGCAGGATGACAAGTTCATCTTCTACAACCTTGAGATAAAGGTTAGGATCAGCTTTACTCTTGGTAAAACCCATAATTGACAAGAAACTGCCATACCAAGCTCTAGGAGCTTGCTTCATGCCATAGAGGCCCTTCTTCAACTTACATATATGAGTCCATCTGTCTTCAACTTCAAATCCTTTCGATGTAAAACTCTTCCCCAATCATACCATTAAGGAAGGATTGTCTTTACTTCATCATGGAAGCAACTACCATCATAGTTATGAAGGAAGTGTACCTTGCTTCCTGGAGTAAGTGTCTCTTCAAAATTAATTCCCTCTTTCTTATAGAAACCTCTAGCCACAAGTCTTTCCTTACTTCTATCAGCGACATATTTTATCTTGCAAATCCATTTGTAAGTTACCACATGCTTTCTTTCTAGTTTGAGTACTGTATCCCAAACATCATCATAACATCTTCCATGAGTTCGTCTTGTCAGATCATCAACATATCCTAGTATTCTACATTCAACTTTGAAGGTTGGAACCCACTTTACTCTTGGTAAAGTCTTGATACATCAGGAAGCTGTCCATCATGTCGTACCATGTCAAACTCAGATATATTCTGTAGTCACTCCCCCTGAAGTGGAGTATTATCTTCCTTCTTCATTCTGTATAGGTGATTCTATGCTTGATATATACTGGTCAATAGAGTATGTCATGTCATAGTCTATTCTTTCTGAGGCAAATCACGATTCTTGCTTTGTACACTTGTTCTTGCAGATCCATATGGAAGATACTACGTACTTCCCTTTATGTCTCGAAATCATATCATATACATCATTCCCCATAATCAACTGTTATTCTTTGATCATAGCTTCTTTCATAGCATTTTTTTTTCTTCATCTTGAGTTATCTCTCATACCCATGGTGTTCTTCATCCTTCAAGGTGGATCTACCGCTCTTTGAAGCTCTTTCTTTCATCATGGTGTCTCTGACCCTGGGAGCTTCAGATTCACATTTATTGAATTGTCATCACTTTTTCTTCAGAACAAGTCTCATCCTTCTTTTCTTTTAGGAGGTTGTACAGGACCTTTCCTACAATGCAAATGCACCAGTTGCATGGTTAGAACTACATATGCATAATGACAAATTCTTATGCATCATGCAACTATTTAGCCAATACAACATTCATCCATTTCTCATAGAAATTTTCTATATGCCTTCCATCTCTACCATGACATCATTGAGATTGTGCACTAATCCAATATGTCAGCAAATAGGTTTCATTCTAGATAAGTAACAATGGAGATTTGTATAGAACCATGAGCTACTTACCCATCACATGCATGCAAACAACACATCAACTGAATATAATCAAATTCATAACAAAACAATATCATTAAATGACAATTGAATACTTATCTTTTGTTTCTTTCGTGGGTAGACTGATTCTTGATCATTCTGCTTCATCATCTTCTTCATCCATGAAATCATCATTTCTTATCCAAATGATAAGATGGATAAGAGGTTCATCAAGAATTGAGTTCTTCATATTCCTCATCACTTGAGGGATCTTCTTTGAATGGTGATATCTTGATCTTCAATTTCCTCCCATCTTTCTTCTTCTCTTCTTATGAGATGAGCTTCTTCTTCTTCCCAAAGTAAACTAAAAGTAATCACTTCATTTTGGCACACATTCCTCACATGAATGAATCCCATGATCATGGGAGGCCATTCTCTGCTTCTTCTTCTACCGCTTCAAGATGTCATGCATTCTGGATCTTCACATTCTTCAACTATTTTCTCAAATCCATCTTCTGAATTATGTTCTTATCTTCAAATAGTTTGATCAAGGAATCAAACATCTTCGGTGTCTTTAGGGAAGACACTTGTGGTACAAGTTGATCCGTGATTGAATCAATAATGATCTTCTTGGCCTTGATCAAGTTCTTCTCGTGTAAGGATTTGAGGCTCATCTCCCTCTAGAACTGGAACCTCTCTACTCATGTAGGTGTCCAATTCATTTTCTTCAGAGAGATCAAATACTTCCATGCTTGGAATTTTTCAACTTCACCAAGATTATCATCAAGCTGATGTGATAGATCACTTTGAAATGAGAACCTCAAATGCAAATAGCAAAAGATTAGATCTTACCGATTTGAGGTGTCCGTTCTGCTTCCGGAGCTGGCTGATCTAGGGTTTGTCAAAGAAACCCTAATTTTCAAAACTTTGAATATTTAAGATTTTATTGGATAGAAATATATATCTCTTCAAATGGAGCTGTCCAATGTACTCCTTTTCTGAAAACAGTGGAGGGAAGCTCCCAGAACAAGAAGCCCTAGTTTTCCAATTTCTTCTGCATAAATTCCTGTTACTGTTTCTGTGATATATCTGAAATTAATGCTCCTCTATGTCTGAAATTTTTCACTGAGGTAACCTCGCATGTCCCTGATCCAAAACCATAGGTTTCATTAGAATTTGTTTCACCAATTTGGATTTATGATCATTTTCCCAAGGTGACCTGTTACAGGACCGTTCAGAACAGTGAAGTTGTACGGCATGCCACATGTCATTGGTTCATCTTCAGGTTCAAAAATTTGGATCACAGAAATTAAACTATGTTCTATTTCTGGAACATCTTCAGGAATTCCATGTGGACCTCTATAGCCCACGCTAAAACAATTCTCCCCAGCTGTCCTGTTTAGGGATGAATTCTGGAAGAGGTTGGGACCCTAACTTGGAGGGATCATATCTCCGAGAATATAGCGAATCTAACGCATAATTTTGGACACAATGTAAATCAGGATTTTAGCTTTGACCTCTAAAATTTTAAACTCCTGATCCTTTTCCAATCTCAGGATATAGTGAATGTACCAAAACTTAGTAGTTTTAGTATTTAGGGTTTTTCCAGATCGGGGTCAAACTAGGGTTTGAATTTCTTGGAGTTTCACACAACCAAATTTCTTGATATAGTTATCTAAACTTAGATTTTGATAAGGATAAAAATCCTATGCTGGGATCACTCAAAAATTCTTCTTCTGTAGAAATCCCTAATTTTCTGCACCAAAACTGAAAATGCTCGGAATCAAATTCTGCTTCGACAGAAAGATGCGCCCTTCAATGGAGAGTGAGTCTAGCCTTATTTTGCTGATTGATCATGGATAGAGACCCAAAAAATAGGAAGCCCTAGATTATTTAGCTACACAATGTCTTCTTTCAGGGTGGCTCTGATACCATGTTAAATTTTCATATGCTAAGCTAGATCATTAGTATTTGATTTCAATTTCATAACAAAAGCATATAAACAGGATCACTGAAAGATAAACAAGCACAACCATACAAAAGGAGAACACAAATATTTATCCTGGGAAAATCCTAAAGGGAAAAACCCAGCAAAAGCTTCCTCAATATAGATGCCCCAAAAGATAAAAGATAAAACCAACAACGAGATCAAATCCTAATCCTCCTCCTTCTCCGGGTACTTCTCTTCTCCACTAATGCGCTACACAAGTGAGAGTGTGTGTGTCTCAAATGAGGAGCACCACACCTCTATTTATATTCATCCGTTCACTTGAATTAACTCATCCAACATGTAGGCTCGACTTACACATGTAGGCTCAAGTAACCACACTGGGGTGCTAATGACCCACCTTTACAAATAGAGGGGACAACCTCATGACTCTTATTAGTTCTTCTGATTAGAAGCATCGAGGTGCAAGATAATACAAGTGGTTCTCCCGGTAGGACCATCAAGTACCACAAAATATACATATAGAATATTCTTTGAAGTTACAATATTTCAACAGACATGACTCAAGTACATTACAGACACATCCTGGAATAAACATCGGGTTACAATACATAAGAAATACAAGTGAATATATTCCGAAGATACAATTACATCAACACTGCGATGCTGTGAAATCACTTGCTTCAAACCCCTTGCCAACAGGACCCTAACATAGTTTTTAACTCTCCCTCAAGCCACGTTAGGTCGATAGGGTGTGGGCCGATGTCTTGTCCTTAAAATATTCAAACTGCTGCGCAACTTCACGTACCTGCAGCTGTACTTGACTGGCGATACTCTGACAATTATTCAGAGTTTGCTAGATGGGGTGCTCCTCACTGGCATTATTGTCAACCAGTTGTCACTTCTATTGAATGGCCTAGAGCATGGGGATGGCCTTAACAGCCCACTAGCCACCAATTTATTGAAATTCATCGAGCGGCTCGTGGTGCTTTTGCTGGCATTCTTGTGCCCTGGAAGCTCACTATTGTATATCCTTTATCTCAGCATCCTAGGTGATATACACCATCAGTAGCATGGCCTTCAGCAATGTCTTCAGGGTTTTCAACTGACCCTCTACCTCTTCCACCTACACCATCAGCTGATCAAGCTGCTCATCCTGAACAATACTTTGCCAAAACATCGTGGTTGTCTCCATAATAGTTTTTGCCTCTTAATCCATGGTGCCAAATTGAGTGGAAATTCCTTCAATGGGGTTCTTGTGCTCCGCAACCTGCTCTAGTGATGTTGTGGGTTATACCTAGGCCTGGAGCAGTAAGTTAGTGTCCTAAGGCTGAACCAGAGTCTTCCTTAATCGCTTATCCTTTTTGACTGGGCTGAGCACTGAGGTGTTGTCAAACATGTTGTGGAAAGCATCAGAAATAGCTTGCTCAAATTTGTTGCACCTTGCACACAGCTGTTCTTGCTCAACAATAAGGTGATCTTGTGCCTTCTTGAGGTCGGTAATCTCTTTGTCATCCTTCCACTGCAACTCGGCCTGTGCTTCCTTCAGCTGGTTGATTTCCTACAACTTCTCCTCTGCCAAATGCACATGGACCTGATGCAACTCCTCTGCTTCCTTCTGGAGCTTAGCAGCAGTATTCCTGGACTAAACATAGCCTTCAGTCAACTCTATTTTCCTTGCTGCCAATTCCAATGCGGCGCCATGCTGCAACTCAACTAACATTGTAGCGGACAGTTTTTTCATATCCAACATCACACTCTAGATCGGGTGCAGCTGTTGGTGCACTTCTTCATTGCTGGTGTCGATCGCAGTCAGGGGAACTTGCATGTTCCTAACTCGGGCTCAGTGCTGATCGATGGGCTATCCTGCCGAAAAGGTCTCGATAATGGTTGCTTGGAAAAAATATAAAAAATGGAATCTAATCTACTTCTTACCGCACCAAATTATTCATGGTTAGATTCATGGATTGCCATAGTGGCAGCCGTAGATGAATCCATAATGGCGTTGATAAGCCGATGCAACTAGTATTCCATCCCCATTTTGAAACCACTGTCAACCTCGTATTCTTTCCGCCACTTAGTGCATGTCTCCTTCCACATCCTCTGTGTAATATCTTCAGGGTCTATTGATGACTCATTGTTAGAGTCATGGGTGCTCAATTTCAGTAGGGCAGGGTCTTCAGGGTCTATTGATGACTCATTGTTAGAGTCATGGGTGCTCAATTTCAGCAGGGTAGGGTCTTCAGGGGCCTCTAGGGGTATCTCCTTATCTAATTATTCTTGACTCAGCGGGACGTGCCAGTCCCCTGGCCAATATCGCACAATAGTGTCCAACTCTTCTCTAGTGACCTTATAAGGAAATGGTAACAAATATTGATTAGGATCATGCCTATCTTGAATATGAATGGAGTGGGGTCCAATAGCAAATCGAAGGATCTCCTGATACTTGGTCTTGGCGTAGGGAGAAACTCTAGGAACAATGACAGTGACAGTCTGCATCACTTCCCAATAGATCCAGAAATTAATAGTGCATTCGATTTGGCGATTACGTTCTTCGACCCACCAGAGGTTCTACTAATGGGCACCAAGGAAAACCTTGACTGCCTCAACTGCCATCGGTTGGTAGTCCTTTGGTTCCATCCACGCAACAAGAGCGATGAGAATCAAAAGACAACTATAAGAAAAAGGACACCCCATCTGAGAAGCAAGTGCATCCTCAAGTAACTGATTCGATAGAAATAAAGACCAATTCATTTATACCCCCTTGGCACATTTCAGGGCATAGGCGACAGCCCCTGAATTGCATTGGGCAGTTCGATTGCCGTGAACAACCTTGCTGGAAAAAATTCTTGCACCAATGAGCACCATCTATGAATTGATACTGTCAATGCAATAAGCACGACCATCCCTTTGTAACCCAAAGCGCTCCTTCAGCTGCTTCACAAGTCGCTTATCCGTATCTCTCCCACAGATATATTGTGTTGGGTCCTCCCAAGATTTAGGAAAACCCATAATACTTGCAATCAATTCCACGGTGACAGGGATCAACATATTCAGAAAAAGAACCCCCCCATGGAAACATGCCAACAATTGCTTCACACATGCATGTGCTTCATTCAAATGGCCAAAATGGGGCATATTGATGAGCCCCAGCAACCCAGAATTCTCTAATCCACTGGCCCATGGTTTCGGAATTCGCTAAATGGGACCACCATGCATCATATGGATGGATTCATATGGCTCATCGTAGACATATTTAATAAAAAGTAGGTTGTGGTCATCAAACATGAGCCTGATCAATGCAGGGATGATGTCAACTGAGCATGTCATCCCTTTCAGCAGCGCTGGAAACTTGGTCGGGTACTTTTGACTCTTTGACATATTTTATGGCTTATCTCTTAGACATGTAGGAGCAACGTAACCCAAAATATCATTCATCGAGACACCCCGAGGTGACGTGGAATCAACAGCTCCTGAGCTCGATGACCCAGTCTATGCAATGCCTTCTTTGCGCACCTTTGCATACATCTGAGTTTGCCTCTTCTCTAGTGACATAGGACTGGGTCTCTGCATCTGTCGCTTTTGCTTCGGGATGGATGATGAATCCACTGGCATACTCATGACTTCGACTTCCATAGCCGTGGGCCGAATGGGAGACTCATACTCACTGAAGATTTCTATAGCGTCAAGGCCGCTCAGCATCCCTTACCCCTCAAATCCTAAAAATTCGCTCAATAGATCAAACTATACTACACTTAACACTCTACTCGACACTTGCACAGAATTCACCTTCTATCTTTTCTCTTTGCAACTAAACAATGCCATCTGATGCATCCCATGTGGTGTTTTATAGCCACTTCCAATTATGAATCCATCATTACCAAATCTAACTTCATCATTGTTTCCAAATTGGGTAGTAATGATGCCAAATCTGTCGGTGATCTTATGCTTCTAATGGTTGGATCATCTATTAATGTGGGTCGCTTCAACAAGCACCACCAGCCAACTGGTTTAACTACCTGCATTTATTTCTTGATTTGACCACCCCACATCCTGACAACTATTGCAAATGGTTAACCGACTGTCGCTAACAATTGTAACCTTGCGCAGCCTCTCCCTCAAGGCTCGCTTTACACTACTAATTTTTTTTTGTTTTCAAACCTCAAGTGGTGCACATCATTGGCCCTATTCTATAGGGCTTCAAGTGACTCCCATTGATGAGTTTTAGTAACAGGGTGCCATCTAACTGTTGTAACTGAACTGCACCACCAGATGTAATGGACTGAACAAGATAGGGACCTAACCAATGCATTTGCAACTTACCCGGATGCTTGATAAACTCACTGTCATATAACAACACCAAATCTCCTATCGTAAATTGTTTATCCTTAATATGGTGATCATGCCATGCCTTCTGTCTATCCTTCGCAACTCGATGGTGGAAGCCTGCGATGAAACGATCTTCTTCAAGCTGAATGAATTGCGCAGTACATTCTTCTAATTCCGCTGCATCATCCATACCTCTTGTTGCAGTAATGCACAAGCTGGGAATGATATACTCCATGGGCATAACTACCTCTTTCCCATAAACCAACTTAAATGGTGTCTGACCTGTTAGCCTTTTGCAAGTAGTGCGATAGTCCCAGAGAACTACAGGAATTTTTAAATCCCAATCATCACGGTTAACATTACATACCTTGGTTAGCACTATATCCAAAATTTTGTTGAAGGCCTTGACGGTACCATTTTCCTACAGATGGTAGGGTGTACTCTTCTTATGCTATATCTGGATCTCTTCAGTTAGCACTTTTACCATCTAGTTAACAAAGTGACTGCCTTGGTCACTCATCAGGATTCTAGGACACCCAAATTGTGTCACAATGTTCTCAAAAATAAACCAGGCTACCATCGTAGCGGTACAATCAATTACTAGTGTAGTCTTCACCCACCAAGTCAGGTAGTCAGTTGCAGTAATAATATAGCAGGTGCAAGTGCCCTTACCTAGTGGATTTATAGGACCCACAAAGTCTACATCCCATTTATCAAATGGTTGGAGAGTTACCTACGGCACTAGCGGAATTTCATCCCTCCATGATGGTTGTAGACATCACATCTCCTTGCATAGTCTTTGGCATCATTATGCAATGTGGGCCACCATATCCCAGCATGCAACACCTTTCATGTAGTAGCGTGGCCTCCATAGTGACCTCCCGCAATGCCAACAAGTGCTTCTTCTACAATGGGACCCTGCTCATGCGGTAAGACGCATCATCTCAATATTTCATCCGCTCCAAGTTTATATAGATGTACAACAATTAGTTTAAAGACAGAGGCTTTTATGACCAGCTGCTTCTTTTGGCTAGACGACATGTCTGTTGGGGTGACACCAATAGACAAAAACTGAACAATTGGTGCATAGTGATCATCTGTGACTTCAACTCGAAACAATTGCACATCTAGCAAGCCATCATCAATATTGGTTGGTTCTTCACCATTATCAACGTGTGATAGATGATTTGGGCCAACATTCAACCGTCTTGGATTTACCACTATTTCAAAATGAAATTCTTGGAACAGCAGAAACCACCTACAGATTCTCCCCCCCAACACAGGCTTATTGACTAGGTATTGCAAAGTAGAATGATCAATGAACATCTTGAAATGTCCACCCAATAGATAGTGCCTGAATTTTTACAGAGCATAAACCATCGCCAGGCCTTCCCTTTTAGTCGTGGTATAATTTTGTTTGGAAAATGATAACTTTCTACTAGCATATTCGATTGGATGATCCAAGTTGCCTTCACCTGGCTGCGCAAGAAAAACCCCTAGCGTAGTAGAAGAAGCATCAACATGCACATGAAATTCTTTACTCCAATTAGGGAAAACTAGTATTGGTGTAGAATCCATCTTGGCCTTTAGGGTGTCGAATCTTCCTTGACATTCTAGAGTCCATTCAAATGCAGCGTCTTTCTTTAGCAGCTTTTCCATGGGCGTAGTAATCACAGTGTATCCTTTGATAAACTTGCGATAGTAGCCTACATGTCCTAGTGTCATGTGGAAAATTTTTACATTTGTTGGTGATGGTAAACTGAGGATCAATGAAATCTTTGTTGGATCAACCAACATACCTTCTTTACATACAATGTGCCCAAGTAGTATGCCAAAGGGTGCACAGAAAATACATTTCTTGGAATTCAATGCAATCTGATGCTTCGTACACAGTTCAAGAATCAATCATAGATTATCCAAATGGTCTTTAACCAGGCCATAGATGGTCCAGTCATCCATATATACCTACAGGAATTTTTGAATAAAATATTTAAATACCACAAAAACTACATGGGAGAATATAGCATGTGCATTCTTTATCCCAAATGGCATGACGGTATATTGGAAACATCCCCACTTGGTGACAAATGTGGTCTTATGGCGGTCCTCCTTCGCAATCTGGATCTGGTGGTATCCTGAAAATCTGTCTGTGAATGAATATACCTCCTGACCGCCTACACCTTCTAGGACTTCATCTGTAAAAGGGGTCAGGAATGGATCGTGCACATATGCATCATTCAACTTTCTCAGATCGACAAAAATATGGATGTTGCCAGTCTTCTTATCTTGGACCACCATCGGGCTTATCCAATATGATTATTCTATAGGTTCAATGATCCCAGCGTTGAGCATCCTATCGATCTCATCTTTCACTCAATCCTTATACTGCGAGTTCAATCTATACGGCCTCTAGCATACTGGTTTGGCATATGGCTTGAGTGGAATCTTCATTTCCCCTAAATTGCCGAGTATCCCATTCATTTATGAGAATCACATTGGAAAAAGGTCCTGGAATTCATGCAGTAGATCTATGACTTTGGCCATCGTCTCTTCTCCCCTATAGTCTCTGACATTAGAAAATTTCGTATTTTCTGTCAACCCAATGTTAAATTTTTGGATCCTCAGCGGCTGGTTCATCAAGTTTGTCGATATTTTGGGAGATGTGACACCATGGCTTCCTTTGGACTCTGGAATATTAACATTCCACAGCTCGTCATCATCTTCAGGTTCCCCAGACAAGTTGTACAACATCATCATGGATTGGATAGAGAAATGTGCATGAGGATCAACAGGGTATGCAATAGGAATGACTTTCAGTACCACGTCATGGATAATGTGCAAATCATTGCATACCTTGGGGTTTTAATCCTGGAAGCTATATGTTTGCACAAATAAAACTGACAATTCCTCCCAAATGGTAATGGTTCTACGCAATTCTGCTACCACATACCAGGAGCGTGGCATCTCTTCTAAAGTATGAACAAAAGCGTGAACCCACTCATCCCTGGGTCACAATCTCCATAATGTTTGACATACAATCAAATGATGGGAGGGGTAATTTCATCCATCATGCCTCCTAGCATGATAGACCTCTATATCTCCAAAGCGGACCATCATCAACCTATGGCACTTCTCCCAGTCATGGATCGTCTACTTGTGTGTCGCCCACCATTGAGCTAGAGTAGCCTTCATTGCTACATCAAGAGCCATTATCATTTGTGATTCAAACACCTTTTCTTCAAATTATTAGAAGAACTCAAATAGTCCTGGCAGTCCTTCATAAATGGGTAACTCGGTAGTCTGAGTCGCAACATGTCGAAGAGGCTGTGTAATCAACCCGCATTTTTTGAATGACACCTCATGCAACCGACTCTGCCAATTTTCTAGAGCATCATCAGAGTCAGAGGATGCAGAACTTGCACTGCGCCATCCAAGTTCACCATTGACAGAAGGCTAGATATAGTCCTCGGAGATGTTATAAGCATGATCCTAAATTCTCCTGACTTCCTCCTTGAAAGGTTTGATATATCTCCATCCTTATTGAGGGTCCATAGGAGCAATGACCCTGACATCATGGTTTTCAAATGTCAAAACATGTTTCTTGAATTTGATAACCACCATGCTATCATTAGCCCATCTAATTCCTAGTAGTGCAGGATAGGAACCACCATCTCCTACAATTTCTATTATGTCAAATTCAACACATGTTTTCATACCTTCAATGTCGACAACCAAGTTTGAAACACAACCAATTGACCAAACCTTCACCTAGCTTACTAAGGGCAGCTGTACCGGTGACCATCCCAATGTTGGATTCCCCATGAATTTCTAGGTTTGCTTTGTTAGGATGTTTACACCTGATCCAAGGTCCAAAATGACTGAGTCAACCTCATAATCCCCATTCTGGACATGCATCCTCATCTCCTTGCCGGTCTTCTTTTTTTGCAAGGAATTCGTAGCGGAATCCTTCACTATTTTATCCAGGAGGTGTAATAATGCCTCAAGCTCAAAAATGGCGTATGAGTCCCTTGCTACCAATAAACATCTCTCAAAGAACTTGCATAGGGTACCATGCTGCTGCGATGGTCCTACCTCTACAAATGGATCGAAAGCTAATGGAATATTAACAATTAGTAACTTACCTGGATTTCTTTCAATTTCATTCTTTGTGTCGAAGAAGGTATCTTTCTCCATTGTAATATCAAATCAGACCTTCTTCTTACCAGTAAGCTGAACTTGTAGCCATGGTCCATCATCTCCAATTTTCACACTAACATGAGTGACAATCCCAACATCAACATCCTTCATCCGTGGCTCATCCTTAATAGTGGCAACTGTTGATCCCTGGTTCAGAGGTGGGTTTTGATTCAATGGTTGATTCATCACTTGGTTCTATGCCTGAGGTGGGTTCTTAGTTTGAGGCTGGGACCTGGTTCTGCACTTGGAATGCAGGTGGATTCTGTGCATTCTACAACTAGGAAATTTGTCCAGCCTGCCATTTTGTAATCAACTGAGGGAAAATTTCAACATTATGATTGTTGACTACACAATATGTGCATTTCACATGAGGGATTTCTCTCTGGTAATGCCCAAATACCCAATAGGTATAGCACTGGACTGATTCGCGACCTCGTCCTCACCCATGGCTGAATCCTCCTTCTCGTCCTCTGAATCCTCCACAGAATCTTCCTCAAACTCCTCCTTGCTGAAACTGCAGTTGGGCCATTGGTTGCTACAGTGGTTTAGGTTTCTTTTGAACATATTGCATGGCTTGAACATATTGCGGATGATTATACTATGGTCATGGTGCCTGATTGTACTATGGTTGTACCACCAATTACGACTATGGTATGAACTCTGGTTGCGCAGGGACAAACTGCAATGGAGGTGGTGGCATATACAGTACCCATGCTACCAGTTGTACTACCTGCGGCTATGCTTGCACTGTCTGGGGGCCCTCTCCTTTCACAAAGTAAGAATCATACATTCTCTCTCCTTTCACAAAGTAAGAATCATATGTTCTTTCCTGAAGCAAATCATAAGCGCGGTAGTTTTTTTCATCATGTCCAACTGACAAACAAAACATACAGTACAAACTTTCTTCCTTTGTAACCATCTTCTTCATATAGTCACAATTCTCATGTCAATGCCCATAGACCTGGCAGATGTGACACCATGGTGCGCCAAAACCACTCAACGGGATCTGGGCTCCTCATAGCTAATGGTTCTAAAATGTCAAACAAGTATCTTTGGCATTTTTGTTAGCATGGAAATAGGTGCACCAAATATCATTACGATCTTCCTTAGTATTTTTGATGTCTTGCAATTGCAGCATTAAATTGGCCAACCGCGCCTGAATTTGATTCATTCCAACAGTAGTTTCCCCTACCAGTAATTCCTTTAGTTTCATCATGGTCTCCAGAGCCTCACTCTGTGTTGCAATCTTTTTTTTCATTAATGGTTTCCGGATATGTTGGACAAGCGCTATGATAAACCATTCTTTATGTTGAACATTGCTCATCTGAAAAATGACTCGAGCCATCAATGTCTTAAATCGCTGATCAAAATCCCAAATTGTTTCATTGGGGAATTGTTTGATCTCTTTCAATTCAATAATGTATTGAGCTTCATATTTCAGCTTCTTAAATTCCTCGAATATTCCTATTCTAATCACATCCAGTCTCTTTGCAGTACCTCCCTAAATACCCGTGTGAATCTCATAAACCATTCCAATGTGCAACCCCTCAGAGTAGTGGCTAGATGAATTTTCTTGACATCATCATCAATAGTTTGTCGAGTAGTCTAGATCGCTTCGCATAGGAACCAATACTGCTTCAGATCATCAGTACCATTTCCATTGAATATTGGCAACTTCATTTTGTCTCCCGCCATTCTGGACTTTCTTCCTCTTGTTGGTGCTCTATTACTAGACTGTTGCGGACACGTCAGGAAAGTCAATGTAGAATGCCCGTTCCTTCATTGTGGTGGAGTAGTGTGCGGAGGAGTAGACACGTTACTGCTGGGGTTCGATCCTGTCGTTCTTCTGGGTGTAGCCTGGGCCTGTATGTCCTCTTCGTCACAAAAAGGTCACTTCATCCTATGTGGTTGTTCTTCATGGTATTACACTTCAACTTCAACAGGACCTTATCCCATCCTCTGCCTCTTTTCTTGAAACCTTGCTCCTCCCCTCATACAACGACTTGTTTCTTCAATGACCTTTACATTCTCACCAAAACACATTCCCATATACCCCTTATTCCCTTATGCATTTCCCACCTTTTTGTTGCAATGCCTACATCCCCCGCACACCAGAGTTCCACTACTCTTGGTCCATATTTAGGATACCCTTTACATAGACTAGTTTCTTAATTGAAAATTGCAGCGACAATAGGAACCTTCCACGAGGTCCACTGAAAAACTCCCTTTCCACCTCACTAAAAGAGTTATTAGTATCAACAAAAAACTCAGTGATGTATCTTTCTAAGATACTATCCAACCATACCTCAACTACCTGCGATGCTTTGTTGCTATTTTCTTGCAGCACCTGGATTAATTCTGGGGTCCAAGATGTCGACTCTCCTCCCTGAAATTTTGTTTTCCGATTAGTAAAATTTGTCAACCATTCATGGAAGACTATTGGGAATTCACAAAAGAACCATTAATGAGGACCGTCATGGATATACCTATCCAACTAGTGGCCCGTCGACAGCTTAGGATTCTGGTTTTCAGCTTCAGCAAACTCCTGCAACTTCAGATCAAACCATCCCTCGATCTCTGATCAAGTCAGATGCCAGAACATATCCCCCTCCTAATTGTGATTCGGTCCTAGAAACAAAACCATTTGTTGGCAAATCCCACCAACAAATCTTTGTCGACAGGGGTTCCCGCTCTGTCGATGCCCTGCAGCACAATCTCCCTGAGCATTGGCCCAGACAGGTTTTACCCTTCCTAGTAATGTCTGTGGAGCAGACAAGGTCTCACCGGAGGCATTCAAGGGAGATTTGTTAGAACCAAGTTTTCAACAGTGAGGAAGGAGGATATGGGATATGAGAAAGGGAGATCATAACTTATTCGGTCCTCATGTAGTATCATAATATCACAGCATTATTCGAGGAACATCATAGCACATCAAACATAAAATATAACAACTTAAAGCCAACAGATCACATTGATATAGCATGAAGAGGATGAATCACATCTATAACATGTCATTTCAACAAAATAGAGCCACAACATTACAACAGATCTGTAACAATAGACAAGGATTGATCCATACACATCGCATCATATATTAATCTTGCATAGATATGCCACATTACATAATCCTTCTCCAAAATTGGAGACAACATACATTAGAAAGAAGCCCAGATAAAATCGCAGTCAAGATAGGAAAATCTCCATAAGACAGATCACACCAGATCATATCCCTTACAATCGCGCATGCAATACAATTGTTCACAACTACTCACATATGATGTTCTATCTCTATCTCTCTATCTCTCTATCTGTGTCGTTGAATCTCCAAAATGGATCTATAAATAGTCTTATTCCTTTACATAAAAGGTCCACTTAATAACTAACTTCTAACCGCTACTGACCTATTGCAACAAAACTTGGTAAAAATAAACATAAAATATTCAAAAATGGTTATTTTCCCACTAATTGCGCTAATCTGCCCTTGTGCAGTACTGCGTGAGCTTGCGCAGCTACCACGATGTTGCGCAACTCACTTGCTTCAAGCCCCTTGCCAATACAAACACACGTTTGGAACGATACAACAATAACAATGGCCCTTGATTAATTAGAAGGCATAATCCCCATGATCTAAGTGCTTGTCCCATGTGGTGTTGTAGATCAATATATCACTAAATAAAATGAACACAAAATTTCAAAGGAGTGGACATAAAATCTTATTCATGAGGCTTTAGGTGGACATATCATTTCAAAAACCAAAAGGAATAACCAACAACTCGTAATGACCATCATGGTCATAAAAATCTATATTAGGGATGTGTCAGTCGTTCATATTGATTTGGTGGTATCCAAATCGAAGGTATAGCTTAGTGAATAACTTGACTCGATGATAAGAGGTCATAAATTAATGGAATATAAAATTTATCCTTTCTATTCAACTTATTGAGAGCCTTAATGTATGAACACATGCAACCAGTTCCTAACACCATAACCACCTTTAAGGAATAAGGGATTATACTAAGATAAATTATGACAACCTTCAACAACTCATCGATGAATTTTTTCATTTCATTCTCTTTGGAAAAAAGGTGTTGATAAGGGAATACAATGGGGGTTTGATTTCCTAAAACTACTAGAATATCATTGTCATGTTCCCCATGGGTTGATGGTAAACCCTTGGGTATTCAAAAAATGGTTGATGTTTGGGTTTTCTGATTTTCTTTTTTGATGCCTAAGGCTAAGGTATTTGATAATGAGATTGCATGATTTAGTTGCGATGATGTGAAGAGTGACAAGCATAGAGAAAATTATCTTGGTCATAACACCAAGGACCCCATTGGGAGACATCAGAAAGGTATTTATTTGTGACAAATATTACTAATTTTTTATGATTTTGTAGTCTTTTACCTTAGGTGGTTAAATTGATCTGTGCAAATTAAGTAGGACATTTTTCCATCATAGGTGGATTAGTTTTAGTTTGCGTTCAAAATTTAAGTTTGAAAAAACTTGCATAATTGTCTGAACCCTATCTAATCTCATCATGATTGATGCCACCTTTTTTTATTTTATTGTCTTTCATGTCTATTAGGTTGATGTCTTATGTTTTTAGATGGATAGAAATTAGAAGTTTTCCTTTAGATACTATACTTGCTATTTTTTATTTTCTTGTTGGTTTTGCTGGTAATATTGTGAAGTTGTTTCCAAATTAAGGGTTTTGATTTGTTTTATAGATGGCTATATTGGCTACTTTTTATTTTCTTGTTGATATTTATTTCAATTAATTTTTTCTTTCATGCATTATTTTCTATAAACGATTTTCTCTCTTTTTTATGGGATTGTAGTGTCAAGGAGAAAGCACAAAAAAGAGAAGTATTTCACTTTATATCGATGAATATGGGCAAGTTGATATGATACAAAGTGTATAAAATTGCTTGATGTATTTTCTTTTGTCATCATTATGCTTATGATTTTCTTGGCGCCGTATTTGATTCCAACATCATACACATAGTACATATGAGCTGGTGTAGGATTTCTGTGATGTGGGTCTGCCATAGAGCTGAATGTGGTTGGTGTGGTAGTACAAAGGTGCAATTTGTTGACTCATATGTGGCATTGCTTTCTTGATTCTATAAGATGGAAAATTTTCCTTTTGAAATTGTATTTTTATTATCCTTACTTCCTATTAAATTTTATCATTTGAATTTCCTAGCATCTATTTTTTCTTGTATAATTGAAACAGTTTTATAGGGTTGTAGAAGACACTGATGTCTGCAAGTTCTTCAACACATGAATTTCTAACATTAGCCTTTGAGAATACTACATCAAATGTTGAAGTTATGTATATAGTAGAAAATGTTGACGTTACAGATGAGATACCAAATGTATAAATATGCATCTATGAAAATAAAGGGATTTGTTATCACCCTAAATTCTATTTTTATTATAGAAAGTTGTATGTTACTAGAAGTAGCAAGTATATCGATATGTAAAAGTATTTAAATTCTACTTGGGTGAGGATTTTCTACCTAATATTTTTTATTTGTCTGATTGTGTGTACATAAATTAGATTATAAATTAACTTTGGAAAACCCTTGTTGGGCATGAGAATTATAAGGGATATCTCCTTACCCTATATCTTTATATATTTCACAAGTATTGTTTATACTTATATGATTTCAGAAATATATATTCTGTGAGAAATTAAGACAGATTGAGGTGATAGATACAAGAGATAATATATGTTGGAATCCATATGTGTAATGAATAATGAATATGCATAATAAAGAATGAGCATGCATAATAAATAAATATTATGCATAAGTGTGCATATGTTGTTATGTCAATGCATATGGTTGACTGCAATATGTTAAGAGTGGTATTTTCCATATAGTTTGTTTCTAGAAACCTTTGATGAAACCATATGATATTCAAGAAAGGTGTTTCATGCCAATGGATATCTAATTCTACTCTAATTCCACCTGATAGGGAAGGACATGGCAATGACAATGACCTTTCTGAAGAGATTAGGAAATGGAAGTGCTAATGGAGGTGATTGGGAAATTCTATTTGATGTGAGAAATGACAGGTGATATTTTTCTTATTGCACATTTTGGGGTCATTTTTTCTTTATGTTGCGTTATCAGGAATATTTCACCTTCTATGGATAGAAGTTGTTCCTCTAGTCTAAATGGTTCAGATCTAGAAGAAATGAGTCACAACTAGGTAACAATACTCTCCCTAGAAGCTATGGATGCCTGGAATAAGATCTCTGATGGAATACCTACAAAAACACATCAAACATACAACAACATCAAAGATACCATAAAACTATCCATAGATCCATATCAATGACTAAGGAATCTGATAATATACATGTGAGATTATAACACAATAGATATATGGGAAAGAGATTGAATTTGCATTAGTATATGAATAAAATATATTACAATCATTTTGTCATAGTGTTGATGCACTCCTTCACAAGATTGACATCTCATCCCCAATAGCTCCAACTTGCTCCTCTATGCTCTCTAATGGATTGGCCCAGGATGTTAATTCAGCATCATAACTTTACTCTTTTCTCCTCTCCTCAACCATGGAGTATGAGCCTAGTTTTATAGGGCTCAAAGGGATAGGAATGGTTGAGAAATAGGTGGGTGAGGTGGCCATGAGATCCCCAAAACATGGATCTCGAGCTTAACTGACCTAGGTGAGTAGGGATAAGGCTAGACAAGAGGCTTTTGTTATAGAATATTCGTGAAACCTTATATATTTCACTTTCTACCAAGGGAACCTCTTATACTCCTTTATGACAGAGTGGTGCAAGGTGAGAACTGCACCAAAGACAAAGGTTAACGGCGGTGGCACTGTCTATCTTCCAAATGACTCAGGTGGTGTTGTATAAGGTAGTGCTTATCAGCTCAAAGGTAGGAGCAGTGTTGGAGCTTTGTATGTAATATTAACATCCAGAGCACTATTTTCAATTCAATGTTTGGAATTGAGGGTGTTAGCACCTGAATTGAGCCCAAATATTATGGAAGGCCTGCTCTTGGGTAACAACAAAATAGCTTTAGACTGTGCCTCTAGCCCTACGCAGTTAGAGAGGGATCTCTCATTTGTCACCAAAGACTACACCGCATAATATTTTCAATCTCGTGTGTCACCGAAGTCTACTCTGCATAGGATTTTCAATGGGCATGATCAGGGGGCCAAGATCCTGAATGGAACAAAGTGTGTAAGGGTGAGATGCAAGGTGGGATTATCGAGGTAGGAACCATTGGAAATGGAGTCAAGAACCTAAATAATGAATGCTTGCAAGAGAAAAGGAAGGTGTCAGGCAACAAACAGAGGCAAGGTAGCCATTGATCTCCCAATCAGGAGATTTTTAGCGGGTAGTTGGAGGATGAGATAGAGAACAGTCCATTGTGTGGAGCACCAACGAGATGAATTCCACGCAACTTTAGAATAAAAATTGATAAATGTCTAGAACAACAGCCGTAGCATAACAAGTATGAATTCATAACTAATATACCCTAATTTGGACACATGAAAAGCATTTAACAAATTGGAGTGAAAACAGGAAACACATTGCATGTAAAAGAAGATACATATTGGGAAAAGCAACAACACATGAATCTCTTTTATGATAAACAACTCTTTCTCTACAATTTTCATTCATAACACATGCATCAAAATTATTTACAATGGAGAGCCTCAACCCTAGAGTGTTTCCAAATCCAATCAACTCCTTTCCTCCCTCTATCAGGAGTGTATTTATACTATTCTAATGCTGAGGCTACCAAACAGAGAAGTATTACAAGTCAGTATCATGCGTTAATAGCACAGTGAGTGGAGCTATCACCACGCTTTACAAATAGAAACAATAAACATCATGGCGCCGGCAGTCACATTCGGCCCGAGTGTCATGCTGGATTTGCCTTGTGCAAGTGGTAGATTCACCTGTTAGATCCCTTACTTCCACAAGCCAACTCACACAAAAATCCACCTATCATGCCATGACTCTGTCAAAGGGATGATTCCATCATTATACGTGCTACAAATGGTGTCGAAGAAATCAGCCAATCCACAAGGATGCATATTACACACGTGAACATCTCCTCCACTGTCATCTCAACACTGGATGTGAAAACTGTACCCTGAGAGCCTTCTCAGCCATTCCATCTAAGGCATATTTCACTTATGCTGTCCACATTCCATTCCTTCAAGAACTGCGAGCAGTTTAGGATCATGACATGTTTTCAATAGTCGATCATGACCGAATCTTCATGCAGCTGTAGATCTGAGTGGGCCCCACTATCTTTCGCAATGAGAATATTTTGATATTCATAGGGCTAGTTTGCACTACGAAATAAACCATGGCCATATATTTCTCTCCAATTCTGTCGTGGTCGTTGATCTTTGCGACAGCTACCCCTCCTTCATGATTTGAAATCACGGTTTTCACTCATGCATGTATGGCTTGCGAAATTGATCGAGGCCATAGATCTGACTCAGGCCTCATCTCGACCATAGAATGTTTCTAACTTTTAACCCATTTCAAAAATTGGAAAAGTGGATTCGGTCGAGCATATCTACTCATGCAAAGTGGTTTAGAGCCATTGATCCATCTTCGACCAGTTTTAGCCTTTGATCTAGAGCCTTGCCCAATGCCTACATGACATCTTCTGCTTTCTTCTTTTCTTTGCAACTCTGATATTCTGATGGAGAGTTCACATGAAGTTTGTGGGGATGAGACCTTCATCGAACTCCTATTAGGTTCTTAAATCAACTGTTAAAAAATGGAGTGTTAACAGAGGGAAAATAGAGGTGTTAGAGGTCTTATCACATGCTGGTGACAGGATTTGGGTGTAACATGTTGTCCAGGTACAACTAGAATTGTGGACTACACGATCTATCATGACATGAAATATGATGTAATACTTTGATTTTATATAGAATTTATGTTCATTACTTTGATCTAAAAATTAAAATAGTTTCATAAATTTGTGTTGCTTCATCTTTTTTGGTGCCTAAGTTATTTCATTTGAATTTGAACTTCTCTAGCCTCTCTATTGATGCTTAAATTTAAACTTGCAGCAAGTCTCCAAAGCACAAATTACCACCTTGTTCAATGTCAAAATCATCATCTCGGTATCCATTTATTCCTCACTCTCATCCAATATGGTGCCATTATGTGTCTAGGTAATTCTTTTAATCACCACACATCAAAATGGAATAATATTTGTAAGTCTTAGATGTACAAGATTTTTCATTAGCATTATTCGATTCTTAATAACTAGCCTTTATTCAATATGGATTTTGTTCCTTATGTAAATGTGTTTACTTAGTATTGGAAGATGGATTTGAAGTTTGGAGTACAGTTGGCTTAGAAACTTGGAATTTCCTCTTTGGAGCTTAGAAAGTTGGAATGCATCTTGAAATTAACTCTAAATACCTAGTTCTTCCAATACTTCCAAATCAGGTTGTACCTAGATCTTCCATTACTACCAAATCTTCTAGTTCAGCTATCTTGTCCTCCATAAACACGATTCATTTCTTTGGCCTAAGATTGTAGGAGAGGTCCTCCTATTATGAGTACATATTTAGAGGTTAAAAACTTCTATTCTTATCAACAATCAATGGGGGCCTATAGACCTTGAGCACATTCTCTAAGCACCTTCAACCGAAACATTTTTTTTGGTTATCAAGTTCTTGAGAAATATCCTTTCTTATTTTGGATTCCTAACTTTGTATCTTTTTATTTCTTAGACAACGGACTTTATATTCTAGATCTTTGACCTCAAACATTAAATATGGATCTACATAGGATCTGCATTTACACTCCCACTATGTATTGATTATGATGTACATAAAATTTCTTTGACCTATTTATGGTCATTGTTAGACATTAATAAAATTATTAGGAAGACACAAAAAAATATTATATTATATTCAGGAGGGAACTATTGACCCGAGTTACGATGGAGGTTATAAATCATGAATCTATGATGACCAAATACAATAGTAACATCCCAATGAAGGAATAAGACATCTCCCATGGGTTACATCAGTAGAATAAATTTAGAATATTCTTTGAATTTACAATATTTCAACACTCCCCCTTAATGAGAAGAGTATTCTACTGAAAACAACATCATCAACTATAGGAGCATGGAGATAGAGAATCTGCAACAAAATCAACGTGATACATCTATATGTCATTGTAATTTTTCAACAGTCATTAGTAACTAGAGAAGTTAATGAACATCTTCAGTGCTGGAACATCATCTTCGACAGCACTAAGTATTTATCTTTGATATTTATCTTTTGTGGAACTCGATCACTTGATCCTTTGCAGAAACACTTGAGCAATATTTATATTTGATCTTTATCTTCTGCTGTACTTGATCACTCAATCATCTATAGAACTCAATCACTCAATCCTTTGTAGCACTCAATTACTCGATCCTTTGCATCACTCGATCACTCTATCATTTGCATCACTCAATCACTCGGTCCTTTGTAGCACTTGATCACTTGATCCACATCATTATATGCAACCATACTTTATCTTTCGATAAATACTTTTATCGCCTGCATTCGTACTTGATCTATTGATCAATAACATCATCATAAGCATCATAATATACAGCACACATGATCCAATTATGGGATCATAAATCCCTATCACTTTTGTATAGAGGTCCATGGACAATGCAATCCTGACCCACTTACGGGATGGTCAATCCCTCTCACTTTAAGACATAAGTCCAAGGATGATGCAATCCTGAGCCACTTACAAGATGTTCAATCCCTCTCACATTAGGACATAAGTCCAAGAATGATGCAATACTGATCCACTTATGGGATGGTCAATCCCTCTCACTTTAGGACATAATTCCAAGGATGATGCTATCCTGAGCCACTTATAGGATGGTCAAGTGGCCTCTCACATTAGTACATAAGTCCAAGGATGATGCAATCCTAAGCCACTTACGGGATGATAAATCCATCTCACTTTAGGACATAAGTCCAAGGATGATGCAATCCTGAGTCACTTACGAGACGGTCAATCCCTGTCACTTTAGGACATAAGTCCAAGGACAAGAGAATCATGAGCCACTTACGGCCTGTTCAATCCCTATCATTTTAGGACATAATTCCAAGTACAATGCAATCTTGAGCCACTTACGAGATGGTCAATCCCTATCACCTTAGGAAATAATTTCAAGGGTGATTCAATCCTCATCTTTAATGGAAACATAAGTCTATGGATCACTGTAGGATTAATTTCCATGGATGTTACAATCCCACTGCAACATCATCAGCCTACTCCCCCTTTCGAGGAGTGTCCACATCATTAACCTGCTCCACCTTTTTAAGGAGGGTCCACATCATCAACTTGCTCCCCCTTTCTGAGGAGGGTCCACATCATTGTTCCTCCTTGTGAGGAAAGTTTGTAACATCATCATCAGTGTTCCTCCTTTCGATGAAAGTCTTTTTTAACTACACCAAGCTTGTCATGGAAGTATTTAAACTTTACTCGAGATAGAGGCTTGGTTAACACATCATAAACTTGTTAATCATTACCACATCATGGATGTTTAAAGGTCCCTTTTGTACCATGTCCCATATATAAAAATACTATATTTCTATGTGCTTCAACTTATCATGGAACACCGGGTTCTTTTTCATCTTTATGTAACTCTGGTTGTCACAGAGAATCACTGTGATGTCCAGATCTAGATCAACTAGACCTGACATCAAATCTTGAATCCATATGGATTCACAACTAGTAGGACAAGATGCTATATACTCTATTTCAGTTGTGATGAGAGAAACACTAGACTACTTCTTTCTAAACAATAAGATCGTGGCATATCCCAAACAATAAAATCCACTTGAGGTCCTCTTTATGTATGAGGCACTTCCTACCCAATATGAATCCGTATATCCATACAATATGTAGTAATGATCTCTATCATAGTATAGTCCAAAGTCTACCATACCTTTTAAGTACCTCATCACATGTTTTGCAGCTATCAAGTGAACACGTCTAGGTTTAACTAGATACTAACTTAGGGTATTCACAGCAAAGCATATATTTGTCTAGGTATTCATTAAATACATCAATGAACCAATAATATTTATGTACTGAGTCACATCTACTAGCACTAACGATTCATCGAACAACAAATTCAGGTTGGTATCCATGGGTGTGGCCATGGCTTTACTATCCAACATATGAAATCTTTTTAATATTTCCATAGCATACTTTCCCTAGTTGAGACATATTCCTTCTAGCCTCTTCCATACTTCTAGTCCTATAAAATAGTGCATCAATCCAAGATACTTCATCTCGAATTCTTCATCAATATTCTTCTTACAATCTACAATTTGTTTCTCATTTCCTATCAGAAATAAGTCATCCACAAATAGTAATAATATGACAGGTTCATCATCCATAACCTTAAAGTAAAGGTTATTATTAGCTTTACTTTGGAAAAATCCCAATCTCATTAAGAATCTATCTATCCTTTTATACCACACTCTAGGATCTTTCTTTATTCCATACAAATCCTTCTTCAACTTACATACATAAGTCAATCTTTCTTCGACTTCAAATCCTTGTGGTTGTTCTATGTATGTGTCTTCCTCAATTACACTATTTAGGAAGGTTGTCTTCACATCCATATGGTGTAGGTTCCACTTCATCATGGATGCAAGTTCCATGATGGTCTTGATGGAAGTGTACCTTTCTACTGGAACAAATTTCTCTTCATGTTCAATTCCCTATTTCTAGGAGAATCCTCTGCCCACAAACCTTTCTTTGTATTTCTCAACACTTCCATCAGTTACATGTTTTATCTTGTAGATCCACTTGGAATATACCACACATTCCCTTCGAGTTTGGGTACTATATCCCAAACATAATTCTTCATTATTGATTGGTATTCTTTCATCATTGCTTCTACCCATTATTTATTATGTATAGATTCTTCATAGCTGGTTGGTTCTTGATCTACAAGATCACACATCAAAGCTACATAATTGGAGAATGGATTTGATCTCTTTCTTATTCTTGTGGGGCCTTCTGGATCTCCATACTTCTCTGCCTCTTGTATGATTTCTCTTACCTGAGAAAACTTTCTCTTTCATGATATGTTTATAGTAGGGAGTTCCTAAGGTTCTAGCATATCATGGTCTTCTGATGTTTCACCTTTATGAAAGGGTGTAGCTTCTAATTTTCTGGGAGGTACATCCTCCTCATGTAATTCTTCATGCCGACACTTTCAGGATATTTTTAGAGATGCTTCTTCATCAAATTTTACATCCCTACTAATCTCTATGTGATGGAATACTGAAATGTATATCGTGAAGGCCTTGGATACTTCATAGTATCGAACAAATGTTCCCTTCTTTATAGAAGGATCCAAATTGGTTCTTTTTTCTTTTGGAATGTGAACATATACTAGATGACCAAATATCTTGAGATGGCTCACTTCAGGCTTCTTTCCTATGTAAATTTCTTTAGGAGTTTTGAATCTAAGGGCACTATGAGATAATCTATTCTAAACATAAAATGTTGTTCTTGTTGCTTCAGCACATAGATGCATAGGAATATCTTGATCATGTATCATTGTCTTGACTGCTTCCATAATGGTCCTATTCTTTCTTTTTACAACACCATTTTGTTGAGGATTGTAGGGAGTGGTTAGTTCCCTCTTTATTCCAGCTTCTTTGCAAAAGGCTTCAAATTATTTTGAGGTATATTCTCCACCATTATCTGTTCTGAGTGTCTTTATCATTCTTTGTAAATGGTTCTCTATCAAGGATTTGAATTCCTTGAATTTTTCGAATACCTCATCCTTTGTTTTCAAGAAATATATCCAAGTCTTTCTTCAATAGTCATCAATAAATGTAACATAGTATTCAAAACCACTCGAATATGTGGAGGGAATTGGACCACATACATCAGAGTTAATTACTTCTAACGTACCTTTAGTCTTTGTTTCACTCTTCAAAAATGGATTCTTGGTATTGTTTCCTCTTTCACATCGTTTGCAAGTTCCTTCATGATCGATATTCAAATATGGTAAACATGTTACTACTTTTCTCATATATGGTATTTCCTTATAGTTGATGTGAGAAATCCTCCTATGCCATAGTTCACTTGGGTTAGTGGTCTCATGAACAAGGGTTGTTTCTGAATTTCCCTTGAGTTTATATAATCTTCCTTCTTCTTCACCAATGAAAACTGCATCTTCAATTGATTTTCCTTTGGGCCACATAACTACTTGTCCATCTATAAACGCAACTTTATATCCATTCTGATTTCGGGATGAGATAGAAAGTAAATTCTTCTTCAGACCTGGTAGATATAAGACTTCCTTCATTTTCATGGGGGTACCAGAATGAAGCTTATATCTTGCTTCACCAATACCTTTGATGGGATATTGATAGTCATCCCCTAAATATACTTTCTGAGGAGATTTATTCTCTTCAATTCTTGATATAATTTTATTCTGTCCTATCATGTGTTCTGAAGCACCACTATCAATAAGCCATGTATGTTCTCTAAGTGTCAAAGACCCAGAGAGTGCGGAGAATAATACATACTCTTTTGCATCTTCTTCTTTTGCTTGTTTTCTTTGGGGTCCCTCTTCTTCTTCTCCATCCTCACCTTCATCTATATTTTCATGATGTCTTTCAGTTTTATTATTTTTATATTCTTATTTCTTCAATGGATACTCTCTCGCAATGTGTCTTATTTTGTGACAATTGTAACATTAAAATTGGGAGTAGTCTTTTCTATAATTTTTTTCTCTTCTCCTTTGGAACCTCTTTGGAGGTTGAGGCTCCTTGTGGATTACCTTTTTGAATTTATATTGACTTATTCCTCTTTTGGTATGGGTGTCTAGGACTTGATCATCTTCTTTAAGTATATCTTCACTATTGTCTACTCTAGCCTCCTCTTGGATGAAGTCACGATGTAGTCTCCTGATACAATGTCAAACATCATGTTTTCCTTTATGGAACACATAGTTTTGATGAAAAAATCCCCAAGGTTTGGTGAGACTATTGAGAGCAGGCATCACTAATTCATATTCATCAAGGGAGTATCCAATGACTTCTAGTTTCTCCTTGAAGTGGGAGACCCTTGTGAAGTAGTCTTGAATGGGTTCTACTTTACTCATCTTGGTGCTTTTCAATTGAGCTCTCAAATTCATATCTTTGTTTATTTTCTTTCTTTCATACATTCTGGATAGGGCATCATACATTTCCTTAGGAGTCTCTTTGTATGACACTTGTGCCTCTCCTTAGCTTCATCTTCTTTTGGTTCTGCAACTTGATATTTGATGTATTTTTCAAGATCATTTTCTCTAAGAATGAGGCCAACCCTATATTTCCATCCTCGAAATTTTTCTATGCCTTCTAGTTTGTCCTCAAGCTTAGTGCTTGGGGCCATCTTCACTAAAAAATCAAATTTCTCAAAATGCAAAATTGACCTTACCAGGAGATGTGCTTGAGAGAGGTGAGTTTATTAGTACACTTGATTTCTGTAGATTCCAATTATTCACCTTTCAAAATTGACTTGCGAGATTCTGATCTGCAGTTTCTATAGTTTTCTGGTGCAAAGACAAAATAGGTTTTTGACTTTCCTAGAGATATATCCACTCAAAAACTTCGATCAAGGGCTCAAAAGATGTGCTCGAGGGGGGCACAAATTTATATGCAATTAGATCTCCAAAATTCCAACTTTGACAAAAACCCTAATTTCTTGCGAGAGAGGAGAGAGATTTTCACCTTGTGAAAGTTGTTCTATTGACGATAGCTCTGAAACCATGTTAAGATTTCATAGGCCCAGCTAGATATCATTCGTATTCAATGCAATTTCACAACAATAGCATATGAATGATCACTGAAAGAAACAAAATCACAATATAGACACATATTTATCATAGGAAACCCTCAAGGGGAAGAAAACCTAGCAAAACTTCCTCTATATAGATGTATCAAGAGTATAAAGATAAAACCTCAAACATGTGCTTTTCCACCTTGTAGATATGTCTCTCTCTCTCTCTCCTATTCTCTATACAAAAGTGAGTGTGTGTGTTCAAATGAGGAACACAAATCTTCTATTTATACTCTTTCTGTCACTTGAATTTTACCCTAACAAGTCGGCCCCACCAAACCTATTGGGCTGACTTCACCTAGGAAGACACAAAATAGTATTATATTATATTCAAGAGGGTACTATTGACCCTACTTACCATGGAGGTTATACCTCATGACTCTATGATTACCAAATACAATAGTAACATTCCCACAGAGGAATAAGACATCTCCCATGGGTTACATCAGTAAAATACATTTAGAATATTCTTTGAAGTTACAATTTCAACACTTTAATCCTCTATTCACACAAATGACCTGATTCAGAATTTTAGGTGTTCAACTAGGGAATGTTTCATAGAAATCGAATTATCACCATTATAAAGAAAAGGTTATGCAAGATTGAAATAAATTTAATATAGTTCAAACATCAAATAGCTAGAGGAGATATGAGTTGTTGAAAGGTAAAACCATAGATGAAATAATCGTAATTAACAAGTAACTAACAAGTAACTAGAGAGGGTCCTGAAAATATTAAATCAACATAAATTAAGAAATAATTAAGATAAATTGACCAATATTGGCACCTCTGTAGTGTTGAATGAAATAATCAATATTATTTCACAATAATTGTTTCATTAATTGCATTGAGATTATAGATTATTTCATTATGGTTCAAACTCAAACCCATTGCTGGTTATAAATCAACTTTGCTTATGTTGAAGTCTTTTTTCATGGAAAACCTCATGGGAAAACCCTTAAGAATGAGTCCTTTCTTTTTACAGATGGTACCCAATGTAAACCCATTGGTTCTGATTATGATAACTAAGTTGGTGAAAACAAGTGAGGGAATAAATAGAGGCATCCAACCAAGTGGATAAACCCTAATACCTCCTACATGAATCTCAATGCACTCAACCAATTAAGCTATCCCACCGAGATAATTTATGTTGCAATGTTTTTTTTATTCATAATTCAAATTATATATAATTTGCTAATTAATGGGAAGGGGCCCCACTCATTTAAACATGTATTTGTTTATTTCACCATCTTATGTGTCTTGTAGTCATTTTATATCTAGAATGGATATTATTTATGCAACATATTCTTAAAACAATTCATTTACAAGTGCATGTCCAATGTAATTTTTTTTATTATTGCACCCATACTTTCACAAGGGAAGACTATTCATTGAAAGTATAATCAGAATTCATCTTATCTGCTATCATGGGGGTATACTATTCTATTCTCTATAACTATGATCCATTGCATGTGAATCATTCCCCATTGGATTGTTTGGGTGGTATTTGAAACTCATCTCCTATTTCTATAGTGTATTTTAGGATTTATTCCTTTAAACAAAGGGTCTATCCTTTGTTGAATTAGATACAAGTCATAAGAGGCATCCTTATCTGTCTCTTTGTTTCTTCATTCATACTACTTCCTTAGGTCTCTTGATTCAAACACAATGTTTGGACTCTTAGTCTTTTATTAGAATTACAAATGATGCACTCTTGGTGTTAATATTGCCCCTTTCCCTAATTCTTAAACGGTTATATATCAATGGAAGAGCGCATTTTTTACAAGCAGGAGGTTGAATATTCGATTCCCTATGCCCTAATGATATTTCGATATTGATATTTTTAATAAAATATATTTTATTATGATTTATTATGGCTATATGGGGGGGGGTTCAAACCGTTGTTGTATGTTGCTACAAGGGGGTTTCTAAATGAATTCATATGACACTACCAGGGGGGTTCAAAACTTCCCTCGTATGTTACAACGAGCAGGTTTCAAAACCTCCCTATAATTTTATATGAGGCGAGTTCATAACCGCCCCCAAAGGTTTGTAAAGAGTTTTAGGGGGGGTTTCAAACCGCCTCTATAGGTACCTACGAGGGGGGATGATAACCTTCCCCAAAGTTTTGTAATAAATAATTTTAGGGGGAGTTTTGAACCACCCTGAAAAGTCACCTTTAGCATCAATTTTTATCTCTTCCAGAACTGCCTTTAAAATTCCAAACTTTTAGTGTTGGTGCTAGTGATGGGGGTTTTGTTAAGACCTTCCCCAAAGGCTAGTAAGATGGAGTTTTAGCGGGGTTTTAAAAATACCCTTGTAGGAACCTATGGGGGGGTTTGAAATTTCCCTTGTAGGTACCTACGTGGGGGGTTTGACACCACCATCGTAGGTACTTATGAGGGGGGTTTGAAACCACCAACGTAGGTACCTATGAGGGGGGTTTGGAACAAGCCTCAAAGGTTTGTAATAAGGAATTTGTTGGGGGGGGGGGGGGGGGGGGGGGGGGGTTGTTGAAACCACCCCCATAGGTGTCTATGAGGGGGGTTTATAATCACCCTTAAAATTCAATTTTCAGGAGAGGGTTTAGAACCACTGCCAAAAGTCACTTTTAGGGGCAATTTTGATCTCTTCTAAAACTGCCCCTAAAATTCCAAAATTTTAGCATCGGTACTATTAGGGGAAGTTTTGTAAAGACTGCCTCCAAAGCCAAAACCACCCACAAAAGTGAATTTTGGAGGAATAATACAACACCCCCTAAAATTAAACTTTTTTGTAGTGGTGACAAGATTTTTTGGTTGCTTGGTCATTTACCACCCATTTTTTACTAGTATTTATATATTTTTTTATTTTTTTACATTTATGTATTTTAGGATTGATCGATACATGCCACACACACAAGAAATGAAAAATGCACAAAACACCAATATATAATGTACAAATCACCATGTGGTAGTTTTGCCTATGTGTAACAGATTTTGTAAGAAAACCCATGCCCCATGTTCCTAGGCTTTCCAAAAATAATGTCACTTTCAACATGAGTGAAAATGGAAAGATGTTTTTTACCACCATGATTTTAATAGGTTGGTGAGATTCCCCCATCGTGACATAAATAGGATAGTGTTTTTTCCCTAGTAGGATTACCAGAGTTTAATGTTGTTCCCCCACCATGATTAGCTAAGGATAATGGTTTCCCCCCACTACGATTAGTAGAGGCTAATGGTTCCCCCCCATGAGATTAGTAGAGGCTAAGGTTTTTCCCCAACTATGATTAGTAGAGGATAATTTTTTTCCCCTACTAGGATTCTTAGAGGATAATGGTGTCCCCCCACTAGGATTAGAAGAGGGTAATTGTTCTCTCGATCGTCTTGATTTATCCCTCCTACACTTACACCTCTTCTTGGTCTCGGAGTTGTTTACCAAGTTCCCTATTGAAAGAACATGGTGTGTCACAATGGAAACATGGTCACCAGGAAATGACATAGGATCAAAATATGGGAAATGATCATGAATGGATGAAGAAGGATGAACATACTACATTTGTATTCTCCATTGATGATGATCCTAGATGTATCAATGAACGTGTAGATATTGAGGGAAAGGACACATAGCAAAGTGGTGGGGATAGGTTGAATTTTCCTAGAAACATGGAATCTTTAAACATTCCCTCCCCTACACTTATCATGGGCGAGTTGGAATCAATAACAAGAGGTATATTTTGACCATTGGAGACCCTTGGATTAGTAGTGCAAAAGTCTAATTAATCAATAATGACTATTTTTATGTCATGGGAAAAATGAATCACTCGAAACACAATAGAAACCACTACATGCATGGCATATTACCAACTTCATCCTAGTAATATATTGTAGTCCAATGGTGAATCAACAACCTCCACATCTATGTTCACAAGATAGACATAGATTTATCTTGGGAAACCCTCAAGGGGAAGAAAACCTAGAAAAATTTCCTCTATATAGAAGTATAAGACAAAACCCCAAAATAGGTGCTCCTTCTCCTTGTTGATCTCTCTCTCTCTCTCTCTCTCTCTCTCTCTCTCTCTCTCTCATGTATTACAATTTGAATGCCATTTAAATATTCAAGAAGATAGTTGTAATAATGTTTGCAGAAAATTAATGGAGAATGAAGATACAAACTGAAAAAAACAAACCACACAGGAAACAGACAAGTATTGCTCATGAACTTAAAGTATCATTCACAATTATAAATACGGTGTTACAATAGTTTACAAATAGGAAGAATTCGAATGCATTAGGGAGCAATTCAAATCTACCATGTGGATCTAACTGTATCTAACTAAATCTCTAATTCATGGTTCCGCAATCAATATCGGAGTCCAACATCAACTCCCAGATGTCCAACCAACTAAATCAATTAGTGATAGCTAGTTAAGTCAATGCAACTAAGTGTGGTAGGTGGGAAAAGGTGCCTACTCCACATGCAACCATGCATTATTCATGCAAATATTGCACCAGCTAATTGGTTGTGAACTAACTAAAAGTAACTAGGGGATAAATAAGACTGACTAGAAATAAATCCAACTAACTAAATTAGGTTGGTGTCAAGACTGCCAATAGCTCCTAAAATATAGGGATTGGTCTGTGAGGCACCCAAAATTATGCATGCACATGCATTAAGTGAAAGTTAACCTCTAGCAGTGTTCCCCACACTCTAGTGAGTGGTACATGTGGCCCCATTATGCCAAGTGGACCCAAATAATTAATTAAGGTTCCTAAGTTAGGCTAAATTAATCTACTAGACATTTAACTAAGGGATGATTAATAATCCTAACATTATGCGCTATACACAAGTGATTTTGTGTGTTCAAATGTGGAACATATCTCCTCTATTTATACTCTTTATGTCACTTGACTTTTACCCTAACAAGTATGTCCCAATAAACTTACTGGGCTGACTTCACCTAGGAAGACACAAAATAGTATTATATTATATTTAAGAGGGTACTATTGACCCTACTTGCAATGGAGGATACACCTTGTGACTCTTTGATGACCAAATACAATAGTAAGATCTTGACGAAAGAATAAGACATCTCCCTTGGGTTACATCAGTAAAATACATTTAGAATATTCTTTGAAGTTACAATATTTCAACACTCACCCTTAACAAGAAGGGTATTCTACTGACAACAACATAATCAACTATAGGAGCAAGGAGAGAGAGCATCTTCAATAGTATCAAGGTAATACATATATACATCATAGGAATTTTTTAACAATCATCAGCAACTGGAACTATTACTGGAACATATTTAATACTGGAACAACATCTTCTAGAGCACTAAGTTCTCATTTTATGTAGTATTCAATCACTTGATCCTTTCCAGTAGCACTTGATCCTGTGCAGCAACACTTTGAACTTCATGTTCTTGTTGTGCTCGATCACTTGATTCTTTGTAGTAACACTTTGATCTTCATATTCTCAATGTACTTGATCACTTGATCCTTTATAGGAACACTTTGATCTTCATCTTCTTACTGTACTCGATCACTCGATTCTTCGATCAATAATTTCATCATATGCATCCATGCTTGGTCTGTTTATCAATAACATTGTCAGAAGCATCATTACTTGCAGCACACATGATCTCTTTGTAGGATGATCAATCCTTATCACTTTTGGACATCAGTCCCAGGATGATGCAATCCTCATCATCCTATTCCCCCTTAATGAGGAGGGTCCATATCATTGACTATTTGTATCGTCCGCAAATGAATGTAGGACCATATTGTTTGCAAATGAATGCAGATCTCATTCACAAATGAATGCAATACCACATCGTCTATAACTAAATGTAAATATTGTTCAAAAATGAATGTACGACCACATCATTTACAAACGAATCTAGATATTGTCTACAAATGAATGCAAGACCACATCGTATGCAACTAAATGAAGATCTCGTCTACAAATGAATGTAGGACCACATCACCTACAAATGAATGTAAGACTCATTCTAGACCATCCTTAGCCTATTAGCACTAGGATGACTCTCAAAATAGTGTTCGTGTCTACAGCACCATCCTACAAGTGAATGTAGGACCACTCTCCAGAAGAGAGTATCATCTAAAGGACCATCCTCAGTTGGTAAGGTCTAGGACCACTCTCAAGAGAAGAGTGTCCTTATCCGCAAGACCATCCTCAATAGATGATACTTTCATTTAAAAGTAAATGTCAGAACTCATCAGCATATGTGGGCACACTTTCCCATTTCTGTATTGGAGAATTAATTCCATCTCATTTGCATTGATAGTCTCATCATCACTCCCTCTTTCCACAAAAATTCCATATCATCAACCTGCACCACCTTTTTGAGGAGGTTCCATATCATCAACCATCTCCCCCTTTCTGAGGAGGGTCCATATAATCACCGTTCCTCCTTACGAGGAAATTTTGTAACAACATCAATGTTCCTCCCTACGAGGAGATTCTTCAACATCATCATCATTGTTCCTCCCTACGAGGAAATTATTTTCAGACTACATCAAGATTATCATGAAAGTATCCATACTTTACTTGAGACAGACGTTCATTCAATACATTAGAAACTTTCTCATCAGTACTCACATATTGGAGTTTTATGGCTCCCTTCTATACCATATCCATTATGTAAAAATATCATATTTCTATGTGCTTTGATTTATCATGGAACACAGTATTCTCTGTCATCTTTATACAACTCCAGTTGTCACATAGAATGATTGTGGTGTCCAAATCCAATTCAAATAGACCTAACATCAATTTTTGAAGCCATATCATTTCACAACTAGTAAAAGAGGCTGCTATTTACTTTGCTTCAACCGTGATGAGAGAAATACTAGACTATTTCTTGCTAAACCATAATGTCATGGTGGATACCAGACAATAACATCCACCTGAGGTTCTCTTTCTGTCTGCAGCACTTCCTACCCAATATGAATCTATATATCCATACAATCTGTAGTCATGATCTCTATCATAGTATAGTCCAAATTTTATCGTATCTTTCAGGTACCTCATCACATGATTTGCAGCTATCAGGTGAACATGTCTAGGTTTAACTAGATACTGACTGAGGGTGTTCACAACAAAGCATATATCTGGCCTGGTATTTGTCAGATACATCAATGACCCAATAATATGTCTGTACTAAGTCACATCTACTAACTCTGATGATTCATTGGATAACAACTTTAGGTTGGTATCCATGGGTGTGGTCATGGATTTACAATCCAACATATCAAATATTTTTAATATTTCCATTCCATACTTTCCTTGGTTCATAAATATTCCTTTTGTTCTCTACCACACTTCCATTCTGAGAAAATAGTGCATCAATCCAAGATCTTTCATCTTGAATTCTTCAGTAACCTTCTTCTTGCAATCTGCAATATGTTTCTCATTTCCTCACAAGAATAAGTCATCCACATATAGTAATAGTATAAGAGGTTCATCATCCATAACCTTTAGGTAAAGGTTAGGGTCAACTTTACTCTTGGTAAAGCCCAATCTTGTGAAGAATCTTGCTTCAGTCCATACATATCCTTATTAAACTAACATACGTAAGTCCCTTTGTCTTCGACTTCAAATCCTTGTGGTTGTTAGATGTATATTTATTCCTCAATCACACCATTCAGGAAGGTTTTCTTTACATCCATTTGGTGTATATTCTACTTCATCATGGATGAAAGTGCCATGACGGTTCTGATGGAAGTGTACCTTGCTACTAGAGAAAATGTCTCTTCATAATCAATCCCATCTTTCTAAGAGAATCCTCTGGCCACAAATCTCACCTTGAATTTTTCAATACTTCCATTAGCTACATGTTTTATCTTGTAGATCCACTTGGAAGATACCACACTTGTTTTCTGGTTTGGGTACTATATCCCAAACATCATTCTTCATTATTGACTGGAATTCTTCTGTAATTTCTTCTACCCATTCTTTCTTCTGTATGGATTCCTCGTAACTGGTAGGTTCTTTATCTACAATATCATGCATCAAGGGCACATAACTAGAGAATGGATTTGATCTCTTTCTTGTTCTTGTGGAGCCTTCTGGAGTTCCATACTTTTCTTATTCTTGTATGATTTCTCTTATCCAAGTAGGTTTATGTTTTGAGGTATGTCCATAGTAGGGGGTTCCTGAGGTTCTAGCATATCATGATCTTTTGATGCTTCTATTTCAGGAGAGGGTGCAACTTCTACTTTTCTGGGAGGTACATCCTCTTCATGTACTTTTTCATGATGACACTTTCAATATTTCTTAAGAGCTATTTATTTGTCAAATGTTACATCCCTACTAATCGTTATGTGATGGAATCCTGAAGGATTTGGAGTCTTCAGAGTATCTGTTATAGCTTATTTTACCACTCCAGGTGAATCACACTTGTATGGCCTTTCCCCTGTCCCTCTGTAGACTCCTTGGACCCCTTGGACCATTTTTTTTCCTTTGATGTTTCCTTGACCATCCCTAAAAACATGTGAAAAATGATACACACGACTTTTAAACCCCTAATCGTGTATGTTATGTCATGAACTTGTTTTCTTCAGTTTTATATTTTGCTGGTGAATTTTATTTTAAGTTTGCTCATTTGCTTACTCTAGAAAATTTTAGGTTTTAAGTGAAATTTTGATTTTTGCTTTAGGTTTTCATTAGGTTTGTTCTTCTTATGGTTTTGAAGGGTTCTATAGGACATTATGTGGATTAATTGGTTCACAAATAACACCATGATCAAAGTTTAGCATAAAACCTCATTCAAAATGGAATTAATGACTAAAAAAGCACCAAATTTGGTTTTAAAATATTCTTGTAGTGTAACGGCCAAAAGTTTACACTGCGGCGCTACAAGAATATCGTGGGCGCTAAAATTGCCGATTTTTAAGCCAAATTCTCTCATGATTTCGATTTCTGGATGACTAATCACATGTGTAAAGGGTTTTGATACGTGTTTCATCAGAAATGATGATGCAAACACATGTTGTCTGTGACGTGAAAGAGATCGTGGTGATCAGCAGTTAAAGTTGGGAGAATGATGACAGATCGAGGAACGAGCCTAGATTGATGGGAAAGAAGTTCTCCACATATGCATTACGAAGCTGAAGGCGAAGTGGAGTGAAGACAACTGCTAAAAGTCTGGGATTTGCAGTTGCAAAGAGAGTTTAGGGTTTTCTCAACACGCCAGTTGGAAGCAAACTGAAGGCTTGAAGACACTTGGACAGTTAAATTCAACAGTCAGATTGTCCAAGGATTAATTTTAAACGTCTGCAGCAGGTCGAGAATGAGGTATTCCATGTAAAATTGGTCGTGGCTGCCAAATTGGGGTTTTTTTTATTAAGGATGGTTATATTAAAAATGATTAAAGAAAGCCTTAAATAATTCTTTTAACAAGCTCTCAGTGATCATATATCAGTCTTAAAGGTTTTATATGTTTTAGAAAGTGATAAGTTGAAAAACAACTGCTACATTGAACAATCTCCCTGTCAAGACCAGAAAGTATGGTAGGTTGAAGGTCTGTATTGTTTATGGCGACCAGAGTTCACAGATTTACTTGTTACCTGTAATCAATGCAATGAATTAGCTGAGCATGTCGATTGCATGAAAACCTTATTTGAATATGTCCAGAGGCTGATTGGTTTTGTGCTGAAGGCAGGTTGAAGCAGAACGTTAGCACACATAAGATTACTCTCATATCATCTCATTCCCTATTTAAACAATCACAATCTACATCCAAGAAGCAAGCAATTGAGAGCATTAATGCAGAATCCCTATTGCAAAGAGATAGCTCATTAGTGACATTAAAAGGAGCCAAGGGTGCTATTTGTGCAGATTCACAGCACACAGATGTCTCTATGTATTGAAGAGGTGGTTTGGTATTTAGATGAGCATATTGGATGGTTACTTAAAGTTCAATAGCATCTTTTATTAAGGATTTTCAGCACTCCGTTGACCTAAATTACCCAAACCTGATGCAAAACATTTCTTGCATTGTCAATACAAACAGACTATTAAAAACTAAGAGAAAACAACCAAGGAGAATCAAAGAAAGATGACTGTCAAAGCTCTAAAAACTTGAGGAAAAAGGGGCTATTAGGTCATCAACAGGGTCTTAAAATTACACAAAATTCAGCCATTATAAAGCAAATGAAGAAAAGTGGGAAGACCAACAGAGCTGAGCCTACTGAGGTAAATTGGATTGACCAGTTTCTAGGTTGTGCAAAGCTTTTTGAAAATGCTGGATGGTTAGATTTCTTTAAGAAGATTGATGGCTATAACACTGAGGTCTCTCATAAATTTGATAAATGTTATAACCAAGACATGGTATCATTTGATACCCTGAAGTTTAAGTTGACTATGGAGTTGGTGGCTGAAGCAATAGGAGTCAGAAATGAAGGAGAGTTGTGGTTCAAAAAGCTGCCTTTTACCTTCAATGCCCAAAGGTATCTTTTACCTGGCATTATTCCAGATTGGAGCAAAGGAGTGCTCATCCAGAATTTCAGAGCAGAATGGGTGGAGCCCATCAAAGTCCTACAAAGCTACATTACCTGTGAAGGGAGGTATGCTTTTGTATTTAAATATCATTTCAAGTTCTTATAGCACCTGGCCGGTGAATCAAGGATGAGTCACTACAACAAAAACTGGATTTAGCGTCGAATTTAGCGCCGGATTTTAGTGTAATTTTTTCCCAATTGTGGTGAACAATCCGGCGCTAAACCTGGCGCTATTGTACATTTTCGTAAAACGCCGTCTATTGCATCTTTTTTCCCGTCATTTTTAACATCCATTTTTGCGTCCATTTTTGCGCCCAATTTTTTGCATCTAATGTTACGCCTTTATTTGCGCCCAATTTTTCAACTTCTATTGCATCT
>LPNX010402283.1:12307-25399 GCA_001517045.1 Pseudotsuga menziesii
ATCAGAGGTCATATCTAAATGTGTTTATTGCACAAATTGGGTTTCTCGAGCCTTTCTTATTCATTTTCACCCAAGTCTAGGAAGTAATTTTTTCTAAAGGTGATCCACATAAAATGGTAAACATATCTTGAAAATCCTTAAAATTATAACCTTAATGCTTGTAGGGAAGAACAATTAGGAATAAGAAGAATAGGCGGGTGAGTGTGTTGACTTTAAAGGACCAAGGGATAGGCTTGGAAAATATTTGGCAGAAGGCCAAACACATGAATAAAGAGTTAAATTATAACCCCATTTTGAATCCATGTCAAATTTGTCAAAGGCCAAACAACACCATTATGCCTGTAAATCTATGAAGTTTATGGTAATGTGGGGAAACTTTGAATTATATATATATATATATATATATATATATATATATATATATATGTATGTATGTATGTATGTATGTATGTATGTATGTATGTATGTATGTATGTATGTATGTATGTATGGAATCTCATATATATAGATATATATATGGAAATTTATGTATTCCAAATTTCATTCTAAACAAATTCGAATGCAAACATGAACGAGAACCATGTGACTAAGGTCATCACAAAGTGACACTCCAACAACGTTGCATTTATTGTGACTAGTATAATTGTTTTGTGTGGATTGAATGTTTTTCCACTTACTTAAATGATTCACAACATAGAGAACTATAATAAATCACACCCTCATTTATGCATTGCATTTTTTTATTAAATAGTAATAGGAATATTCCGATAACTACAATGTTGTGAAGGCCATAAACCTTACCTGTTCTAAATTTAAGGTCTGATGTAGCACTAAACTCCATGCATCAATATCCATGTAGAACAATGGATTGAGGGTTATCTCCAAATATTAGGTTGATATTATCCTTAAAATCAAGGAATGAAGGAGCATGTCTGTCATAAAGGTCCATAGTGTCTACCTTGCAACCAAAAGTAGCAATTGAGGGAATAAAGGAGCATGTTAACCACCTCCAAAGTGTTTAAATCAGACTTATGAAAAACCATATTCACCCATTCAATTACGAGAGTGTAGGGGATCTTGGCATGACAAGAAGAATATAAGGATTGCTTGACAAGCTAGAAGCACCAAATGAGGAACACCACCAAGAATGGCTTGGCTCTACAATCAAAGTTTACAGAGAATTGAAGGTATCCTTAAAATATAGGAATCAAGGAGAATGTCTATCATAAAGGAGCATAATGTCTATCATACAACCAAAATTATCAATTGAGGGAATAAAGGAGCATGTTAACCACCTTCAAAGTGCTCATATTGGACTTATAAAAAAACATATTCATCCACCCAATCCAAAGAATGCAGGGGTTCATGGCATGACCAAAAAATGTCAGGATTTCCTAACAGCCTGGAAGCACCAAATGATGAACACCCCCAAGAGTGGCTTGGATCTACCATCAAAGTTTACATAGTATTCCATCCATTACTAGAGTGGATGGCATGATAAGGGGAATGGATTCTTCCATTACCCAAGTGCAAAGAAACAAGGAAAAAATGGGAATGGGTTCACCAACCCCTTAGACCAGTTCCCGTGCAAAAAAAATATTGCATAATCCATCCCATGTTATAAGTTACATACCAATTTCTCATTATTTGGGACTATGATCTATGTTTGTCACCGAGTTCAGGTAACCTTGTGCTTCAGGTGAATATTTGAAAGCACCTTGTTGAATCGTAATTTTTTGATAAGTTTTTTTTGCAAACTTTACTACCAAAGCAAATCATTATCTGAATTCCAACTTTCTCTTTAACTCCAACAATTTTCTATGAACTGTTCCACATCAATTGTTCAACATGATATGGGGAGTTGTGAGATTGAACCTGGTTGAGCTACTTGTAGTTACAAACAAATACATATGAGTTAGTACTTGTATAAAGCAACAACCTAGGAATACGCCGATCACGTAGAAGCAACAAAAGCATCATTGAGCATGTCTTTATATATATATATTTATTCAAACATTTCTTATGAAATTAATCCTATTTCCTAGCCATAAATTAAGATATCAAACACTATGGATCATGAAAATCAACAGAATATAACTAACGCCATTTAATTCATGTGAAATATATACATTGTTGACACAATCCAATCTTGAATTCCCTCAAAATGTGCTTACTCTTCTCTCGCTCTGGTTTATGAACAGATTGTTGCTCATCACTTGCAGGTCTGGAACTTTATGAAATAATCATAAAAATTAAAAACTAATTATTAGTTTTGATTTTGTCAATAAACTTTCACTGTAAGCAAAAATGTTTAGAGTTACCTGAATAAATAATGTTCTCCAATAACAAATAGGGAAATTATAATATGAAATTGAAAATAGATATCAATCTAATGGCGACGATTATTTCAAAGTAATACTTATGAAAATGTGGATCGATAGTTTGGACGCATGTTTTTTTTCAAATAGAAAAAACGGCTTGTTGATATTCATTATGAATCAAAGATAACATGGTAACAATACTAAAATACAAAGAAGTAGAGTCATAACTGACATAAAGTTGATGTTGTCATAGATTTTGCTGAAAATATCTTTCCATCATTATCGACAGTTGCTCTAACTTCAAAGTTTCAATCATAATGATACATATCAAAGACTTGAAAATTCATTATTTTCAAAGGCTCCAATAAGCATTTTTCATCGAAGGGTCTTATAGGGAGCACATTTACAATTCATCCCGCCATTATTAATGCCTTTGAAAAGTTAAGAGTTTAACAATCGAATACACAACTCTTTCATTCATCATTAATGTTTTCCCGATGTTTGAAGTTTAAGTGCCATTGAGTTTTCAAAGACTCCACTAAGTGTTTTCTAAGTCAATTTTTGCAATTATCCCAATATATATTGAGGTATTTGGAAGTTCAAGATTTGAAATTGAACTAGATACTTGTGGTGGGATTTTTGAAGTTTCAAGTCTTAAGGATACAAATAATAATTTGTATCGAGGGTTCCATTGATTGATTTTGGCATGCTCCAAATCCATCAATAATATTACAGTGTACTATGCAATAAATGCATAGGGATTCTATATGAATTACAATGAGATTTTACAGGTGCATGGTATAATTTCTCTCCACTTATAATTAAAGAAAAGTATTCAAAATTTTACAATAGGATTACAAGAAAGATATAGCATTTGCAAGAATGATCAAATAGTGATCCTATTGTGCTAGTAGCGTACCTACACCTACACGCTATTGTAAGTGAGTTATGTGTGATCAATTTTAAGAGTCTTTTTTTATAATAAAAAACTCAAGCAATCAATAAATCACAATCTAAATAACAAATCAAGTGTACTTCCTTTTGCACTCTTTTGATAGGCTAAGCAACATGAATTCAAGGTTATTCTTTCTTATTTCCCTATGTTATCAATTTAAACAAAAAAATTGTTTGAAAATACATTGTAAACTTTTGTTATTTTGTTTCATAATCTAAAAATGATATAAAGCAATACTTCTCCATAAATTCTTTTTATTTAAAAAAAAATAGAATTTATGCATGGTTGGTAATTTTGAATCATTTTCAATAATCACACATAAACCATGAGATTCCACTAACCAAATTTGGTCATATGATAATGACTACTATGTACATGCATGATATCTCTAAAGAAATCAAAACCCCTAGCAAAGAAAAATAAACAAATTACAAAAAAGAGAGGAAGAAGAAGCATGGTTGGAAGAGCACAAAGATCCAAATAGAACCAATTATTTAGATACTTGTAGTTACATTGGAGTAAATTTCAATCCTGAGTGGGGAGAAATCTATATGGTTTTCAAAGATGGGCATACCCATTATCTTTTTGGATTGTCAGATCAAGAAATCCTTGGTTTGTATGCATATAACATAAGAAGGCCACATTTGCACAATGTAAGCACAACACCCACCATTTTTATTATGCAAAAATGGTCAAGTATTTGAACATGCCAATTTAGACAACAAGACAATGGTGAATGATGTAGCGATTTGCATAGAAGGAAAATGAAAAATGGTGGATTTCAAATAGACAATTTAAATCTAGGGAAAATGGACTATATCCAACTCACCTCATGAGAAATCATTTTCGATATTTGTAAATTGCATGTTGAAGAGGATACAAAACATTTCAAAGAACAATGGGGCTCATTGATGTATGCAGTGGTAAATAATGGAATGATTTTTAATTGGGGATCTATTTTGTCAATCAATGTAGCATATTTAGTTTCCAAGTGCAGAGACTCCACACCAATTTGTTTTAAATATTTCACATGGAATTTTAACTTATCCATATTTTGTGTGGATTCAATCTTTTCCTAGGACTTAGTGGAATTGGGTTCCATATAAAAGGTTTATTCATATAAATTAACAATATTTGTGGGAGCATAAGTACAAATGGAAATTCCTTATGCTATGCGATCACTTTATTGGTCCACTATATACACACATTAATATTAAAAAATCTATCTCCCATAATATCAAAGGAAGTTATCTCAACAACTGGTGTTATAGGTGTTTGGTATATAGCTAAAGAGCATACATACATGATAATTTATGGGGCCACAAAAGCTCCATGCCTACTCCCAACATTTGTCCCTAACTTTAGCCATAAGAGAAATTGCATACCAAACAATCTTGCATGGTTTCAGCACTTCATTGAATAAGGATAAAAATAATGTTTTCCCTCCTTATCCATTAAATATTGGAATGAATGGTTTGGGCAATTGCAAATGTGCTCAAATATTTCAAAAGCATCACCCAAAAAAAGAAATGGAAAATCATTGAAATTTACTTAAGTATGCATGGCCATTTTCTCATGAATAATAGAAAGAGGAAAAGATCTTAGGAGGAATAAAACAAAACAATTGAATATCTTTAAGATTGAGGAACTTCTAGTCGAGTAAATGTTGATCTATAAAATTTCAATTCCCTGGTCCACAAGGAAAATACATTCATTGATGTCGAACTTAGAGGTGGATGTTTCTCCACAATATTGGTGTAACATTGTGGCAATAATATTAACAATGAATACATATTCAGATTTTAACACATCCCATGTGCAAACTCATTAAAGAATTAAAACAATGCAAACAAAGAATATGTATATAGTGTTAGGTTAACCTTGAATTGGTTAAAAAGTGATTTAAGATAAGATTGATTTGGTCAATAATGGGTTTACCATTGGTGGTTTATATGCCCATGATTTTAGGTAACCCGTGGTATGCTCGCATAGCTTTAGCATGTGGTGAAGTCTATTTAAAGGCTTAAGCAACTCCATTGTAAAATGCCAAAAAGTGGTCTATGTTGGTCAGAGTGGCAAACACTAGTCTAATAGATGGGAATACGGTTGTAAGACCTGGTTAGGCATGCATACCCTTGAGGAGGCTTGGTGATTACTCCAAGTCAAGTTTAAAGGTGTGAATGCTATATTAACTTGACTTGATAAAAGTGTCAAAATTGGTTTACTGTTAATGGTTTTATGGGCCCACAGTTTTGGATAACCCATGGTTTTAGCATGTGAATAAGCCTATGTCTTGAGTAAATCCATTCTAAGATGCCTAAAGTGTCCCATGTTGGATACAATCAATACTAATAGATATATAATTGGTGGTGGTTTTCCCTATATAATGTTTCCACGATAAAAACACTTGTTCTTCTTATATGCTTGTTTTTGTGCATTATTTTAATATTTTCTAAAATATTGGAGAATAAACTAAATTATTAGAAGGAAAATATTACTAGTCTTAATGTATTTAAAAAGAATCCATTTGAAGTCTATAATAAACTAAAAGCAACTCAAATAATTTCTTTTAGAAAATTTCAAGACCTATAACAATATTATATAAAACCATTTAACTCAACGATAAAGTAACTAAGGAAACCAGAAACATATTTTTGGCTTGATTCATTGAAATAGTGACAACAAGAGCATATCTCAAGGATTAGTATTAGAGAAATGGAGTGTTATGAAGTAGTTATTAGCAATTGGACGTAAAGATGTTTAGAATAAGAAAAGGATGAAAATTAATTTTTTAGCACACATCAAAGTTGACCATGAGAAGTTCTTATCTTGTTATAAAAAATGGCAATCCAACTTTAATTGACGAACCCTATGAAAATTTGTTGGTTGAAATATAAATGGCTTCCTTAAAAGATAATATTACATTCGCAAGGTTATAGATTGAACAAACACCCATTGTAACTAAAGAGAAACTAAAACAATTCATTTCATCCCCTTTAAAATGAATATCCCTCATTGTTTATTTTATGACTCCACCCAAAAACAAGAGCCACAAGGTGGCAATGTCCTGTGCCAATGCTAAAAAGTTGTTTTGAAATTTGGAAATTTGAGATTGTTTTGAAATTTGAAGACTTTCTACAAAGCATAAACTACCTAATCCCACACATTGTGGCTATGAGGATTCCCTAGCTATCTGCTAAGGCAAGGCTACATTAGTCAGGAATAACCAGACGAAGCGACATTATCTCAAGGCACCTTGGGGACCTCCTAGGTTTGACTTGTATTCCTTTTCTATGGAATTAAAGTACATGCACTGAGTAACAATCATGAACATGAAAGTATAATTAAACATATATATTAAACAATAAAAAGGTATTACAATGCCAATAGTATGTATCGCCACTTATGAAAGTGAGAGAACTTTGTTTTTATAGCACAAGATAGTATCTTTGTATCTATAATAGAAATAAAATCAATTCAGAAGATTCTAATTTAATTACAGATTAAAGTTTGGAGCACTATGATGATGTAAAGGTGATGTATGCCTCCTTAAAACCAAATTCATAAAATAATAATAATAGTTTGCTTCTTAAACTACGATGCACATGAACATTATATCTATGTTTGCAAATTGGAGGAATCATCTGACAAATTGGTTGCAAAATCATTGATTCGATCTGCATTCATTGATTCTTTTGGATCCCCATCTCCTCCATTAATTTACTTGCTCACCAAGCCAAGCCAAAAGAAAGGATTTTCTTTACTAAGGAATTTCACTTAACCACAATCCCCATGCCCCTTCATACACCATGCAAGCAAGGGGCATATAAGATACCGACTAAAAGGAAGATCTGGTTAAGTAAGTACTTTGTGGTGGCCTACTCCAGCTTTATTTCACTTCCAAAGCTACCGTGGAAAATAAAAATACAAGTGAAATAAGCAACATATTGCTTTGTACCCACCTTTTATGTAAAATATGTGTAAAGTAAATTAACGCCTAAGTATTCTGTTAAATATCTTAATTTATTAGTTGTGTTTAGTCTAAAAACTAAATAACTATTAAACATCAATGATATAATTGTAAAAATAAAACAAAATTATTTTAAATCTTAAATTGTTATTGATTATTGAAATAATTCTAAGACATGTTACTAATGTCAAAGAATATGAAAACAACTTTTTAACCAAAAATATGTATTGGTTAAATAGTGGTAATAGTTTGTAGTAAACTTATAACTAGTACAATCAAATTGGAGAAATATAGACCCTCACTTATTGAGACATTACTCTAGTTATTGTAGATTCATTTGAACATATGTGTCAGTAGGTAACCCTAAGTGACTTAGTGAGATTTGATTTGAAGACCTTTGTAAAGAATTTTTGTAGTATGGATTATATGTTGTCAAGTACATCTATGTGACAAAAAAATTCACAAAAAAAAATCCATTTGGTAGTCATCCATATTTAAATTGTAAACAAAAACTAAACTAAATAAAATACATCTATCTTCAACTTGAAATTTATCAAAGAGTCAAAATTTGTTAGTAAAAATGTTTTTTCTATTACCTTTTACTATAAAAGATTTAAGGCATGATATAAAATTAAATGATAAGTGTTTATAAATTTTATCATCTCTGATTAATTTAAACTTAAAATATATCTATATTAACAATTAAAACAAATTAACCTAGAAAAGTGTAAGAGGGGCTCCATGCACATGGTAAAGGAGCACCACTTCTTAAAACTTAGTAATTAGTAAAAGTATATGATATCCATCACCACTTTCTTCCTTTCTACATCAATGAAGTTTTTATACATTAAAATCTCATCATACCAAATAAAAAAACCTTATAGTTAACATTTTAACATATGTTATTAGTTTTCACTCGACACTTGTTTGATATTTTATTGTGCCGAGAGGCGCTCTACAACCCAGTATGAGGGAGATCTTGTAACGTTTGTCACGAGGGAGATCTTGTAACGTTTGTTACTAACAATTGCACTAAGGCTCTACAGCCCAGTATGAGGGAGATCTTGTAATGTTTGTCATGAGGGAGATCTTGTAACGGTTGTCAATCTTGTAACGTTTGTTACTAACAAAATAATAAAAAATAAAGATTTTAATTATCCGCCAAAATAAATGTCACCCACAAAACAACCTAATATGGGGGAGATCTTGTAATGTTCCTACCTAACAAAACAATAAAAAATAAAAAATTTAATTATTCGCTAAAAAAATGTCTACCATAAAAACAACAGAATATGGGGGAGATGTTGTGAAGTTCTTACCTAACAAAATAATAAAAAATAAAAAAATTAATTATCTAGAGAAAAAAATGTTGGCATAGCACATGGTTTTATTGTACATGGTTTAGGAGGGCCTTGCAAATGGTTTTAAAACCATATGCAAAGCCTCCTAAAAAACCCATGGTTTTATTGTACATGGTTTAGGAGAGCCTTGCAAATGGTTTTAGACCATGTGCATGGCCTCCTAAAGCCCATGGTTTTAGGAGGTCCTCCTAACAAAATAAAAAATAATAAAAAATATTTGTCTGTTATAAACCAGCGTAGATCCAAATCCTAGGCTCTATCAAGCGTAGATCCAAATCCTAGGCTCTATCAAGCGCTGAGAGGGATCAAAAGGTATCCATTGATTTGATTCAAACCAAAAGACACATCTTTTTATTTAAGGTCCACATATAATATTTTTATTATTAATGTTTAATATTATTTATGGCCGACATAAAATATTTTTTATTATTTTTTATTTTGTTAGGAACAAACATTACAACATTTCTCCATACATGGTTTTAAAACCACATGCAAGGCCCTCCTACAACCATGGGTTGTTTAGGAGGCCTTGCACATAGTCTTAAAACCATTTGCAAGGCCCTCCTACAACCATGGGTTGTTTAGGAGGCCTTGCACATAGTCTTAAAACCATTTGCAAGGCCCTCCTAAACCATGTACAATAAAACTATGGGTTGTTTAGGAGGCCTTGAACATGGTTTTAAAACCATGTGCAAGGCCCTCCTAAACCATGTACAATAAAACCATGGGTTGCACATGGTTTAAAAACCATGTGCAAGGCCAACATTTTTTTGAGGATAATTCAATTTGTTATTTTTTGTTATTTTGTTAGGTAGAAACATTACAACATCTCCCCCATATTGTGTTTTTTTCGCGACCCACATTTTTTTTACTGATAATTAAATTTTTACTTTTTTACTTTTTTTATTATTTTGTTAGGTAGGACGACTACAACATCTCCCCCATATTAGATTTTTTTTTTGGTCGACATTTATTTTGGCCTATAATTTAAAAAATTATTTTTTATTAATAAAAATAATGTTACATAACGTTATGTAACGTTACAAGATCTACCCCATACTAGGCTGTAGAGCGCCTCTCAGTGCAATAATATTAGATATTAATAATAGCTCGTTGAGTGCAATACTCAATTAGAGGTTTGCACCTCGAGAGATTTGATCCCTCTCTGCACCCCTCTCTACACTTGATCGTTGGTTTAATCTAAATAGAGTATATATATTTTATTTATTCTAAATAGAGTATATATTAATGGAGAGGTTTGTATATGTTGTGATAGTTGTCTTCATGTAAACATTAATGATTAAATATTTTTTTTGTATATTTTTAATTTTTTAATTAAAAACATAATTTTAGATTTTTTTAATATTATATATGGTAATTACTATAAGGAGATATCACTTTAACATAAAGATAATACTAGCAATTGCCCCAAGAAAGGTGCAATAATACACCGTGAAGGTAATTGTTAGCGAGTAAGTGAAAACAGGTAGTCTGCCTAACCAGTATAACCTAACAAGCCAATTTATTTTGAAATTGTTTGATAGTTTAGAAAAAGGCCTGTATGATGAGGAGTTAGTTTAGAAAAAAGGCCTATTTAGCATTTGCACGCTTGCAATTTCAACATGTGTATGGTGAATTCAATGCAATTTCAACATGTGTATTTTGAATTCAATGAGGAAGTAGCAAGCTGCTCAATATTTCCTTGTAACATGATCCATATCTTTTTTCAACAATGTTTTATGCCTGGAAGTAGCAAATATTCGGATACAATATCTATTGGATATCCTTTTTCAACAATGTTTTATGCCTGGAAGTAGCAAATATTCGGATACAATATCTATTGGATGTCATATAGGGGTTGTTGAACAAAAAAAATGTAACAGAGAGTCTGACTGGCCTCTCTGCAAAAGCATGCACAAAGTGTTTGTTGATCTCACACTGGGCACTCTCATTTGCTCTAACAAATTCAGGCTTTTGTTCCAGAAACAAAATTGCAAAATTTGAGCTTTTGATGCAATTATCCGGTAGTAGCAGTAAGTCAGAATGAACAATTGGATAATTTTGCTTGTGAGCTCCATTTGAGCCTTCATTACAGTCAAGCAGTGTTCTGTGAAATAAACTCGCCAAATCTCAGAAACAAATGCCCATTAGAAGTGCTGCTTGTGCTGCCTGTACCATCTCTGTGATTTTCTTCCACATATCATCTAAGTATCTCCTATAGTTGTTGCTGGGTGCTGGTTGGTTTACTCGGATACTTGTAGTTTGTTTAGAAGCTGGTACTAGTGACTGCAAAACTCTGGAAACCTCATGTATGGTGGGACTGGAAGCTGAAAGATATTTCTTACAACCCCAACATTTGTGCAGGTTGCTGCAACTTCTTGGTTGCTGCTACTTCCATTACTGTATTGTTGTCTGCTTTTGATAGAATCTACATTCAAATGGCCATGTCAATAAAACTGAAGGTTATTTCTGTATTTTATTGGTCTATGCAAGACAAAGAGAACAAATCCAAGTGAAGCAAATTGACAAAATATAAATCTTATCATCTTACCAGCTGAAGCAAAATAGAGTCGTTATCCACAGCTTTTCTCCCAGTTAGTAGCTCTAAAAGAACAATGCCATAGCTGTACACATCGGACTTCTCGTTAAGCCTCGATGTCCTTGCATATTCAGGGTCAATGTAACCAATGGTACCCATAACATAGGTAGAGGTGTGAGTATTTGCAGAGGGGATAAACTTGGCAATGCCAAAGTCTGATAAATGTGCTTCAAAATTGTCATCTAAGAGAATGTTGGAAGTTTTTACATCTGTGTGAATAATACGTGGGTTACAGTCGTGATGGAGATATGCTAGACCTTGTGCAACCAGTCTATATTAATCTTCTTTGAAGATCCTACATACAAAGAAACATTGTTTAGATTCTGCAATTCATCGATTAGCAAACATCAATCATATATGAAAGGTTGGTAGAATCTCATGCTAGGCCTATAATTGCTCCAAGGAAGGTGCATCTAAAAAAGTTAATTGTGCATCTAAAAAGTTAATCGTGCAAAGGTGCTTTCAACGGATGCAAAATATAGTGAAAATGTTTTCAATAGAACTACAACTCATTTACACCTTTTTCAAGGAAAACCTTAAAATATAAAAGGATGCTTCCTCGCATTTATCGATAATTTCCCATGAATAATATGTATTAAGTCACCTGTTGGCACTATGCTAAGCAAATGCCAAGGCAACATTAACGACAATCAGGGAGCTAATCCCTTGTGCTTAAATCATTTACAATTTACATGGAGTGACAAAAATTAAGGTCTCAAAGCATACCTAATACTAACCAAAATTAATATCCATTTGAATACTTTCAACAAACAATCTTTTTTTATTCAAACTAAATTCCCTTGGAATTTATAAGTCATCAATTCTACTCAGCCTGCATTGCAAAAAAACTTAAAGAAAACATACAATCTACCTGTTTAGTACAGACTAAAACTGCATATTCACAGGCATATGATGCACATGGAACACATAATTTTACATTATGCTCTATAAAACTAATATACATTCAATGCATATCTTCATTTGCAATGATGAGACTAGACTTGAAAACCCATCTGAAAACATAAATGACAATTCTTACCCATGAATTTCAATTCACCAAGTTGGGAAGGAGCTTACCCACATTTCATTAATCCATAAATGATAATTCACACCCATGAATTTCAGTTCACCAAGTTGGCAAGGAGCTTACCCACATTTCATTAGGAATAAATTTGAAGTTGCCAAACATTAACACATAACTAATTTTGATGGCAAGAATATTTATACCATTTCCAATAGCAATTACCAAACCAAACCTTGAATGCCTTCTTGTAAAATAACTCAAAAAGTTATAAATTCAATTCACAATCTCTATCTCAGCGACACATTATCCTACCAAAATTAAACAGCATTATAGCCAGAACAGCTTTTAGCAGGCCAATCTTAAGAACTTGGCTGAAAAAACAAAAGCTTCATAATGTATTACTAGTCTATAAGTCCTGCAATTCACCAATAAGGAAGAGAAAATACAGCTGAGCCAATAACTGTAATTATTTATTCATCATCCTCAGCATTATTCAAAGCGTTCAACCGAGCAATCAATTTTGCCTTTCTCTCTTCATAAGTTAGTTTCCTTATCAAATAACTGAAATCACTTTTACAACATTTAATTCAATGTAAAAAGCAATGGACAGGTTACCGACCTTCAGAGCTCCAAAAACTATGTTGCCAGTGGTGGTCCTGAAAAGACCAACATCCAACAAAGCTCTAAATAGCCTCCTGGCATCATTTGGTTCAATGCTGTAGTCCTTGCCAGTGGCCTGGCATACAAATCAGTACAAAATTTAATCCCACATAATTCTAAATAAGCTAACATGAAGGCATATATAATTTGAAATTAACAAAACATCCCATGTATCCCATAGTTAAAAAAGTCGGTTACCAAA
>LPNX010402318.1:3206-157228 GCA_001517045.1 Pseudotsuga menziesii
AGCGAATAAGGTATTTTTAACAGATTCGAGTGATTTCTATGGGCGATGGGAACAAATTTTACAGGAATCGGGGAGGCGAAATAAGTTTTTTGGCCTCTCCCTCCGGAAATGAAGGGGGCTATTACCCTAATTACTATTATTTTTTATTTAAATTTTGAGCGAATTATTTAAAATTTCGAAAAAACTTTCTTTATAAAAATTCGCCCTCCAAATTTTCTAAGTGCCCCTAATTTCGCCCTTGTGCGAATATTCGCCCCTAAAATTAACCATGTTTCTTTTACCCATAGTACTTTGCGTGAGTGCTGTTTGGTTGTGCTTGTAGAGTTTGGGGGTGGTAGAATCATTCTTTTGCTTTAGTATCTCATTTTTATTCAAAAAATCCAAAAATATTTACTTCTTTGCATCATTATGCATTGCACTTTACACTCTGCATGGTACTTGCACTAGGTTTTCTTAGAGAATTATTAGTTAGGATTTCATATAGGAATGACTGCATTTGTCATTTGAAGAAAATTTTGCATTTCACGTAGTAGCATGCCCTTTTTTTCATTCGATACAATGCATTTGCATTGATTGTTAGGTGTGCATTTTACTTCGAGTTGCATCATAACACCATTGGTTGCACAGTCATCGACCTTTTTTGAGTAATAAATCCAAATGAAATCAACGCTTGATTAAAATGCATTACACTATTTTCTTTGATAGGGTACACCAACAAGATTAGGTTTTAGGGTCTTGGAATAGTCATTGTGAGTAAATTCTCCAAGACCACTAAACAACAACATGTATGTGTCTGTCTAGGTGAGAGTGTGAAATTCCTTGGTATAATTAGTGTTTCTCAGGATCCTCCTCTTACAAGGGAGTTAAGCACGAGGCAGTGTGAGTGGTTATTGATTGGGATGACCCCTAGTCATAACTGAGTAGCACCGGAGATATTTCCAGGATTGTATTCGTATCTGGGGGCTCTTTCGAGAGTTTTGGGCTTTGCTACCTTTCCCATACGGTCAATCCTGCCTGCGACTGTCCGCCTGAGCATTGATTATATTGAGGTGATCTTAGTTGCCTTACTTAGGTTATCGAGGGGGTACTTTGCGGGTGTCCCAGCCAGGTTGGGGTCGGACAACATAGTCGCTATATGCGTTGAAGCTGAGGGCCACAATAATTGGTTACGAACCTCCACTTGTTGTGTATGGGAGTCTCAAGCCTCTCCTAGGCGAGACATACCTGCTTCATTCGGGAGCTCACATATCCTACCCGTGTTTGCTTGTAATTGGATTTATATTATATTGGTGTATGCTCTGTGCACGTTAGCTTGCTTAGGGTTTGTGTAATTAGAGAGTCTTTTTCATTTTTTGAGTCATTGTGGATTCGGGTGTGACACCTCGCCGTTCTCGTCATTTAGCAGAAATTCCTCCTTCTACATCTCCTCCTCCTTTGGGAGAGAGAAGCAGACGGTCCAGGCGAACTACTTCTCACATTGATTCACACATGATGGGAGATCATGAAGATGAAATTCCTGAGCTACCTTCTTCACTTCATGAGGTTGAAGAAGAAGAGCCTACCCCTACATATGACCCTTCACTTGATATATCTACACACTTTGGGTATGATCCTTCACGTGATATACCTACACACTCTGGGTATGATCCCTCATCCACAGGTCGTCGGTATTGGATGCTGAGCGATGAGACTCATCATGAACCTGCGAGCACTAGTTATGGTAGTTATGATATGTCTGTTATTCCTACACATGATTCAGTACCGCATACCGAGTTGGAGTTTAAACCTAACACTATGCCTGAGGGCATTCCTAGTCACTTTCATGTGGAGATATTTGGGAACTCAACTCACATTGCACCCTCCATCCCTATGGCGGAGGTCACATCAAACGTTCGTCCTAGACCTAGTGCTAGTAGTCCTATTTAGATACTAGGGCCAAGATGAGTGACTGTAGGGAATACCACTTACGTGATTTCACATATCCCTTCGTCCTCTATTCCTAGTTCTTCGAATGCTATTCCTTCCCAACATTCACGTGGTCCTTCGGGCCAGAATGTTTCTACGAGTCATGTGCGTACTGCTGCTACTCGCGTAGTTGTGTCTCAAAGTCAAGTACCTCCTGTTGTGTTGGGAGGTCGTATTCCTACTTCTGGAGGTCATATTCTTACTTCCGGAATGTCTATTCCTACTTATGGAGTTTCTCATGGGACATCTCATGGGACTTCTTATGGACCATATTATGGACCACAGTATGCACAAAGTTATTCACCTTATGGTTACGGGTATAAAAAACCAGCTTACTCCCTGAATTATGGCTTTGTAGCCCCAAATAGTCAAGGTACACCACATTATGGTGCTTCCATGCCACCCTACACGGGTCAAACGGGAGGAGGATACTATGGCCATGGCCATGGTGGTTACGGTAAACAGTCCTATGTGAACCAAAATTACCAGGGAGCACCTCATAGATCTGCTCAACCTAGGCTCCCTTTCCTTGCAACGTTAAATCTGCCTGACTTGTCGAGACTAACGAACGGTTTGGTATCTTATGACCCGGCTTGGCCGACTGTCCCTACAAAGCTTCCCTTGGACATTCCCAAGTTCGAGGGAAAACCAGGAGAAGATCCAAGTGAACATGTTACTACATTTCACCTATGGTGCTCTTCTAACTCCTTACATGAAGATTCGATCCGTATAAGGCTATTTCAACACACCCTCACTAGGCCTGCCGCGAAATGGTACATAGAGCTACCTAGGGGGGAATTCACTGTGTTTGATGACCTAGCTATGACTATTCTCAACCACTTCCAGTTACCAGTGCATTACGACGTTGGTACAAAACTCTTGTCAACATTTCGGCAAGATAAAGCCACGCATATCTCGGACCATATCCAAGAGTGGCGTAGACGGAAGAGATTGATTAAAGCCTTCATACCGCCGGAGTTTCTCCTTGAGTGGTTCCTTAAGTCATTACTACCTTATATAGCGAAAGATGTTTCTACATCCAGAGTTCAAAACGAGGAACAAGCCATTTTTAGGGCACAAGAATTGGACTTGATTTATGCTCAATCCGGTTTGTTATATGAGATCATTCCTAATGCTCTGCATTCTAGTTTCGACCCTAAGGTCAAACCTGGACCATATGCCGATGGCATTGTTTGTTGTACGAGTACCAAACCTCTGGATTCAGTTGTGAAATAAGTTAGTCAATTATCTATCAACCAATCTGCTTCGGGACAAGCCACGACTTTGTCTCAACCCACCCAAACGGCGAGTGTGCTTTCGGTACAATCGTGGGACCAGAAGGGTAACTAGCAACCCGAAAAGAATAAGAAGAAGGGTAAAAACAATCATAAGGGTGGGAATAAGAATGGAAATGCCAATTCTAATGACAAGAACGCCCAAAATGCTAGGGGGGACAAGTAGCCTAAACGTAAGGTTAAGTTTCCTTGCAAGTTATGTAAGGAGGACCACCTCACTCACTTGTGCCCTCGGATAGAAGAAGCCTCGAGGTTCATAGCGCAGGGCCCAACTGTGCTGACTAACCCTTTACCTCATAATAAAAATATGAACTCGAGGACCCATGATCAGTCTGGTGGGGATCAAGATTTTCCAGAAGCTTGTAGTGGTCATGGTTGCATCAACATGGTACGTGCTGCTAAGGTTGTGACTCGTGCGAAGGACTATGGTTCGTCACAACCAGACCTTGGAAAGGAACCTGCTCCACCCGAGAGTCCTTTGTGTATTGAAAAACCTGTGGATAAACCTGAAGTTGCTCCTCACATTCCTAAGGGAGTCCTTAAGTGTTCAGGGCACAATCCTAATGCTCGAGCCGCCCAAAACTATTCTGTTGTCGAGGATTTGGGGCACACTCCTTGTGCGATGTCTGCACTCAAAGTACTTCAGAGTTGTCCTTTACAAAGGAAAGCTTTGCTTTCTCCTCTTGGTGTTAATGATGATAATTCTTCCTCCGTCATCAAATTTGAAACCGCAAGACTACAAACTCGCTTGCCTTACTATATGTCTCTCTTGATTGATGTAGAATGTCTTAACAAGACCGTCAAACGCACTGTGATTGACAAAGGCGCTGCTGCTTTCGTGATGTCTTTGGTGTGTTGGAAGGGTTTGGGTTCCCCAGAGTTGTCTAAATCCGCTACCATGTTGACTGCGTTTGATGGTAGATCGTTTCGGCCACACGACATTCTTCCTTCTCTTAAGGTCCGTTTCGGAGGGAATACCGTCGCGATCGAGGTCGAGGTGGTTGATGTGCCCCTTGACTACAATCTGTTACTGGGTAGGAATTGGATGTACAGTATACAAGCAGTATCTTCTTCTCTATTTCGAGTTGTATGCTTTCCATTTAATGGGAAGATAGTTATGATTGATCAAATGTCATTCAAGAATCCATGTGTTACCACATCTTCGGGAGCTTCTGTCCCGATTGTCACGCACTCTCAGCCGGCAACTGGGAGTGTGGGTGTGGGCATGTACCCATCCCTTATGGGATCATTTAGTTGTCCTGCACCTGTTCATATGATTGGGTCTACTTTCGGTGATGCTTCATCGTCATTGCATTCGGTGTCTTTTCACACCACTCATATGGAAGATCCTTGGATTCTTCCTACAACGAGACCTTCACGTGAGCCCATCAGAATGGACGTGCCGTTGCCTGCAACTATGATAGCATATCAAGCTAATCTCGGATGTGTTGCAGATCCTAGTCCTTCCTCTTCGCGGACGGAGGAGGATGACCCATATGTACTGCCTGCATGGGCAGTTCAGTCTTCTCACGCACATGACTGCCTTGATAGTGTTTTTCCTTTAGATGAGGCTATTATTGAGGCTATGTCTGGGGTTGAGCCACCTTGTGAAGAGTTGCATCATAGATCTTATTTTCTTCCCGAGCTTGACTGTTTGGAGTGTGAATACTTTAGGGAGATTCTTAGCGAGAGAATTGGTAGTCCCATGGTTTCGTTAAGCTCTCCTGGTCCAATGGCTGATGGAAACATAGTGAATATATCTCCTACCACCCCTATCAATATCTCTCATGATCCTGGCAAGATTGAGAATGTCTATATTGGGGAAGAATGTTCCCATGCTGAGATCCAAGAGTATACCGAGCTGTTCAAAGAATTTCGTGATGTATTTGCTTGGTCATACAAAGAAATGCTAGATATCGAGCCTTGCATTGTTGAGCATGAAATTAAAACTTATCCCAATGCTAAGCCTATTCGACAACGCTTGCGTGCAGTGAATCCTAGAAAAGCACCTACGATTAAGGCTGAGATAGAAAAACTGTTGAATGTCGGTTTTATCTATCCCATTCCCTTGACGGAGTGGGTTTTAAACCCCGTTCCGGTTGATAAGAAGCAGGGAACGATCCGCATATGCATTGATTTCCGTGACTTGAATCGTGCCTGTCCTAAAGATAATTTTCCCATACCATTTATTGATCAGATTTTGGATGAGTGTGCGAGAAGCGAGGTATTTTCCTTTATAGACTGCTTTTCCGGATACAATCAGATACAGATTAAACCCGAGGACCAACATAATATTGCCTTTATTTGTTCTTGGGGTACCTTTTCATATCGGAAGATGCCTTTCGGCCTTAAAAACGTCGGAGCCACTTTTCAGCGGGATATGACCTTGATCTTCCATGATCTCAAATCGATTATTGAAGTCTTTTTGGATGACCTTGCTGCTTATTCTCGTCAGAGGATGCGTCATTCCTACTGTTTGAGATTAGTGTTCAAAAGGTGCCGCCATTATTTGGTCAGGTTAAATCCTCACAAGTGCATCTTTTGTGTGAAGTCTGGTCACTTATTAGGGTTCATTGTCTCCAAAGAAGGTATAAGAGTCGACCCTTTGAAGGTTGAAGCAATGCTTCAATTGTGTCCCCTGAGAAACATTAGACATCTTCAATGTTTGCAAGGCATGGAAAACTTCTTATGGAGATTCGTCGTGAATTTTGCCAATTTGACTAGAGGCTTTATGCGTCTTTTGAAGAAGGACACTACCTTTTGCTTGGATGAGCGAGCCCATGAGTCCTTTGATGTGCTTAAGCGAGCCTTAGCAATGGCCCTGGTAATTAGTCCACCCGACTATAGCTGTGACTTTCTATTTTATGTGGTCGCGTCCATGGAGACGATTGGTATGGTTTTGGGTCAAGAGGATGAGGAGCTCCAAGAGCATGTCATATATTATCTAAGCTGGAACCTTATAGATGTGGAGATCTGTTATTCCCATGTGGAGAAGCTTGCCTTAGCTACTGTTCATGCGATTTAAATATTGAGACACTATATTCTCCTTCGCCAGACCTTGGTGGTTTCCCATGTCAATCCATTTCAGTTTGTCCTCACTAGAAGGATGATAGGGGGAAAGTATAATAAGTGGATTGTCATATTGCAAGAATTCGATATCGAGTTTGTTTCGGCAAAATCGAAGAAATCATTGATTTTTGCGGAGCTTATATCTGATTTCCCAAGAAAGGAGGAGGAGGAAGCTTGTGAAGATACGTTTGTCGATGAGCACATCTTCTTAATTTCAACTTTGGATCCATGGTATGGAGATATTATCATATATTTACAAACATTGAAGGTCCCTACTCACCTTTCACGGGATGAATGATGACGATTACGTCATGTATCCAAGAGTTACCTCATAGTGGATAACACATTGTACCGCCGTGGGGTAGATTCCATTTTACGTCATTGTTTAACTCATGAGGAGGCTGAGCTTGTGTTGAATGATTGCCATGGAGGGGCGTGTGGTGGTCATTTATCTGGGTTTTCTACAGCCCAAAAAATCTTGAGAGCGGGTTATTTCTGGCCGTCAATCTTTAAAGATTGTGTCAATGTGGTCAAGAAGTGCCACCCTTTCCAGGTGTTTGCACGTAATATGCGCTCGCATTCTGCCCCGTTACATCCAATTATCACCGCCGGTCCCTTCACTAAGTAAGGGATCGATTTCATGGATTGCAACCCAGCTTCAACTGGGGGGAATCATCATATTATCGTGGTTGTTGATTACTTCACGAAATGGGCTGAGGCTATGCCCACAATTAAATCCGATGTTGAGACAACCGCTCACTTCAGATTCAACCAGATTATTACTCAGTTTGGTATTCTGAAAGAGCTTGTCACTGACCATGGTAGGCACTTTCAGAATCAAATGATGGAAGAGTTGGCCTCGAAGTTAGGGTATAAGCAGGAGCATTCTTCTTCTTATTACCCTCAAGTGAATGGACAGGTTGAAGCAGTGAACAAATCACTCAAGTCCATTCTCCAATGAACCATCGCACAAAGCAAGACCAATTGGCATATCATGTTATATCCTGCTTTGTGGGCTTATAGGACCGCAGTTAAGACTGCCACCGGTTTTTCTCCATATCAGCTTGTACATGGAGTGGAGTCTGTATTTCCGGTTGAGTGCGAGATCCCTTCTTTGAAGCTAGCCATAGAGCTCTTACTGGATACTTCCTCATTGGAGGAATGTTTGGTCCATTTAGAGCAACGTCGAGATGCTTTAGTGGCTCTAGAAGTGAATAAGCGTCGCGTTAAGGTTCAGTAAGATAAATTTATCCGTCCAAGGAAGTTTAGTGAGGGAGATTTGGTCCTTTTGTGGGATCAAGCTAAAGAACCCTTGGGGGTAGGAAAATTCAACCCCATGTGGCATGGTCCTTACATGGTTAAACGTGTGTTAGAGAAGGGCACTTATGAGCTAGTAGATTATGAAGGGATGGCCTTGGCGGAGCCTAGAAATGGGCTCTATCTTAAAAAGTACTATGCATAATTTTCAGCCAGGGCTGACTATTGTATATTATTGTACCTCATTTTGAATAGTTAGGTTTTCTTATGGTGATCGGGTTTATTGATTAGCTTCTGTTTCTTATGGCAGATATCAATGGAGTCTTCCATCTATATAGGATTCGCGGATGGTGCAAGCCGTCACACTCAACACTCAGCCTCTGTTGCTTGGGTGATTTATACTCCTATGGGTCAGGTATTGTCTTCAGGAGGCATATGTTTACGACCTTCTTCAAACAATGTTGCTGAATATAGTGCCGTTATTGAGCTTCTACCGGATGCCATTTCACATGGTGTTCTATCTCTTGAGGTACGTCTTGATTCGGAGTTAGTAGTGTCACAACTTAATGGCTTGTATCATGTTAGAGATCCAACATTATTACGGATATTCTTACGTGTGAGATTGTTAGAACCATAATTTGACAACATAACATACATACATGTTCCAAGACTTTATAATCAAGTTGCTAACTCATATGCTAACTATGTGTTAGATTGGCATTTGTTTCATAGATAGTAAGCTTATAAAAAACATACATTTTTACACATGTAAATAAATAAACCGATCATCATAAAAGTTTTTCATTAAAACATCCAAAATGTGATATTACATAGTGTCATAATACAAAAATGGGGCTTCCGAGCCACCAAAATATAATTACACGGTAGTACAAAATGTATCACTCCTAGGTATCTAATCCTGGGGAGGAGGAGGGGGGTTCTGATCATGGAATGTGATCACGACTCTAGATAGTCATCTAAACAACCACACCCATGCTCGTGGCACACCCACCACCCAGCGCTGCATGGCCTCAAGCAGGTCCTCGACCTGCGCTAGGGGTACCCTATGTGTCAGCTGCACGAAGTTGGTATGAATGCTTTGGAGCATCTGCTCCGCATCTACACCCGTAATATCATCTCCTCTTCCCCTCCGTCTATGACGAGGGAAGCCTTTAGGCCACCGTGGTCCTACATCTGCATACATATGATAGGATGTCACTATGTGTTGTCACGCAAAAACATGTCTTTTTGATTCCATATATAAAAAAACACAAAAAAATTAAATAACTCAAAAATCTTAAAAAGAGGATTGGGATTCGTTACCAATGTCACCGTATGCTGATCTTGGTGGTAATGGCATGTTGGGGTCTCCCTGAAAATCTATCCCCGCATAGGGGTAATCATCGATGGAAACTATCTGTCGTTGCCACCATGGAAAGAAATTAGCTGGATAGGGGTTGGACACCCTACCTCCACCCAGTCTAAGCATCACATCTGCCCAACATCGTTGGGCTAGATCTCGAACCCCGTGAAGAGGAACGTTAACTCTAGGGCTCAATGCCGAAACACGCTCAAAGAAAAATGTGCTCAGTATGCTACTGAAACTGAAGTTTCGTACTCTGCCCATCTTGCACTCAATGAGTTGGTGTTTCATGTTTCCCAGTAGTGCAGTGCTCCAATCGTACACCGTGGGTCTCATGCACTCCACTGCATAGAACATCAGAGGCTGTGAGGCCTAGTGGAGTGAGGCTAGCCCTACTATCCTTCCCAGTGTCAGTAGTAGGGCCTTTAGGCCTAGCACCTGTATGGATTTAGTTGGGATCTGACTCTTGACCTTCTCCATGTCCAGATAACAATACACTGCGATGTACTCATCTATGGTGAGGCCACCTTCGGGCCCGCGGGATCGTAGGTTCACCACTTCCCCCCGTCAGGAAAGTCCAATAATAAAGTATATGTCCTCCACTTCTATGGTGAGTGACATCCCATCGATTTGGAAAGACTCTAAGTCAGGATCCCAGTAGTCTGCGAGCATCTGTAGCAGTCTCGGTTTGGCTCTTAAGCCACCAAGACACCAAAAACTGTAGAGCCCGCATGCACGAAGAGCTTGTTGTGCCATTAGATCACCACGTACTGCTTCTTCTACATCCCCATGCTCACGTTCTCTCCATTCTAGAACCATCCTGCACATTTAAATCAAGTTTGGGTCATTAGAAGTCTTTAAAAAACTTGACTGCGACCACATACGTGGCTGTTTACTAAACAGTCGCGTATGTACGCGACTTTGAGGGCTTTTGCCGCATATATCCATCCCTATATGCGAAAAAATCCTTGATTTTCACGTGGGCCGAGGTGCACACTTTAGGATGGCCTAGAAATCAACATATACCATGGAAAATTGAAAATTTTACATGAAAATGAAAGAGCAGGGCATGGGAAATTACCTGGAAAAAACAGTGTCGGATTCCGTCGGCTGGATCTCCCGGAATTCGCGTTTTAAGTTATGAGCTCAATTGGGTAAAAAATTCAAATGTTATATAATGTTTTGAATTTTTTACTATTTATAAAAAAATTTGAAATTTTTTACCCCCTTTTCAATAGTTTTGGACCGTTTCTAATCCTTTTGGACCGTTTTTTACTAATATATGATGTAGGAGACCGTTTTGAGCGCCGTTTCGACCATTGTTTTGACCCGTTCGTGCCGATTTCAGGTATCATGTCTAAACTAGCATATAGGTTAGGTTTCACCACTGTTTGCATTTTGAATGACCTTATGACCGTTTCATCATAACCGTAGGTACGAACCCATTCTATCTTGTCACGGAACCTTCTTGCTGTTTTAGAAGTGGCATGATTTGAATGGTAGAGCTTGACCTTACATGGGTACCCTAGTTAGTGCCTTATTTGCATTTGGTTCCCATGCTGACAGTTTTGTCCTTTACGGTGTGGGAGTCCATTGTATAGTATTGCCATGACATTTCGCAAGAGCCTCATACTCCTCTTGATATTTTGCTGGCTTATTTCCCCTGGACTCCCTTATGTCAAGTTGTAATTGCATTATCATGAGCTTTGCCTGCCTCATTTGAGCCTTATGCCGGCTTCCCTGACTTTGAGTATCAGCCATATCGCCCGAGCTTGTGTCATGTCTATCCATGTAGAGCCATTTTGTATATCCTTTGTAGCTTGATTCCCTATTTTTACCGGGAGGGGACTTTCCCCCGAGTGTCTCTATCATACACATGTATCCTTACATTGAGCATAGGAATGTTTCGCTTCTTGGAACTAGTTTGTTTGTCTATTTGACACTCATCTCCTCCTAGTCTGTAACTTTAAAGCGATTTTATTCTTTTTCAAGCTTCTCAAATATTTGAAAAAGTCCAAAAAAAACAAAAAAACAAAAAATCCAGACAAGAAAAGATGTTATCTTTGGCAGCAGTTGAGTCGTGTCGCCTTTGAACAAAGTACTGTATATCACATCCGTTGGTTGGGTTAATAGTTTGAATTTAGGAGCTGTACTCGTTTATTTGAGTTTATCTCCACTGACTGGTTAAGCTTCCAGTCCCTATGGAGCCTCTGTCGATGTCTCCTGTGTCGCAGAGATGTCCCAGTTTTGCATATCGAGTCTATGCTGCCTACATTCAGTCACCATTCTCCTTTATGCTCTTGTTCGAAGGAAGTTGAAACCTAAGTCGACCATTCCTCAGTTATCTTGACTTTGCATGTCGACCATTCCCGGTACAGTTACTAGTTCGTGCACCTTATGATCGATTCCTTCCACATTATACAACTTTGCTGAGTACCTCGTGTTGGATGATGGGGGATGCCTTAATGCCCTCTCTCTAGTGGATTTCATCCCATCGAATTCAGATCATTTATTTTGGGATAGGAATGTAGAGTCATTTTTGAGTGCCTTGAGACTTGTAGTCATCAGTGGTAGGTTCTCTCGCTATCGACAGTTTTTTGGGAATACATCAATGTCCCCTGATCGATGGATTCTCTCAAGTGTTCGACCTCAACACATTTATTCACACTTGTTAGTTTGCACTCTAGTACCTTGATTCCCATTTTCATTATCGGTGGGTGATCTCCTGTCTATTAACGGTATACATTAATGACCAGTAATCAGACGATGGACTAATATGTTCGACCTCAACACCTCTATTCACAAAGTAGGACATGTACTCGTAGCGGTTGGTGTAGAAGGCTTTCCAGACTGGTGGCATTCCACTTATGCTACCTCCTTAATCGTGCCAGTGTTCATGAGATTTCAGCTCTCGTGACTTGATTCCAGTATATGTCAGACATTTCCAGCCATTATGGAGATCTTGATCCATTATATATCTTCAGTCTTCATGGAGATCATGATCCTTTGTATATCTTCATCATGGAGATTCTGATCTATTTATATTGTACGTGGCGATAACCACATATGTCATATTGTATCATGCCTATTCATGGCCATTGTACTCTTATGTATCCGGGATTGCTATATGTATTTGTAGTTATGTTCAGAGTTGTATCATTGTATAGTGCTGATTGGATGGCTGTTTCTTCCACTGGGTTCTTCATCACTTCACTTCTGGGATGGACTTATAATGTATTTCGGCCATCGTATGACCCCTTTGACCTCACACATTAGGGGGCATCTGTTGTAGCTGATTTTACCACACATGGTGAATCACACTTTTATGGCCTTCCCTGTCCCTCTGCAGACTCCTTAGACCCCATGGACCATTTTTGTTCCTTTTATGTTTCCAAGTTCATCCCTAAAAACATGTAAAAACTTCCATATGTGACTTTTAAACCCTTTCTCGCGTATACATGCGGGTTTGACCCCTAAAACCGTGTACATCGGAATGTGTGCAAAAGGCCAAATTCTTTTGGAGTTTTTCTTGATGTGGATCTGACTCACTTGTCTCCTAGCCTTCCCTATGCCTTGAGATTGCTTGGATTCGACCTTTCATTACCCCATTGAAGAGCTATATAAGGAACCCTTTGGATACATTGAAGGCATGAGGAATTGAGAGCAAGAGAACTATAGTCCATTGTTGGTGGAACTTGTGCTTGAGTCTGCATCCCTTTGTCCCTTGGAGCACTTTTGTGTTCTTCCCAAGCTTGCCCTTTGCTTGTGAGCTTGCTATCGAGAGATGGAGTATTGAAGTGGTGGAGGCCCAAGTGGGGGACTCAGTTTCTCCGATTGCAGACGTGCCGACAGAGGTTGTATTCATTGTAATCTCTGATTTTATATTAATAGAAATATCTTTTCCTGTCCAATAATGTGTATTTGAATGAATATTTGATCCATGGATGATTTCAAATGCTTATATGTTATTGCTTATATATGCTAGAGTAGATCTAACACGATTATATATAACATGCTTGTGTTGTGTATTGAATGTTGAGGAAGCAATTTATTAATTCAAGATGGAGTTGGAAAGCTCAACGGAGATCTACATCAACCGTCCGGAATAATGTACGAATCGAGATCCTTTAGTGTTAGATATTTGGTTTCTCTTGCATATATGAAAGGATTGATTTCTGGAGTCAAGCTGTCTGTTGTGGTACCCCAAGCCATATGAATTTCTCTCCGTAACAGTGAGATACATCGGATGATCTCAAATCAGGATGTGCATGATGTAGGATTCGAAGAACTGACCATATATGCCAATATCGAAAAATCTGCTCTGATGAAGGTAGCCACTAGACCAAAGCTGTTCCCATGCTCTGAGGTGATCGGCTGGATTCTGCCTAGGGAAGATGTGACCACGATGATCTTAGCAAATACTGCCAAACATGGCTATGCTGCATATAGTCCTGGTTATGTCTCACTGGCATATCACCTACCTCCTGCTCAAGTATATTTAACTGAAAGTTGCTGAAATAAATAAATTTGGACCTGGTCTAAACGGTTAAGAGAATGATGATACCTGGGAAGAACTTTCGAACCAGGCCATTAGGAGAGTATGATACATCCACTCTCCGAAATCCTTACAGGTTTATAGCACTAATTCTGAATAGAGTGTTTGGGAGAGCTCATGGTAAAAGTTTCAAGTTGGGATGGATACGCATTATTTTTTATGTGGCCACTCAGGGGACCATATTCAACTGGGAAAACATAGTGTCTAACAGCCTCTCAGCTTGTATATCTTTAGCTTTGGGAGGGGTGTCCCAGAAGAAGTCTGAGTTCTATATGAGCTCCATCTTAGTGGACTGTATATTGTGTACCCAATCATTTCCAGCCTTAAGGTGCAATTGGGACAGGGACAGAACCCCTGTGTACACTGCATACAAACTTTTTTGGGCACAGACATATTATAGCCACTATAAAGAGATATGTGAACATTTCATTATGCCTTTGTACACTTTAATCTTCCTGACAGAATGCAACTGTATGTCCGAGGAGGCATTCAAAGTCATTGAGGAACATGGGAGCTATTATTTGACTGAGGAGGGGATGTACATTAGAATGTATGGTTGCTCTAGGGCACCTTCTTTACTCCCTAAGTATGCCACTGATTATGTGGTGCATAAAGAAGCAGTTAGGCAAGTTTATCTAGACAGTGTAGGAAGCTTCCTGTTTGAGCATAAGAAGGCAGCCTATCCTGCCATACCTTTCCGGTTGGGAAGTTACAAATTTTCAAAGGTCAAACTAACTGCTGAATTTGTACAAGAGTTGGAGCATTTTCATTTTGGGGAGATGAACTTCCACAGGAATGACTCTCAAAATAAGGTTGCAGAGCATTGTAAAGAAGCAAATGTTCATTTGGAATATACAAACTTCTGGGACAAGGATGAAAAAATCTTCAGGAATGCAAGGAATATGACTGCATTGAAGAAAAGGTTTAAACAGAAAATCACCATTGTGGGGGATAAAGGCAAAACCACACAAAAGAAAGTTGAAGAAGAGGAAGCCAAGAAGAGGGAATAGGATGCTAGGAGGCTAACACAAGAGGCTGAAAGTTGGTTAAAGAATGAAAAAGAAGAAAAAAGGAAAGCAGCAGAGGAAGCAACAAAGAAGGAAGAAGAAGAAAGAAAGAAGAAGGAAGATGATGAGATAAAGAAAAAACAAAAGGAAAGTGAAGGTCTAATATTAGCAGGAGCTAAGAAAGACCAGCAAACTACTGACACAATAGTTACACAAGAAGCATAGGAGCATACCGATCAAGGTCATAGACAAGACAATCCTGACCCTCAAGTGTCTGCTGCAACTTCTGGCAGCACCCAAGAATAGGTTGTTTTTTCTGGATTGAATCTGATACCTTTTTTGCAAAAAGAAGGAGAAGAGGTCCCTAATTTCAGCACCATCTTTTATGACAAGGAGAAGAAAAGGATTGTCAAGAGAACTGAGAAGAAAGTCAAAACAGGGGGACAATCAGGTATGATGATTACTGATAAAACTTTGATGCATGGGACAGATGCAGATCCATGACTAACAACCAGAGCTGGGGTGGCATTAAACCAGGCCACTGAAGACAATGTGAATAGAATTATGACAGACCTTGAGCAATCAAGGAAAAATGCAGCGCAATTAAAGGACACTTTAAAAAAGGAGAGGGATGAAGGTAACAAGTTAAAGAGAAAATTTGAAGATATGCATAATGAAGTAAGGGCTTCGAAGATTGATCCGTCGGACCTCAACTTGAGTGCATTAAAAGTTTATTTAAAGAACGCGTTAATCAGTTTGCTGAATCCATCACATAGCTTGCACAGTTAATTAAATGCTGAAATATGATATAACAGCAAACTAAACAGGAAAGGAAACAACAAAACTGAACATAAATGAGAAACACCGAAACAGAGAGCCACAAACACAGAAATTGATAACGGAGTTCACCCCCTCCACTGGGCTACGTCTCCGGGTCCCTCTCCAATGGGTACTAATCCAATTAATCTCTTAAAGATGGTACAAAAATGGTTCTGGAATCAACTTCAACAACTGCAAGCCGAATGCTGTACAAAGTCTTTAAGACCTCTCTTCTGGAAATTACAATTAGCCTTCGAAAGGAAAAGAAAGCTAAATTATAACAGAGAATGTCGACTCCAAAAGAACAACGTCTGTGCACTTCGCATCAACTCCCCAAGTTTCTCATAACAGAAAAATGAACCTCTGTGTTCTAACACAATCGGAATCGCTTCCTCTCTTCTGTCCCCTGATGTGGCCAGAAGTCCTCTATTTAAGCGTTCAGTCGGAGGACAAGTAACGGGTTCTCCTCCTTCGCTACAGTTGTTATCTTCTTTCTAGTCGTTACAACCATATGCTAACTGAACCATGCAATCCCGCCAAATCGCTGCCCAATCGTTATGTTACCATGACGTTCCATATCCCCGAAACATTGCAACTAACTCCATGCACATGTGTTGACTCACAACACGTCGCAATAACCTGCAACTGGGCTATGCCACATGTAACGTAACTGTTTGATGTCACCACCACTTCACAAATGTCACAGCATCCACAACGTCGCAGCATCCAAAACGTCGCAGCATCGCAGCAGCTAGAAATGTCGTAGCAAACGTGACTGCGTGGCTCTTCACGAACCAGGTGATGTTCCTCTTGACGGTGCACAAACTGCGCGGCCCATACTGCGCAAGCTGCGTGATGTTCTGTCGCACCGCACGGCCCTTAAGGCAAGTCGCGCACTATGTTTAGCATATGTTATGTTCTTTGAACCATAGATTAATAACCATTGTACCATGTTGGATCAGTGTAATTTTGAAGATGAATAATCCACCGGATCATTCCTCCCCATTGAAGAGCTTTTGGACCACCAAAAGCTTGAATCATTCTGCAAGTAAGTGAGGGTACAATTCCCTCACTTTTTCAATCTCCATCCATCTTGCCTTGCTAGGATGAATGCCTTTAATCCCCACTCGAAGGTACTCAACATTCCCCCTTCATGAAGTCCTTACATTTCTGTCAAGAATAACATCATCCTACAACTCTTTCATGTATTCAGGTGCCATATCATCAACTGAAGGAATCTGTATGTTAGTTTCCTCATCCATGATCATAGGAGGCTCATACAATTTAAGATTCTCAACATTGACAACTGAATAGATTTGCATGTATGGAGGTAACTTCAAGCGAAAAGCATTAGTACCGATCTTTTCCAAGATCTCAAAAGGACCATACTTGATAGGATTAAGATTTTTACCTTCACCTTTCATTCTTTCTTTGGTGATATGTAACCAAACTCTGTCACCAACCTGGAATTGATGATCGACTCAATGCCTGTCATGCCTGGCTTTGTACCTTGCCTGGCTCTTCTCCAACTGTTCCTGAACTTCCTCCTGCACCGCTTGGATTCTCTGAATGAATATTAGAGCTTTATCTGCATCATGATGTCCATCCACTGCATCTTTGCCAAAAGATAAGTCCATCGGTGTTTTTGGTAGATAACCAAAACAAGTTTCAAAAGGAGATCTTTTCATGGAAGAATGAACTGCATGATTGTAAGCATGCTGTATATACTGCAACTGCTCATTCCAAAGTTTAGGATGTTTACTGCAATATCCTCTGAGTAGCTGAACCACTGTTCTGTTTACTACCTTTGTTTTCCCATTGGTATGTGGATGAAAAGCTGTACTTTTATTAAGTTTGGTATCCATAAGCTCCCATAAAGTTGACCAGAATTCTCCCAAGAACCGGGAATGCCGATCAGATACAATAGACATGGGTAGCCCAAAATGCACCCAAACATTCTGAAAGAATAGATGAGCTGTTTGTTCAGCAGTGATCTATTTGTTACATGGCATTAAGATACACATTTTGCTAAATCTGTCCACAACAACATATAGATGATCATGACCTTTTCTAGACATAGGTAGTCCTCCTACAAAGTCCATAGAAATGCTTTCCCAGGGACGAGAAGAATCTAGAAGAGGTATGTACAAACCCATTTTCCTATTACTAGGCTTACTTGTTGCACACATAACACATCCTCGTATATTTTTAGCTACAGTTTCTTGCATCTGAGGCCAATAACAACGATTCTGCAATATTGTCAACGTTTTACTTACACCAAAATGTCCTGCAATCAATGAACTATGTGCTTCTCGGATCACATGCACTTTCTCTTTCTCTGGAATACAGAGTTTACCGAGGTGATACAAGAGTTGATTATGCACATAATAGTTCTCTTCCTGTTTACCATGTATTAGTGATGCATATACTCTCTTAAAATCTTTATCTTCTGCATACTATTCAATATAACTTTCATGTGTTAATGAACTATTTTGAAGAATGATTGAAGCATTCGTAGGTGGCCTCAATAACATGTCTGCTACCTCATTATGAATTCCCTTTTTGTACTTAATTACGAGATGAAACTGTTGTAAGAATCCCATCCATCTTAAATGCCTACTTTGCTGTACTTTAGTTTGAGATTGTAAATATTGAAGTGGCTGATGATCATTATGTATGACTGTTTGTTTTCCCATTATATAATGTTTCCACTTCTTCACACACTGTACTAAAGCATACAATTCTTTGTCATAAGTCGGATAGTTACTTACCGCAGTAGAGAACATTTCTGAATGGTAACAGACTGGCTTCCTCCCTTGCATCAAAACGGCTCCCATGGCAAACCCGCTGGCATCGGTCTCGATCTCAAATGGCTGCTGCAAATCTGGAAACGTCAGAACTAGGGCTGTGCTAATCCTTTCCTTCAAAGTGTCAAAGGCTCTCTGATGCTTGCCTCCCCACTAGAAAATCTCTTTGACGCTTGTCAACACATGTAATGGCGCAGCAATGGAGGAAAACCCAGAAATGAATTTCCTCCAATACTGAACCGCACCCAGAAAAATTCTGATTTCAGTAACAGTGTTAGGCCGTGGCCAGTTTACAATGACAACAACCTTGGCTGGGTCCAGTCGCAGGTGGCCTCCACCAATAATATGGCCCAGATATACTAAGGAAGTTTTAGCAAACTCACATTTAGACATTTTTACAGAAAGCTTCTCCTTCCTCAGTACATCTAAAACTTTCTTCACATGTACAATATGCTCTTCCCAGGTTTTGCTAAACACTAGGATATCATCCAAATATACAATTACAAAATCATCAATGAATGGACGAAAGACACCATTCATGATCTGCATGAAAGTAGCAAGTGCGTTACAGAGTCCGAAAGGCATCACAAGCCATTCATACAAACCCTGTTTTGTTTTAAACGCTATTTTCCAGGCATCATTTTCAGCAACTCGGATTTGATGATACCCACTACGCAGATCCAATTTTGTAAAGTAAGTTGCATGTTTCAACTGATCAAGCAAATCATCAATGCGAGGAAGAGGATACCTGTTTTTAATGGTGATTTTGTTAAGGGCCCTATAGTCGATGCACATCCTCCAAGACCCATCCTTCTTCGGAACCAAGAATATAGGAGAGCCACAAGGAGAAGTACTTGGTCGGATGACCCCTTTCTCAATCATCTCCTAAACCTGCTTCTTGATTTCCTCGTTCTGCATTACAGACATCCGATACATGGCTATGTTCAGGAGTGGCACATCCTGCTGCAAATGTATCTCATGTTGAATCTCTCTCTTTGGTGGTAACCCCTTCGGATCTTGAAACAAATCATCATACTCAGAAATGATTTCAATCAGTTCAGATTTATGTTTAGGATCACATCCCTCAAAATATTTAGAGATCTCATCATTTTTCATCTTAACCATCATTAACACAAAATTCTTACTAGCATTTACCAGCCTCTTCATTTGTCCTGCAGAAACTATTGCTAGGTTTGTGCTTATCTTATGTGCTCGTACAATATACTCTACACCATCTTTAAAAAGATGATACTTATTCTGCTCTCTATAAAAGACTGCTTTCCGGTCATACAAATATGAACTCCCAAGTACTATTCCACAAATGTCAAGTGGTACTACATCTAGTTCTACCTCATCCGTAAACTTTTCAGTGATTGCAAATTTCAAAACACATTTCTTTGTAACTTGCAATCGTGTATCATTAGTAACCCAACGAAGAGGATAGGGTTTTTCATGAGGCATAGTAACTAAATGCAATTTCTTAACCACTTCTTCTGATATCATATTTACTTGTGAACCACTATCAAACAATGTATCAATTTTTGTGTGATTTGCAATGACATGAACATGAAACAGTGCACTTCTATTTTTATCATTTCGCTTAGAAGTAGATGGAATATTTGTACTTGCACTAGAACTTGATTTTGCATCAATGGGAAGTGAGATACTTTTTTCTTACCCTGGATTCCGACAGCTGTAACCTTTGTTTCATCACCTGAGTCGGATCCCAAGTCTTGAATAACCGCTGCAGTAGCTTTTGCTTTGCCTTTATCTTTGTTTCCTCCGTACTTCTTTTGCCTTAACTTCGGATGAAGTTTCCAAAACTTAGAGACATCATGTCCCTTCTGACAATGCGAACATGTAGGATTTTCACCCTCTTTCTTAACAGTAGCCATCTTCTTTCTCCCCTGATCTTTACCTTTCAACTTGATGTCAAATTTAAAGGATTTCTTCACAAAAGTATCATTAGCATGCTTACCCCTGGCTTCTAAATGTTTAGCTTGAACACATACATCATCCAAATTACTGGGGTTAAACATCAACAAAGTATGCTTCAAATAAGAATGCATGCCACCAATGTACTTAAGAAGATTTTCCTATGTATCTAATGAAACATTCAATGCAATAGCCCTCTTCCTGGATTCATGAGTATAATCTTGAATGCTTTGTCCTTTAGCTTGTCTAAACATTTTCCAACTCATGGTTAATTGTTGAATATGTCCTAAAGGATAAAATTGCTTCCTTAATACTTCAATGAATTCATTCCAAACTGAAATAATTTTACCATTCTTTCGAAGATCTTGCTGAATCTTGCTCTCCCACCAAGTAAGAGCCATACCACTCATTCCCAAAGTGGCCAACTGAATCCTGGAAGGGTTGTTATTAATGCCCTGCACCCTGCAATATACTTCAGGCTGCTTGATCCAATTGTCTAACTTTTCAGCATCTAAATCTCCATTATAAATTGGCAATTAAAATTTAACATCCAATTTGAAATAAGGCATATTAGGATTTGCATTATTCGAATGAGAAGTATGAGAAGAAGAGAAAGTTTGATTAGTTTCAGGAGGATCACCATCACCTCCTACTCCTTTACCCTTTTCTTCCTTCTTCACTTCTGCATCTTTGGATGAAGATCCTTCTTCTTTCTTCTTCCTTTCTGCTCGCTCATCGAGTAGAATTTCCATCATGGATTTCATGCTCATAAAAGCCTCCAGAAACTCAGTTTCTGAAATAACAGGTTTTTCCCGTTCTGTATGTCCTTCTTCTTCCCCTCGTGGAGAAGACATGGTTCTTGAGAATTTTCTCCTCGAGCCAATATCAGGATCTCCTTCGATTAATTCTCCTTCACCACGCTTTGATTTGGACCTGGTAAGCATTCACAAACTTGCACAAGCAATTAACTTTCTCTGATACCATAACATGATCCGTCGGACCTCAACTTGAGTGCATTAAAAGTTTATTTAAAGAATGCGTTAATCAGTTTGCTGAATCCATCACATAGCTTGCACAGTTAATTAAATGCTGAAATCTGATATAACAACAAACTAAACAGGAAAGGAAACAACAAAACTGAACAGAAATGAGAAACACCAAAATAGAGAGCCACAAACACAGAAATTGATAACGGAGTTCACCCCCTCCACTGGGCTACATCTCCGGGTCCCTCTCCAATGGGTACTGATCCAATTAATCTCTTAAAGATGGTACAAAAATGGTTCTAGAATGAACTTCAGCAACTGCAAGCAGAATGCTGTACAAAGTCTTTAAGACCTCTCTTCTGGAAATTACAATTAGCCTTCGAAAGGAAAAGAAAGCTAAATTATAACAAAGAATGTCGACTCCAAAAGAACAACGTCTACACACTTCGCAGCAACTCCCCAAGTTTCTCATAACAGAAAAACGAAGCTCTGTGCTCTAACACAATCTGAATCGCTTCCTCTCTTCTGTCCCCTGATGTGGCTAGAAGTCCTCTATTTAACCATTCAGTAGAAGGACAAGTAATGGGTTCTCCTCCTCCACTACAGCTGTTATCTTCTTTATTGTTGTTACAACCATATGCTAACTGAAACATGCAATCCCGCCAAATCGCTGCCCAATCATTATGTTACCACGACGTTCCATATCCTCGAAACGTTGCAACTAATTCCACGCACATGTGTTGACTCACAACATGTCACAATAACCTGCAACCAGGCTATGCCACATGTAATGTAACCGTTTGATGTCACCACCACTTCACAAATGTCACAGCATCCACAACGTCGCAGCATCGCAGCATCGCAACATCCAAAACGTCGTAGCATCGCAGTAGCCAAAACGTCGCAGCATCCAAAACATCGCATCAGCCAAAAATGTCGCAACAAACGTGACCGCGCAGCTCTTCACGAACCAAGCGATGTTCCTCTTAACGGTGCACAAACTGCGAGGCCCATACTGCGCAAGCTACGCGATGTTCTGTCGCACCGCGTGGCCCTTAAGGCAAGTCACACACTATGTTTAGCATATGTTATGTTCTTTGAACCATAGATTAATAACCATTGTACCATGTTGGATCAGTGTAATTTTGAAGATGAATAATCCACCGGATCAAAGATAGAATTCCAAACTATGCAGGCAAGCAAGATGGCCTTGGAAGTCTCAGTAGAGAAAAATGAAAAGGATTCCAATGAACAACAAACTGATATCCAGCCTCTAAAGGAGCATGTCCTAGCCCAACGAAGAAGAATGCACCGACTGCAAATGTCTATTGAAGAAGAAAGGTGTAAGATCTTACAGATAGATAGCAGGTTGGAAGAAATCCTAGACACTACTTCATATTTTGTAGATAGGTCTCAGGATATTTTGGAAGTCCTGACAGGAAGAATAATGAGAAACAAGTGAAGAAATCCCTGCAGAGCTACCAGCTAAGGATCGACATAGTTTGAAGCAGGACTACGACTTATTAGAATTTGCAATAAATACTGTGGAGGAATTCAAGAAGACTGTGAAGAAAACGAGAAGAGCCTGTACTGAATACTACAGAAGGGTGCTGGTCACCTACAACAGATGCCAAGTTGCTACAAAACAAATATTGGATGCACTTCCTGAACATGAGCTGTTCATAGAACAGTTATAAAGCAGGTACCAAGAGGATGAACAGAAGGTACAACAAGTCAAAGATTTAGATGAACAGATCCTGAAGAATGCAGTAGCTCATTCAGCAGTCAGCATCCATTTACTTGAATATCAGTTACATTTGAGTCCAGCAAGAATTGAGGTGGTTAAGAATCAGGCTGCAAAATATGAGATCAACATCCGTTTTCTTGAACCCTCAGATTTTGAAAGCATAGCAGCAGAGGCCCAAGCGTGGAAAAAGTTCATTAATGATCAAGCAGGGCCCTCTTCATAAAGTGCTCTATTAAATTTTTGTTTTAAATGTAATATATTGTCTAATGTATGAGCACTCACTACAAGACGAATTTTGGGAATTGAAACGTTGGGGAAGCCCAAGAGTCATTTGGGGGCAACCCAAAAGTTTTGCTTTTTTGTATAAGTATAGGAGAGTTAGATGTAGTATAGGACTTTTTCCCAGATAGATTTGTGAGAGTATGATGTAAGAAGAACTATTTCCTTTTGCATAAATAAATTACAAGTTTCCTATTGGAGAAATCTTTGTGGAAGGTTTCAAATGCTATGCTATGGACTTGTTGAATGTGAACTATTTCGTTTTCAGCTGTTATCTATTAACTGTGAGATCGTTCCAACTCTTTGAACCTATGTTCTTGTTATGAATGCGCTCTAGTTTATTCTATGAAATTTACACTATGAGTAATGAATGTTGTTCATAAACAATTAGCTATCTGGTTGTTCATATATCTATAAATGGTCATGTGTTTTGAAATAAGTAACAACTATCTGTGATTTTTCTCAATGCATGCGCAAAATACATTACTCATTGATAAATGATAATCTTGCTCCCTAGGGATAGGTTAGATAGTTAGTTTTAGTTTTTCTTACTGTGTGTGGTTTAGATGCAAGAGCGTTAAGACGAGAGGTAAGAACCTGCGCATCACATTGTGACCGCTCCTTGTATTTTCTATCAATCTGCATTTTTAGATAGGCACTTGCATCCCATACTTAAATACAAAAAACTAAAAACATACACGGTGGACCGAGACGTAACTGGTAAACTCCTTTATTTTTGTTACTTGACCTACGGTAGCCGGAGCGTAAACTGGACGGATTCCCCATACCAAACAGTAACGGGCTAGTTGGGAATGTTTATTGGGGAGAATCCCTAACTGGTGTTACCCACGATTTTCCAAGCCTCAACAGTTTTGGCGCTAGAAGGAGGGCAGCCAGTGCATGGCTGGCCGAGGAAACTTATTTTCTCAAGATTATTCCACTGGTGATAGTTCTGAAAGCAGTTTGTTTCCCAATCCAATTATTGAAGAGAAGGGTAAAGAGCATTTGTATTCTATCGATAACAAAGTAGTCAATGATATGAGAAGACATACTAGGGCATATGTGAAGAAGATTGGAGGATTACCAATTATTCCTGTCTTTCCCAGAAGAGAATATAAGAAGAAAGACCGTCCTATATTGGAAGACGCAATGTTGGTTGGATATTTTGAAGAACTGGTAGAAATATCCTTACAGGAAGTTGTTCAGCCTTTGAATCAAGTGGGCCCAGATACACCTTACTGTTCATCTATTCATACCCTTGTTCACTCACCACCTCATTCTCCACCCAGACTCACGTTAAACGTGAATGCAAATCAGCCACCCAACCCACCAAATCCACCACTTGCTTGGAGGGCTAGGTCACCTTTAAACCTGGCACCCCCTCTACATGACTTACCTCAGGCTTTTGAGAAAATGCTTCCCAAGTTTGACCCAAGTGAAAGGATTTTAGTAGATGATCATTTACAAAGCTTTTACTTGGCCATAGAAGGACTAAGGGCTAGAGAACATGAAGATGGAGTTTGCAGATTGTTTTCGCATAACCTGAAAGGAGCAACAGCCTCATGGTATTTTGATTTGCCTGCAAACTCAATCACAGACTGGGATACTTTTGAAGGAATATTTAGAAATAAGTATGTAGTCCAAAAAACTCATGCAGCGTTAATGAAGGGGTTATGCGCTTTGAAGAAAGAAAGAAAAGAAAAAGTGAATAGTTTCACCCAAAGGTTTGCTACTTATCTTGAGAATTTTTCTGCAACTGATAAACCATCTGATAAGGTTTTGATCGAATACTATACTTTAGCTTTAGGGCCTGACTTGGCCATGTTTGCCAAGATGCAAGTCAAGCCTACGTTGTCAGAAACTTATGAAGAAGCCGAGAGAGTAGAAGCTGAAAGAGAGAGCATAGAAGATTATCCTGAGTAGTCAGGAGAAATGTTTTTGGTAAGAAATCCTTATTACTATCTAAGCCTAAAGAGGAGTAGTCACATGATTTTGAAGGAATGTTGAAAATGATGCAGAAACTGTCTAACGGAATAATAGATCTGGAAAAGGAAAAATAAGCTCAGAAAGCTTATAAGCCTAACTATAAAAGGAGAGAGGACAACAATCAATCTAAGCCTCCTCCACATAGTCCTGCATCAATGAATTTAATGGAGGTGGGTATGGATAATTTTTGCACCTTTCATTAGCAGCCTCATTCTGAAAAAAAATTGTCCTCAATGGATCAATTCAATGACATTAGTAATGAATCAGCTGTTGGACTCCAAATTAACAGAAGTTGATGATGAGGAGGAAAAGGGAAATAAATCCACAGAAAGACAAGAGGACGATGCGATGGTTTTATGGGACTGTGTCTCACTTTTTGATACAAGAAGACGAAGGTACTTCGAAGCATGAGGAGATATCAGAAACAAATGTGACAACAAGGAGCCAAGGTTTGTTAAGTAAAGACAATTCAATACTTCCAAAGATTAAGAAATTTCAGGAGAAGATGAAGAAAATACAAAAGAACAACACAGATGATAAAATACCTGAACTTACTATTAGCAGTCAAGATCTAAAACAAGTCAACATGCCGGATAGGCCTATTGAAGACAAAGCTGATAATGTCAAGGAAAATATCAAAGCACCTGAGATGGGGTACTAGTTGTTAAAAACACTTGAAGTACCAGAGGAAGAACTTCCCACTAACAACCAACCTGTAGAAGAGATTGTTGAAGCAAGTGTGGGAGGAAAGACTAGGTTTAAAACCCCATCATTCCTACTGACCCTTGAGATTTTAAACCATAAGGTGCACAATTTTTTAGTAGACTCAGGGTCATCGGTCAATGTGATGCCACTGTCTGTCTGCAAAAATATTAATGGACAACCTAAACCTACTACTTGGGAGGTTACTCAGTCAGACAGGACCAATGTGAAAGTAGTCAGGGAAATGGAAGATATCCTGATTCGCTTATCTGCAAATGAAAAGATATGTCAGTACATTGATGTTGTAGTAGCATACATACTTGAAGGCTATGGACTTATTTTGAATTGAGACTGGTCAGCAATACTAAACGGGTATTTTGCTTCAGATTGGTCACACTTTTGGTTTCCTCAGAAGGGAAGTCCAAACCAGATTAAAATATTAAGAGAGCCCCACATGAAGCACAATGTGACTAAATTGGAAGAAAAAAATGAACCAGTGAATTCTGTGTTGGGAAATTATCTAATTGAGCTAGAACCGGGAGACTACCAAGAAGAAGAAGCTAGCAGTACATCATACACCCAGCCCGATCTCCTTAGATTTTCATGGGATGATGAGATTGATTGTAAAATAGTAGATGTAGTTTTTGATTCAAGTATAGCAGAATTAGATAATGGTTAGTTTTTTTTTCATTTTGTAGTCAAGCCTAGCCCCTTAACTTACAAGTTGCCAGATTTATAGGGGTGGGAAGAGGACTGACCAGTTAGTGGTTTAGTTCTCAAACTTTATTGTTCTTGATTTTTGTTTTTGGATTATCTTGTACATAAATAAATTTATTTGGTTATTTATGTTTGATTTATTTTATTTCTGTCTGTTTTTAGTTTAGATTTTGATTGATTTCAATAAAAAGAGGCAAACTTTTGGTTGCATGGAGAGCATCAGAATTCTGGATTAACTAAAATCCTTGATTATAAGACAGAATTCTAGATCAACTAAAATCCTTGATTATAAGATTGTGTACTATTGTGTTATCTGAAAGAATTTCTTCTAGTTTAACAGTTTTCCTAAATGGATATGAACACATTGAAAGTCCTACTTAATCCTTGTAAAATAACTCAGGATCAAAAGGTTTGGAATACTATTTCGAGGCTCCATCCATCTCACATTTAAAAAATGTCCTAGGGAGTGACAACAAAAGACCCATGGAAAGGAAGCAAGGTAAACAATATATTATATATAAATGATCCCATGCCAAAAATTGAAAGCCAAAAGGCAAATAAGAGTCAAGAATCTCCTGAGAAAGTAGTATGTATCAAAACAAAGTACTAAATCATATGAGTTCAAAATTGCCAAAGTTCTTCTCTGTCCGTGAGCTGAAAATTTAATACATCTCTCACACAAAAGGACACTATGGATAGAGGAGCTTGAATATAAAAATTAAGAAAGAAAGGCATGCATGAGGACTCAAAAGAAAGGACAAAAGTCCAAAAGCACAAAAGTGCAAAATGGCATGGGAATGAGGAACAAATGAATATTTCTGTTTACCATATGTTACAATCCTGTGGTGTCCAAGCTGGAAGCTACCCGAAGACAGAGGTAAAAATGAAACTCATATTCCTAGCCTCAAAAGAGTTATCTTGACTTTGAAATCTTGGTTTCCATTTTCCTAAATTGGGCTATCATCAATGATTAAAAGTACATACATTTGCAATTTGGGAAATCCAGACATCTAGAAGAATTCAACATGTTGGTTTTATTGTCAAATAGTCTGTTACTTCAGGAAGAAGTTGTCCAGAGATCTAGGTTCACCAGGTAGTCGCCAATTGTTGTAGCTGCAACTATTTCCCAATTTTTTTACAATTTTGGACCCTCCTTTTAATTCTATCTTGCCTAGATTTGTTTGGGATTACTGAAATTTGTTGTCCATTGTTACAAATTTGGATCATTTGAGGTTGAATTGAATAAATTGTTTACCATTTTTAGAAGTGAATGACTATCTTTTGATTAACTGAACTTGAATTTTTGGTTTGTCGATAATTTCCTTTTATACCATCGAAAGTCATTTGAACAATGAATCGGGGTCGTAGTTCTCTATGCAGCTGTCGTCGCGGAAGCTAAACGATGAATGTTCCGATGGTTAGCTCTTATCGTTTTTGATGCCGTGGTTTTATTGTTTAACTTTTGACTTTGCGGTATTTTTATTTTTCGCTCTCGGAACGGTTTATGACTTTGATCGAAAGCCGTAGTCTTTATGTCTTCCTCCGTTGCGGCTCCTTAGCAGACTAAGAATTTGACGTATAGTTGTTCCATTCGCCGATGATTTGTTCTGATCTTCGCTGATGTTTTTGACTGCTGCGGGACTCGTAGTCCATGTGACTTCCATCGTTACGGCTCTTTACCGAACTAATTGTCCGATGTTGTAGTCATTTCGATGTCCGATGCTGCAGTTTTTAGTGTTTTATTTCGTCGACGTTGTTTTTTGTTGTGGAACCCTTAGGCTGTATGGCTCCCACCATTGCGGATCCTTGTTGAACTAATCTCCCGATGCTTAGTTATTCCGCTCACCGATGGAAGCTTTTACCTGCCGACATTTTTTCACCTCAGGTCTATATATTGGGGTTGGTTATTATTTTATTGTTATCCTTGTGAACTTGCGCTTGCTCTGTCCCTGTCGAACTGTGTATCCATGCTTAGCTATCGGGATTTCATTCGTTCGAAGTGATGTCGTGGATTTTTCAGACCATCCCGTCAACTGCAGTTTGCTTTCCAGGTAGGCCAACCATGGTTTCTCATTTCTCTTGAGTTTACTGGTTGTTTTGGGAACTAGGGTTTTCCCTTGTTTGGGTTTTTCCCACCATTTGGTAGTTGGCCATCTAAGTATGATTATGGCATGAAGTATTGGTCAGTTTCATAGCATTTATGGTGGGTTGGTTTGTTTTCTTGAGCTTGTTTTCAAGCCGTTATGAAAGCTTGAACCCAGTCCGAAGGTTTAGGAAGCTGGTGCAGACAAGCGTTACACTGTCTGCACCGGTTTTTGTGGGATTGCTTATGGATATCCGGGGAGGGAGTTTTTAGTTCTCTTTCCATTGTAGGCATTTACCCTTTTTTTTTGTTTGGGACGCCGAAGGGTTTGATTTGCAGTCAGATTGGGATTCCTGCGTGTTCCGGATAGGGCCACACTTTCAATGACTAGTCTCACTCATAGGGGTTTTTTTCGTTTTGGTGAAGAGTTAGAATGCATTTCGGTTTAATTGATGCATATTTCTATCAGGGTCATGTTTAGTTGTAGAACGGACTTAGAATTTTAGACCTAGCTTGCATAAGTTCTTGCTGGTTATTTTCTATTATGCATTAATTTTCTGATAGTTTATCTGTTGAAAATGCATATGGAAGAGGTAAATGTTTTTATACAGTTTTTCTTCGTTGTTAGAACATTGATTGAAAGCTCCAATAGCCTAAGAGCATGTTTGGTCTATGACAGGACAACTTCTTCAAAAGAGATATGTCTAAAAGACAAAAGAAGAAGACTCCTGTTGCTGAGGGAGAACCAGATGTGGAGATCATTACTAAGGTGGAATATATCTACGAAGACACTAGAGCTACCACTGGGGTAGAGCCAGACTACAAATGGGGTGAGATATATCGGATGATCTCAAATCAGGATGTGCCTGATGCAGGATTCGAAGAACCGACCATATATGCCAATATCAAAAAATTTGCTCTGATGAAGGTAGCCACTAGACCAGAGCTGTTCCCATGCTCTGAGGTGATTGGCTGGATCCGGCCTAGGGTAGATGTGACCACGATGATCTTAGAAAATACTACCAAACAAAGCTATGCTGCATACAGTCCTGGTTATGTCTCATTGGCATATCACCTACCTCATGCTCAAGTATATTTAACTGAAAGTTGGCTGAAAGAAATAAATTTGGACCTGGTTGAAACAGTTAAGAGAATGATGATACCTGGGAAGAAATTTCAAACCAGGCCATCAGGAGAGTATGATACAGCCACTCTCCGGACTCCTTACACGTTTATAGCACTAATGCTGAATAAAGTGTTTGGGAGAGCTCATGGTAAAAGTTTCAAGTTGGGATGGATACCCATTATTTTTTATGTGGCCACTCAGGGGACCATATTCAACTGGGCAAACATAGTGTCTAATAGCCTCTCAGCCTGTATATCTTCAGCTTTGGGAGGGGTGTCCCAGAAGAAGTTTGAGTTCTATATGAGCTCCATTTTAGTGGACTGTATATTGTGTACCCAATCATTTCCAGCCTTAAGGTGCAATTGGGACAGGGACATAACCCCTGTGTACACTGCATACAAAATTTTTTGGGCACACAAATATTATAGCCACTATAAAGAGATATGTGAACATTTCATTATGCCTTTGTACACTTTAATCTTCCTGACAGAATGCAACTGTATGTCTGAGGAGGCATTCAAATTCATTGAGGAACATGGGAGCTATTATTTGACTGAGGAGGGGATGTACATTAGAATGTATGGTTGCTCTAGGGCACCTTATTTACTCCCTAAGTATGCCACTGATTATGTGGTGCATAAAGAAGCAGTTAGGCAAGTTTATCTAGATAGTGTAGGAAGCTTCCTGTTTGAACATAAGAAGGCAGCCTATCCTACCATACCTTTCCGGCTGGGAAGTTACAAATTTTCAAAGGTCAAACTAACTGCTGAATTTGTACAAGAGTTGGAGCATTTTCGTTTTGGGGAGATGAACTTCCACAGGAATGACTCCCAAAATAAGGTTGCAGAGCATTGTAAAGAAGCAAATGTTCATTTTGAATATACAAAATTTTGGGACAAGGATGAATAAATCTTCAGGAATGTAAGGAATATGACTGCATTGAAGAAAAGGTTTAAACAAAAAATCACCATTGTGGGTGGTAAAGGAAAAACCGCACAATAGAAAGCTAAAGAAGAGGAAGCCAAGAAGAGGGAAGAGGATGCTAGGAGGCTAGCACAAGAGGATGAAATTTGGTTAAAGAATGAAGAAGAAGAAAATATGAAAGCTGTAGAGGAAGCAACAAAGAAGGCATAAGAATAAAGAAAGAAGAAGGAAGATGATGAGATAAAGAAAAAAGAAAAGGAAACTGAAGGTATAAGATTAGCAGGAGCTAAGAAAGACCAACAAACTACTGACACAATAGTTACACAAGAAGCATAGGAGCATACCGATCAAGGGTATGGACAAGACAATCCTGACCTTCAAGAGTCTGCTGCAACTTCTGGAAGCACTCAAGAATAGGTTGTTTTTTTTGGATTGAATCTGATACCTTTTTTGCAAAAAGAAGGAGAAGAGGTCCCTGATTCCAGTACCATCTTCTATGACAAGGAGAAGAAGAGGATTGTCAAGAAAACTGAGAAGAAAGTTGAAACAGGGGGACAATCAGGTATGATGATTACTGATAAAACTTTGATGCATGGGACAGATGCAGATCCACGACTGACAGCCAGAGCTGGGGTGGCATTAACCCAGGCCACTTAAGACAATGTGGATAGACTTAGGACTGACCTTGAGAAATCAAGGAAAAATGCAGCGCAATTAAAGGACACTCTAAAAAAGGAGAAGGATGAAGGTAACAAGTTAAAGAGAAAATTTGAAGATATGCATAGTGAAGTAAGGGCTTCGAAGATAGAATTCCAAACTCTGTAAGCAAGCAAGATGGCCTTGGAAGTATCAGTAGAGAAAAATGAAAACTATTCCAGTGAACAACAAACTGATATCCAGCCTCTAAAGGAGCATGTCCTATCCCAACGAAGAAGAATGCACCAACTGCAAATGTCTATTGAAGAAGAAAGGTGTAAGATCTTACAGATAGATAGCAGGTTGGAAGAAATCCTGGAAACTACTTCATATTTTGTAGATAGGTCTTAGGATATTTTGGAAGTCCTAACATGAAGAATAGTTTGGTTAGAAACAAGCGAAGAAATCCCTATAGAGCTACCATCTAAGGATCGACATAGTTTGAAGCAGGACTACGACTTATTAGAATTTGTAATAAATACTGCGGAGGAATTCAAGAAGACTGTGAAGAAAATGAGAGGAGCCTGTACTAAATACTGCAGAAGGGTGTTGGTCACCTACAACAGATGCCAAGTTGCTACAGAACAAATATTGGATGCACTTCCTAAACATGAGCTGTTCATAGAACAGTTACAAAGTAGGTACCAGGAGGATGAACAGAAGGTACAACAAGTCAAAGATTTAGATGAACATATCCTGAAGAATACAGTAGCTCATTCAACAGTCAACATCCATTTACTTAAAGATCAGTTATGGTTGAGTCCAACAAGAATTGAGGTGGTTAAGAATCAGGCTGCAAAATATGAGATCAACATCCGTTTTCTTGAACCTTCAGATTTCGAAAGCATAGCAGCAGAGGTCCAAGCATGGAAAAAGTTCGTTAATGATTAAGCGGGGACCTCTTTATAAAGTGTTGTATTAATTTAAAAAAAATGTAATATATTGTCTAATGTATGAGCACTCACTACAGGACGAATTTTGGGAATTGAAATGTTGGGGAATCCCAAGAGTCATTTGGGGGCAGCCCAAAAGTTTTGCTTTTTTGTACAAGTATAGGAGAGTTAGATGTAGTATAGGAATTTTTCCTAGATAGATTTGTGAGAGTATGATGTAAGAAGAACTATTTCCTTTTGCATAAAGAAATTACAAGTTTCCTGTTAGAGAAAGCTTTGTGGAAGGTTTCAAATGTTGTTTTATGGATTTGTTGAATGTGAACTATTTCGTTTTCAGTTGTTATCCATTAACTGTGAGATCGTTCTAACTCTTTGAACCTATGTTCTTGTTATGAATGTGCTCTAGTTTATTCTATGAAATTTCCACTATGAGTAATGAATGTTGTTCATAAACAATTAGCTATCTCGTTATTCATATATCTATAAATGTTCATGTGTTTTGAAATAAGTAAAAACTATCTATGATTTTTCTCAATGCATGCGCAAAATACATTACTCATTGATAAATGATAATCTTGCTCCCTAGGGATAGGTTAGATAGTTAGTTTTAGTTTTTCTTGCTGTGTGTGGTTTAGATGCGAGAGAGTTAAGACAAGAGGTAAGAACTTGCGCATCAGATTGTGATCGCTCCTCGTATTCTCTATCAATATTCATTTTGAGATAGGCACTTGCATCTCATACTTAAATACAAAAAACTAAAAACATACACGGTGGACCGGGCCGTAACCGATAAAACCCTTTATTTTTGTTACTTGACCTACGGTAGCCAGACCGTAAACCAGACGGATTCCCCATACCAAAACGTAACGGGCTAGTTGGGAACGTTTACTGGTGAGAATCCTTAACTGTTGTTACCTGCGATTTTCTAGGCCTCAACTGATGGATACGTATACATAGTGGTGGAGGAGCCTACATTCAATACAGGGCACATCAACTTCAATAAGAACAAGCTAAGGCCAAATAGGTCATCTATGATTCAGTAAAGGACAATTTGATATTCATGATCACTCTGCTAAAGATTGTAAAGGAATGTTTTGATACATTGACAAGCCTATATGATAAGAAGTCCTTGAGTCAAAATAGGACTTTGAATAATAAGCTCCAAAACCTAAATATGGAGAAGGATGAGAATGTGGCATTAGTCTTCACCAAGATATCTCAGGTAAGATATCAACTTGCTAGTATTGGAGTAGTGGTGTATGAAGATGATCTTCTCCAAATCATTATTGATGGTCTCCCATTCTCATGGGATACATTCTTGGTTGTGGTAAACGAACGATAGGTGAAACCTAACTTCAAGAGGTTGTGGCATGGCTATCTTCAAGAGGAAAGGTGAATACAGAGCAAGATTGTGTGCATAGAAGAAGAAAACCTTGCCCTCGCGAAAAGGATGAAGAAAGGCAAGAAGAACTTATCTCAAAAGAAGTTTTTCCATTCGAAGAAGAAGATGTACAACGAAGACTTTGACAAGTCGAAGGTTAAATGTTACAAGTGTGACAAGAAGGATCATTATGCAAGAGAGTGCAAAGCAAATAAAAATAGTAAAGATCAATTTTATGCTTCTACTACTATAGAAAATGAAACTACTAAGAAGAACTTATTAAAGGAAAATGATGATGATCGAAAGGAGTATTTCCTTTAAAGTTCATCAGTAGAAGATCATTCACTCTAGTTTTCACGGGACCATACTTTCTAATGCAAAGATTCACTACCTCCTGCATGATATCAATTTTACAATTGGAGAAAGAAGATCAATATAAAGGGGCTCTCTGTAATCTGAACAAGGAAGAAATATCAAGAGGAAGCCCACAAACCAATAAAAGATAAGTATTTGTATTTTGATTATCATATACTTTTATAAATCAGAACTAAAACGTCTTGAATGTGTTTCATTATAGCTATTTAGAGATTTGTATTCCTAGTATTAGGAAGTATGTTATTAGGATAACATGTTGAGCATTTTTTATAGTCTTTTATTGGAAAATAGTAAAACTCATGAAATTCATGTTATGACCAAGTAAATAAGAATATAAGGATGCATAACATTACATGAGATATGAATGGGGTTATGTTGAAACATTTATTAATGTATATACATAACTGTGTGAACCATTGCGAGTGCATCGAAGTATTCATATAAATAAATTTCAAGGTTATGAAATATTTCTAACCATTAGAATAAATTTGGCTTGTAGTGAAAAACAACCATATGACCTAACCTACAAGCAGAGAATGATAAGTGTTGAATGTGAAATCATTCTAATAGCATATCCTGATATAGAGAAGCATGTTATGAAGCAGGAAGCTTCTAGGATCAGATCAAGATATTCCTATGTTTCTATAGGAAGAATCCTCTAGCAATATATATCCAGAATAAAAGCCCTAATTATGGAAGAGTAGATTCCTGGAGATATTTAGCTATCTTGTTTGCATTCAAGTGATTGGAAGAGATTTAGTATGATACAAACATGAAGGGGCATGATGAAGGACCCAGATTCTAGTTCTACCCATCTAGATGTTGAGAGGGAGAAGCTAGATTTGCTAGCTCCTAAAGAACCAGTAAAACTGGTTGATGTACCTCCTACTAAGAGAAGATATGCATGGTGCTCATATACAGAAGGAAGTAGAGTACAATATTCAATAAAATTGGAATGATTCTTGGGATTAGAGATTTGGTATAAACCATATGAGATTTCCCCTAGTTAAGGAAAATACACAGTAAAGAACTTGAAGAGATTCAGGATGATGGACTATAAGTCCATGGCCACACATATGGTGAAAAATCTAAACTTGATTCTTCTTCATATTTGTATTTCTTCTTCTTAATCTTCCTTTTCTTCTTCTTATTATCCACCGAATTACCAACATCACAACTTTCTATAGGAGAAGAAGAAGAAATGGAAGAAGACACATCTCACGAAGAAGGTGAAAGATCAACATGACGTTTATTCTCTTGTGACGGATAGTTGGGATTTGAAACAATTGATGCACTTAGGATAACCAGACTGGAGAATAACCATACAGGGAATCCTATAGTCAATCCAGGAAGACTTAACGTAGCCATGAGAGGAGGACCAACATTTCCAAATGAAGGAATAACAAAAGGTTCCCCTTGAGAAGGGGTCTTTTGGTTGGTAGTCTCAGAAGGAATGACCATAACTACGTTACAAAACTGCCTCCCCCTTTAGTAATTTTAACTATACAAACAACAAGCACTACTCAATCTAAAGAAACAAGCAAACATTTGAAAATAGTGGATACAAAGTCTAGATCCTCATAGGGTTGTCAAACCATCACAACTAGCGATATATTGCATGGTCCAACAATGATACAGGACAAGGAGGATTAGGACTGTACCCTTTCCTATATACCCAACTTCATGGATGACACATGCATAGTAACTCCCCAAGTGTTGTTCTCAGTGTATTGTGATGATAGGATGACCAAAGGGATTTTCTCAGATGGTTTCAGGATACCTAATGGTGTCTCCCGATATACACAAGGTACGTGGGAGCTTAAATCCACATTAGTGTTGTCTAATGTACAACCGTACGAAAGGGGCCTTCCTATATACCATTGAGTACGTTAAGTACATTTCTATATACCATAAAAGTACGTGAAAGGTCATTCAATATACCAACGAGTACGTGGAAGAACCTCATAGTCCCCGAGATGCAGTACAGGAAATAAATGACATCTCCCACCCTTAATGATGCCAGAACACGTCTCTAACCTATCACAGACTTCTTGCTAAAATTTTTAACCTAACTAGCGCTTATTTTTATCTGAAAAGGTTAAGTGGACACATGGAGTGAAGACTGACTCAGAAACCATGCAAGAATGAGATGAAAATATTTCATTTTTTGTTTTAATGGATTCACTCCTTATTAGAGAGTAAGAGTTTCTTTTCCCAAATGCAGTAATTGAATAACATACACCCAAACTTGAAACTAGAATTTTGTTTCGTACGTTTCCAACCAAAGTGAAAAACAAATCTCTAGGAAGTAAAAGATTTAATTAACATTTCCAATAAAAAAAACTAAAGCAAAGAGACTTTACAGATCATGCAACTTTAATTCTTTTTTACTTTTTTTCTTTTATATAAAACTAAGATTTAACAAAAGAAAATTTTGAAATAAATAAAAACAAAAACAAATTGTTTTTTGATTTTCAAGTATTTTTCAATCTAATAAAGAAGATAAAAGCAAAATGTTTTCTTTGAACCATGAAGGAAATGACATATCAATTTTCCTCTTCTATAGTGATATAAGGAAACAAACAACTATCCCAAGACAAGAGAACTCAAGACAAACTCAACACACGCACACAAAAATGAAATGCAAGTTTTCCAATTTCAAAGAATACAATCCATAGAAAAAAAGCGAGAGGTTTCAAGCAATAAAATAAATGTAAATCTCAATGCAAGAAACATAAACTCTTCTTTGAATGAAAATAACATATAATTCAAAAATGCACTTCATTTTTGTTAAAATGTAAGCTAAAAACACCCCCAACTATAGTACATAATCAATCCAAAAGGGTCACTTAATATCTACCTCGACACTTGCTGCATGACTATACCAGTTTGTCCTTTTCTAGTTGGCGCTCCTTGCCCATAGTGGAAATTCGTCAGTGGCACTTTCTATTTTTTGGCAATAGGAATAGGTGACACTCTATAAAAAAACACATAATGTCACATACCCCAATTTTGTAAAATTATGTAAATTGTTTTAATTATATTCCTGAGACATTATGTTAAATTTAATGCTAAGTAGGAATTGATGACTCAGCAAAGTCAACAGAATTGGAATGTAATTCAGAATATTTTTATTATTAATAAATAAATTGTGGAGACAATAGCATGGGAGAGCTGTTAAAAAGAGGTTACTGGTCAAAATGGTGGATGGAACTATGTGGAAGGCAAAAGACAAGTGGCAGCATCCTCAAACACTTCCTAAGTTGCAGGTGGAAACTTCCCTACAATTGGGGTCATGATCCCCCAAGAAAGTGGGATCAGAGCAAGTGGCTCATTAAATGATAGTTAACCCAAAAAAGACCTAGGCAATCCTTTAAAAGTACTCAATGAAGAGAGCTGAGGCTACTCATATATTTTCCAGAGAGAATTCATTCAGGTGAATGTTATTCAGAAAATTCATTGAGGAAAGAGGGAAAACAGTAAGGAAGTTGTGTGAAAGGATTGCTGCAGTAACTTGGTTTATTACAGCTTTTTAGCTGGGAGAACTTCCTGATAAGTTCTGAGTTAATACTGAGTTTGAAGAGGGGTATCTGATTTTACTGCACCTAGTTCTAGCCAGGGAGACCAGAGCAAGCTCGAGGGTCCTGAGGAGTCGCTGTCTGAGCGCTCTCCAGGAGTTGGTAGGGAGGAACGGCCTCCCATTACTGTTGTTGACCACAGTTTCAAACAGGTTCTAACACTTGACTGTTTATATTTTTAGTAACTGTGAATGCTTAAATGTTTACTTAATAAAGCTTTACTGGTTAGTAATGTAAATGTTCTTAGATGGCAATATTAGAAACTGTTGATGAATGAAAAAGACCCTCTGTGTTTTTCCACTTCTGGGTTTTACCAGATAGTACTCCAGTACAGGGGTGAAGTTTAAATAAGGATAAATTGATGAGTTTGATAGTTCTCTTTAACTATTTCTAGAAAAGATATTTATTTGACTGTGGTATAAGTTTAGGTTTTCAAACTACTTCCTAGTACTGTATTTTTGTTTCCAGTAAATTCTACTGTAAAGGATAGATAATAGAAGTTAGACTAGAATTCATACTGTTTTACTATATAGTTCCTTTCCTTGTATTTGGATAACTTCATTTCTAAAATTAAACTCAAAGTAAGAACTAGTTATATAACATTTAGATACTAATGTCAACTATTCTGGACCGGAGGTTATGAATGTTTGTAATGTTTTCCATTTTATTATTTTTTCTTCTTTTATTAAGACTAAGTTCGAACAAGTTATAGAGCTATTATTCTTTTATTCAGAATATGAATAAATGTTAATATATGTACTTACAAAGTAAACTCTGGATAGAGTTAATTAAAAAGCTGAATATTTATAAGTAAACATTATAACTAAGAAAATAAACTAATTACAGCAGAACGTAGATAGTATAGTATAAATTATAGAAGAATCAAATAATAAATACTATTTCCAAAATATTATAAAATAAGCTAAGGTATTAATATAAAAGCTACAGAAATGTTAGAAAGCTAATATATTCATTATAGTAGTAGTAAGGTATTTTATTTTATTTTGCTATTAATTTAAAGTAGGATTCTTATTACTATAAATATCTTCCAGAATTAATCATACTGTCCGAGCTGCAAGTAATTGACAGTTCTTAATCTTACTTCTTCTAAAGGTATAACTGTGCAGCAGTAAATACATTTCCTTATTCATAAGGCGGTCAAATTATAAACCTAATACAGAAACCCTAATGAAAAATACTTTTTAAACAGTAATTAAACTTGATACATTTTGTGCAGGAAATTAACAACAGATTTGCAAATTGCTCTTAATCGAGCTTATTTACTGATTATAAATTTAGACAGTAACCCTAAATATTATCAGAAAAACTTTCTGAACTTAACAGGAATATATATAAGGAAAAATAAAAGAAATAATGGAGTTACTTCTTTCACTATCGATTAGGGTTAAACCCTATAAGAATCAAATTTATACAAGGTAAACAGTGAACAGTGTAGTTAACAACATTTTACTTATAGCTGTTTATAAATTAACCTTTGCTTTCTCATTAATATAAGTAAATGAAAAATTGTTTAACAGCAAACAGTTTTCTGAAACATACGTATTAACTAAGGGTAAAAACCCTAACCAGTCAAAATAATACTTAAGTAATGAACTGATGGAACCCAGTCCTTCATGACAAACCCACCTTGTGTTGCAAACAGAAAAACAATCAGTAACTGAAAATAATTACTCTTTAAAAGTTAAGTATAATCAAAAGATCATTCAGTTACAATTCTAGTAACATAAAACTAATCAAACAGATAATGACTGCATTTAATGAGGTTATATGTTATTTTAAAAATTTTAAATTTTTCGAAATTTTTGGGGTTTTGACACATAAGGTATTAGAGAGTTGTCGGCGTAGAGTATAAATGACCCAGGTGCTTCAACACATCCAAGGATACAAAAAAGAAAGAATACCTTCAAATTAAATAAAGATTGAATGATTTACAGATAGTGACCTGGAGAGGAAGATTGGAGCTTAAAATAAAGTGAATTTCACAACTTTAATGATCAAAAGGAAAAAAAACTAAAAGTTTATAGTGAACATAAATTAAAACCAATGGATAAAAATGTAAATATCTAATCCCTAGTATGTTCACCACTTTTGTTAGCGGGAAAATTTGGTTGGTGTGGAAACAAATTGTTTCCCTATTCTAAATGGTTTATATTTATAACAAAACACACAAAACAATGCAACCTTTCCCTAGATTATTAAATCACTTGAATGCGAAGCTTTTGTGCCTCTTCTTGGACATGATCCTTGCCTTCTCGATGCTTTTGCAATCCAACTATAAATAATGGACACCTACAAAAGGATACAAAGGATAAGATACAATTAATGAAAACAACAAGATAACTTAATAAATCTATGCTAATAATCAAGGATAAAAGCAATAAACAATATGAATGAAATACGCATTATCTATGGGAAGGGAAAACACAATTGTATTAATGAATATGGGGAAAGAATTACAACCAAATCCTTGATGTTGAAGCTTTTTCGCACAATATTTTGACTCAAACTCTACAAGCATTTCACTCATAAGATCCAAACTCTTTTCCTCTCACACCTAGAGTAATTCCAACAACATAAAAGTAATTTTTTTTGTCCTCTCTCATTCATTAAGGTGATCTTGCTTATATAGGCCAAAATGAGATCAAATGGGTTGGTATTTTGTTGGAGGAAGGTGAGGGATCACCCTTAGAGCTTAGGAGCTTGAGTGGCACCTAATCTGATCAGTTGGCATAAGCCTCCACGAGGGATTTCTTCTAGAAGTCTCTCGGAATCTCTCTTTTTTTCTTTTTTGTGAGCACCGATGCTCTTTGTACAAGAGCAACAAGCGTCAGGAATGGCAGATGCACTTTTCCCAAAGGAAAAGAGTGTCACCGATGCTTTCTGACTACTAATAGTAGGAATCAGCATTGGCTGGCGCTTTATGTCAAGAGGCAAGGTGTGTCATACTTCCTAGGAATGGGATTCTAGCAAAGCATAATTTCTCCAAAAGGTCATTTGGATTATGAAATTCAGGGATCCAAGAAAAGTGACAATATTTAGGTGTAAGAACATGTTGATAAACTTTTCTACCACTTGTTGATGACTTGTATGTCATGCTGTGAAAGACTAAAATAACCAAGTTTGCAAGCACATGGCATTGAAAATTTTGCACACATGCCACTGCAAGATTGCAACAACACACATTTTCAAGATTTATGGCAACTAATTTGGAAGTAGTTGAAGAAACTTGCATTTTCCAGATCTCTACCCTTGTTGAGGAGGAAATTACTTTGTATTTTCCTCTTCTTGATTGTAAATAAAATTATCGAAGGATAGGAAAATAATTTTGTTTTTTCCCTAAAAATGGGGTAACTACCCAAGAACTTGTTTTGGTAGATTGTATAAATGAATAGACTAGAGAACCATTTGGTCAGCTAGAAATTAACAAAAAAAATTGATATTATTAAATTAGAATTACTGAGTTATCTTGGCAGTTTGAGTAAAGTTTTTTGGAGATCATCCAATGAGCTACAGAGTAAATTCCCACTCTTGCAGCGTGTAATAGTTGATGGTGTCAATGTTTTCAACATTTACACTACTTCACGTTTTCAACATTGTTGATTCTATTAATTTTGTTTCTTGGTTTGGATAGCATTAATGTAGTGGTTTGCTTTCAATGCTTTGATATCTTTCATATTATTTAATTTCCTACATTATTGTTCATTTCTACAAGTTAGTATTCTAACTAGTACATTTGACAAGCCACAAAATAATAGCTTATGGGTTACTTTCAACAAAATGACCAGAAGGATTTAAGCTTATTCTGATTGTTGTTGATTTCAATGGGTTAATTATATGGAGCCATATGATGGGAGCTCGTGGGATAATTATGATTGAATTTCCCAAGAATTCATAGGCTGATTGAGCATCTTTAATATCTTTTAAATAATTCTACAAACCCACAAGGTCAGTAGCCCTTGGGTTACTTTTGGCAGAATTATCTCTAGAGTCTTAAACAAGTTAGCAATTAATTAGTGATGTGGGTGAGTCACACTGAATCAAAGTATGTAATCCCATAGTTTGCAGCAGATTGATTCATATGCATTTCCATGTTTTTCCTAATAGTAGGATATAATAGATTGAATTGAAAAAAGAATCCCCAAAAATAGTAGTTAGTATACCAATAAACCGAGTAATCAAAAGCACTAAGAGTAGACATACAACATAGGTGTTTTGAAAGTTTATTATCCGGGGTTGGTAAATTTATGTAGGCTCTTCTCGATCTTGGGCTCCTCCTTTGCAAGTATTACTATATTATCAATTTTTGGCATCGTTGCTAGGGAAATGCCAATTCTCAAAATTTCTTCTTTTTTATTTTGGGCTTGCAAATCCATTCTTGAAGCTATGGGATTGGAACTCAATATCCAATTTTGTTTCTTATTTACATGGTGTTTTTTATTCCTTTCAATAACTGTGCATGACGAGAAAAAGGGATAAGTTTGGTGTTGAAAAATGTAGCAATTTCTTAGTGACCATTTAGTAAAACTGGGAAATAATACTATCTTGTAATTTCACTTAATAAATAAAAGTGAAAGTCTAATTTCATTTGATCTCTTAGTTTTAGAAATTTAAATGGAATAATAAATAAAAGTGAAAGTCTAATTTCATTTGATCTCTTAGTCTTAGAAATTTAAATGGAACATTCTAGAGAATCTAGAATATTGGTGAGTTAGAATTTATATAATCGTAGTCATACACCTCATTGTTGAAATAAGGAACTTGCTAGGATTAAGGAGATTAGCTGAGATTTGTTGCTAGAAATAATGAGATTAATTATCTCTCTCAAAGGATAAATAGGACAATATGAGAGGAGAAGTTGAACACACCAATTGGAACACACCAAAAAAGTTGTTTAAGGCATGCACCAAAAAGTTATTTAAGGAACACACCAAAAAACTTGTGTGCACATATAAGTGAACCCAAGGAAGAGAGAATGCAGATGGAAAGACGAGGATTGACCAGGAAGGTTGAAGACTGCAAGGATAGAAGTTATGTGCACACACAAGTGAATCCAAGAAGGGGATCAACCGGGAAGGTTGAAGACTGCAAGGATAGAATTTGTGTGCACACACACAAGTGGATCCAAGGAATATAGAACGCAGATGGAAATAAGAGGATCGATCAATAAGGTTGAAGACTACAAGGATAGTACTATACAATGTTGTACATGGTACAACAATTCCTCATATTTATGTGTAAAGGAATTATTTATTTTCAACAAGATGTAAACCTTAGGTTGAAATGTCCTTGTAAGTTTTGATTATTAAATGATAAGCTAATTTGGAGGGCATAATTATTTTGTTTCATGTTTATGCTTTTGTTGTTAATTTTTATACAAATGTGTTAATATTTTAATGGTTATACAATATCTTAAAACACTTATCATCATAACATCATGACCATATGCAATAGGATCATTGAAAGAAAGACAAGCACAACCACACAAAAGAACACATTTTATCCTGGGAAACCCTCATGGGGCATAAAACCCATCCAAAAAATTCCTCAATATGGACTTCAATCAAGTACAGTGTAAGAACAAAAGAATAATAATTTCAAGACACCAAGAACAAGACTAGACCGCTTCCTCTCCTCCAGATGGACTGCTTCTTCTTTCTATAGTGAACTTGCTTGAGTCCTGAGTGTATCCAAATGAGGGAGGTGCCTCCCCTATTTGTACTGATAAGTGGAGAGGCCGAATAACCCAACATGGACGACTTCTCCTCCCAATCAGGGCCTACATGCCTTGGGAGACTCAAAACTACATTTTAATAATACTTTTGTGGGTACTACTGACCCGACTTACAACAAAGGTTTTACCTCAAGACGCTACATGACCAAACACAACAATAACATCCCTAATAAGAGGAACAACATCTCTAGAAGTGGAAATAATAATAATAATTACAAAATAAAATATCTTTAGTAGTTATATTTCTTTAACACTCCCTCTTAACAAGGAAGGTACTTTATAACACAACAATACATCTGTACAACTGAATGGTAAGTCTATACGTCATAGGAAGTTTTCACAACAACATCAACATCATCAAATACAAGCATCGCATCTCATGACATCATCATTAGCATCACATCTTGTCACATTTGAGCATCGCATCTCGACACATCATCAAAAGCATTGCATCTCGTCACATCATCACGAGCATCGCATCTCGTCACATCATCACTAGCATCGCATCTCATCACATCATCATGAGCATCGCATATCGACACATCATCATGAGAATTGCATCATCACGAGCATCACATCTCGTCACGTCACATATCATTGCATCATCACAAACATCACATCTCTTTGCATCATCATGAGAATCACATGTCACATCATCACGAGCATCACATATTGTCGCATCATCACGGGCATCACATCTCTTCTCATCATCATGAGCATCGCATCATTATGAGTATCACACCTCGTCACATTATCACAAGCATCACATCTAGACACATCATCATGAGTATCACATATCATTAAATAATCACGAGTATCACATCTCATCAAATCATCATGAGTATCACATATCACATCATCACGAGCATCACATCTTGTTGCATCATCACGAGCATCATCTGTAATGCTACACATGCAAACACAACATCCAAAAATCAACATGGAATCATCCTCAACATAAAAAACGTTGGAATCTCATCTTCTGCAAATGAATTAAGGACCATGGCATTTGTAAATGAATGTCGTACCACAACGTCTGCAAATGAATTTCAGACCACAACATACGCAAATGAATGCAAGACTATAATTTCCATAAATGAATGCAATACCATAATGTCTACAAATGAATGCTAGACCACAACCTCTACAAATGAATGCAGGACCACATCTTGTTGGGATCTTCCTATTCGAAGATACGATCAACCTTCACGGGATCTTTCTTCTAGGGATTCCACCAACCATGTTTGGATCTATGCTTAGAGATACAACCAATAATTATGAGATATACCCTCAGTGATGTCACCAAGCTCTCTATAGAGTGATCAAACCACTGGGGGCTCATCATTCTTCTCTTGTACATCTGTAACTCCATCATTCTTCTCTTGTAGGTGATTGCATACGATCCTTCCTATAAGTTAAATACATCACTTGCATGGTTAGAAATATTTCATAATTTTCAAGAAATATTCACATTGACAAATTATTATGCATAAAGATATATGTCATACATTCATACAACTATTTTAGCAATTACAACATTCATCCATATCTCGTATACACATGGTAACTTTCCATATGCCTCCCATCTCTACCAGGACATTATTATGAGTGTGAACTACTCCCATCATGTCACCTGTTATAAATAGATCTTGTTCTTAGTTTATCTATTCTTTTTGTCCTAATTTTCAACTGTTGGTTTAAAATGATTTTACATTTTATGTTGATTTTAAGAACTTTTGTCAATCAGTAATTTTTGTTGGATTTAATGCTTTTAATGGTTGAATTATTTCAATAATTTAATTTTAAGGTTTGTATTTTGGGCTTATTAGTTAATATGTATATCTTTAAGCTTTCAAAAACTTAAAATAAAAGTTTATTCCAAGTTTGCTTTATAATCTAACCCTAATTTTTGAGTCCTTTGTCAAATATTTTCGTGAGGAGATTCCTGTAGCAGCTTTGTTTTTCCTGTTTTTGTCATTATCATTGGGAGCATATTACGAGGTGACAGAAATGAATTATGGAAAAAAAAAGAGGTTTTTGTTCACAACAAAATAATTCACAAAAACCTCTCTCATTTTGGCAACAGCTATTATCCTTTCAGAGATTCGAATTCATCTTTGTGGCCTATTTTCAGGGTTTGAATTATTTAATAATTTCCTTTTTTAGTCACAAATTTCTAGCATATATTCCGATCAATCGAAAGGGAATTTTTTAAAAAAAAGTGAGATTTTTGTTCATAACAGACTCATTTAAAACAACCTCTCTCAGGTTTTTCACAGGTGTCTCAGATCGAGAGATATGAAGGCATCTTTGAGACCCAACTTTTCAGAAATTCGCCAAATTTCCTCAAATCCGATTTGCTATTTTTGGGTTAATTGTATTTAAAGATTTTGGGTTATCATGTAACTAATTGATGTAACTCTTTCAAATTTTGACCTAGAAGGTAGTTATGGAACTACTTTACCTTTGTAATGATAAAAGGAAGACAAACATACAGTTTTGGGGTGGGATTTTTCATTCAAGGAGAGGCTTTTGAAGCTTTGATTTCTCAAGCTAACATTTATAACTCTTATGTAAGTGGATGAATGTTATTGATTATATATAAAATGATAAGCCCTTTTACCTGTCATGCTTTTTCATTTTTGATCTGGTTGATTGCTCAGTCTACAATTTCATTTCCTGTTTAAAGGTTTATTCATGTAAATGCTTGCAGCCTGTGGGTGGAATTAGTATTTCATGTATAATGTTTATGGCTTATTGGGATGTGTTTGATTCCCAGTTTATCCAACTTGCATGATTTAGTTCTGTATTAGCTTGTAGATGTTTATTTCCTCCTTGCTGATGAAGTTTTTAAAACCAAAACCCCAAAAACCAATTTTATTCTATTTCATTTTGAGATTGTGTTAGCTTGTTCTTGTGGTAGTCTAGGAACAATTTCTAGCACTAACATCTTTGGTGCTGTTGTCGGGGATGAAGCTGAAGTATATCTTCCCTAGGATATCATTATTCATATGATTTTGAGAGGTGAAAAAAGTCAGAAAATCTTTTAGACTACAATTTTTCACCGGCGACTCCACGATTAAAGATTCCACTGCAAGGAGAATTTTGTTGACAAAAAAATGAAGAAGCCAAATGGAAAGACTGGGTATCAGCTTGTTACTTTCCTCCATGAGGTTTTGTTCTTATTCATCAGTTCTTTCCTGTCTTTTCCATTGCATGTCAAAAGAATTATTTTTTGTTTTGTCTATTCCGATGATCATAAACCTTCAGGCACATATCCCTCTTTGGAAGAAGAAAGTCTGCATTCTTCTTGTTTTATTGATGTTGATCCTATTCCTTCATTTGAAATACGTGTGCAACATGATATACATATACCCATATCTCTTGAACCTCATTATTCTGGTAATCTTGTAGAGAATAAAGTTGATCTATTACCTTCTACCATCATTGCCAAAATTTGTGAACAACTTGTTGAACCTCATTTTCAACTCACAGATTTTTAGTCTAGACTCAGACAGAAGATGTTTAAACCTCTTAGGCTACTGTCTCTCTTACATCCTTACCCTTCATACTTTTTTGAATATCTTCCCCATTTTACTGGAAAAGACCATATTACAGCAGAGAAGCATTTAGGATATTTTCATAATTTCATTGATAATTTTGAAATCATGCATGAGGATGTTGTCATGAGTTTATTTTTGAAATCCTTTGCTGGAGATGCTGGGTTTTGGTTCCAAAATTTAAAAGCTGATTCAATTGGATCGTGGGAAGAGTTACATGATGTCTTTTTGAAGTATTGAGGTAAGAATAAATCTTATGATCAATTTCTTTCCGAATTTTAATAGTTTGAAAAGGGAGAATGATGAGCCAATTACTAAATTTAATTGGAGGTTTCAAAGTTTTTATATCAGTATGCCTACAAAGATTAGACCTTCGGAAAAACTTGCTATGGTATATTATGTTATGGCTCAACATTAAGATCTTGTCTTTTTCCTGTTAGAAAGGAAATATTCATCTTTGAGACAATTGTTTGAGGATGAAAAAGGAGTGGAGGAGAACATCCGAGCTTGCAAAATGCTTCGAGATCAGGCTCATGTTGAAGATATACAAGCTTATGAACAGGAAGAAGAACGTAGGTATCATTCAGATTTAAGACAGTTTTCTTCATCATTTTCAGATTTTCATATGAACAAGGATATAAATGACGCTTGTGTTGATTCTTCATATCAGTTTGCTGACTTTTTTGATGATAATATACTTTCAGTGGATTATAGTAGAAATTACCTAGTTCCTGCTATGAGATTATCATGTTATGAAGAAGAAGTTGCTTCTCTTCAACCTCTTACTATTGATATAAGAAATAAGATGCCATTCTTGACTTATGGTCACTTTCAGAATTTTATTTGCTCAAGTTTTGATCAAGGGTTTTATTTAAAGGTTGAGAAGTAGTTTGAAGAACCCTTGGTTTCCATTCTTGAGCCAAAGTTTAAAAAGAACAGCAATGGAGAGGAAGAGAATGCTTCACTTTATGATGAATATAATGAAGACATTGAAGTTTTAAATTGGAAATTTCATGGTCCCGTGGCTTCTTGGATGGAGTTGTATTTTTCAAAGGTTTCTAATGCTCCAACTTTTGGCATACTTCCTATTTTTAGTCATAAGTATCAGCTGTCTATAGACTCTTTATTGCATTTATCACATGTTTTGTGGGTTTTCTCAAATAGTAGCATGTATGGAATTATGATTCGCAGTCAAATGGTTTATTGGCTTCACTAGAAGTATGATTACACTTGATTGGGTTGTTTCCTCCGATTAGAAGTAGGAGTAAATAGTAGAATAAGCTCGCTATACGAGAATGTAGATTCTTTTTAGTATGTTGGTTTGTAGCAATATTTTTTCATTTCAGAGGTATGTGTTCAGAGTTTGAGAAAGTTGCAGAGATTTGGTAAATGACTCCATCACCCAATGAATAAGGCACAAGGTCCACAGGTTCTTGAAGCCTCATAAGGCGGACTTCATCCTGCAGCAAGAGCCAGATGTTATAAATAAATCTTGTTCTTAGTTTATCTATTCTTTTTGTCCTAATTTTCAACCGTTGGTTTAAAATGATTTTACATTTTATGTTGATTTTAAGAACTTTTGACAATCAATAATTTTTGTTGGATTTAATGCTTTTAATGGTTGAATTATTTCAATAATTTAATTTTAAGGTTTGTCTTTTGGGCTTATTAGTTAATATGTATATCTTTAAGCTTTCAAAAACTTATAATAAAAGTTTATTCCAAGTTTTCTTTATAATCTAACCCTCATTTTTGAGTCCTTTGTCAAATATTTTCATGAGGAGATTCCTGTAGTAGCTTTGTTTTTCCTATTTTTGTCATTATCATTGGGAGCATATTACGAGGTGACAGAAACGAATTATAGAAACCCAAAAGAGGTTTTTGTTCACAAAAGAATCATTCACAAAAACCTCTCTCATTTTGGCAACAACTATTATCGTTTCAGATATTCGAATTGATCTTTGTGGCTTATTTTCAGGGTTTGAATTATTTAATAATTTCCTTTTTTAGTCACAAATTTCCAGCACGTATTCCGATAAATTGAAGGGGAATTTTTAAACACCAAGAGAGGTTTTTGTTCATAACAGAATCATTTAAAAAAACCTCTCTCAGTTTTTGTACAGGTGTTCCAGATCGATATATATGAAGGCGTCTTTGAGACCCAAATTTTCAGAAATTCACCAAATTTCCTCAAATCCGATTTGCTATTTTTGGGTTAATTGTCTTTAAAGATTTTGGGTTATCGTGTAACTAATTGATGTAAATATTTTAAATTTTGACCTATAAGGTATTTATGGAACTACTTTACCTTTGTAATGATAAAAGGAAGACAAACATACAATTTTGGGGTGGGGATTTTCATTCAAGGAGAGACTTTTGAAGCTTTGATTTCTCAAGCTAGCATTTATAACTCTTATGTAAGTGGATGAATGTTATTGATTATATATAAACTGATAAGCCCTTTTACCTGTCATTCTTTTTCATTTCTGATCTAGTTGGTTGCTCATTCTACAATTTCATTTCCTGTTTAAAGGTTTATTCATGTAAATGCTTGTAGCCTGTGGGTGGAATTAGTATTTCATGTGTAATGTTTATGGCTTATTGGGATGTTTTTGATCCCCAATTTATCCAACTTGCATGATTCCGTTCTGAATTAGCTTGTGGATGTTTATTTCCTCCTTGCTGATGACGTTTTTAAAACCAAAACCCTAAAAACCAATTTTATTCTATTTCATTTTGAGATTGTGTTAGCTTGTTCTTGTGGCAGTCTAGGAACAATTTCTAGCACTAACATCACCAAAGAGGTTTCATTCTAGATAAGTAGAAATGGAATGTTGTATAGCACCATAGGTCACTTACCCATCACATGCATATTAGTAGTATATTGTTCATTAATACAAACACTCTATCATGCATAATATATTTCCTTGAACATAGATATGTACACAACCAAACAATGCCATTTAAGAAACTAGATATATAGGAAATAACAATTCAAATACTTATCTTTGTTTGTTTGGTAGACTCTCTCTTAATATTTATCTCCTTATAGGAGTTACTGGAGTCTTCAACAACATGCTCTACTCCATCGTCTGATTCCAAGGACATGTTCCTATCTTGCTCATGATAAAAAAGGCTGAGCAAGTATTCTACACCACAAATCATATAGGACCTGTGTATTGGTGCTGAATCTGTGTGTCCCTACAAATGCATCCCTTCTTATCCAATGCTAAAATGGATAAGAGTGTAATATTTGTCTACATATGTAGAATTCCTCTGGATCAAGGTACATATTCCTCATTAATTGAGGAATATTTCCTTTATTTCTTCTTAATTGCAATATATTCATCCTCGATTGCACTAAGAGAAACATTGGTCTTCTTTCTTCAACATCATGGAGTTCTCTTTCTATTTTTAGAATTTCTAACCCAATCAGAGTCATCATATCCTTTCAAGAAGATCCTTTGGTCTCTCACATGTCTAAGGCCATACTCAATTGTATCCTTTAGGTACCACACCAAATGCTTTTCCACACTATGTGAGCACATCTCAGTTCCACTAAGTACTAGATCAAAGTATTCACCGCAAAGAAAATATTCAACCTTATTAAGGAACCAAACTTCTACTTGTATATTGTGACATCAACTATCTCCGAAGAAGGATCACATAGAAACTCCAAGTTTAATGCCATCGGTGTAGCTATATCCCAATATCTCGAACCTATTCAAAATTTCGACTACATATTTCCCTTGGCTAAGGAAAGTCTCTTCTAGATTCTACCACACCTTTAATATCAAGAATCATATCAATATTTACAAACTCTGAGATATATTATAGTCACTCCCTTTGAGGTGGAGCACCATCCTCCCTCTGCATCTTGTACTCTATACATAGGGAAATTCTATACTGGAGTGACAGGTAGCCTCCTCTGCTTATTGATCTTCTGCATATCCATCTATGTCATCTCTCAAGGTCATAGGATATCAAGATCCTCCATCTTTAAATTTGTTGAAATTTCATCTTACACCCATCTATGAGCTTTTCATCCTCTGTAGACTTCCATATTCAACCTTGTAGCAAAGGTTGAGATATCCATCACTCTAGGTGATCCTCAAGCTCCTCATGTAAGTCTATTTTCTATATGATAGGTGACTTTTGAGTTTGTCCAAAACCTTTTTCTCACATGTAAATCTTTGTAAAGAGTCCCGAGTCCTAGAGTTTTCTTGATATTCACTTCTACTTCACTAAAGAAGCGTGTCTGACCACTAAATAAATGTCTCTTCATAATCGAATCCCTCTTTCTGAAAGAAACCACGAACCTTGATTTGTATCTCTTGATACCTCCATCCAGTGTATGATTGATCTTGTAGATATACTTAGAAGACATTATAGACTTCCCTTTAGGCATTAAGACCACATTCTAGACATCATTCTTCATGACTAGTACTCCTCGATTATATCATCCTTCCATTATTCCTTCTTAGGAGATTCTTTTACAAAGTGTCCTTTTTCATCACAAGTGAAACAAATGACCCATGAGAGGTCCTTCTTTTGAATTATTTTAATTCTTGCGAGAATGCTATTCCTTATTGTTCTTTCTCTTCTTGGTATGATCTATTAGGGATTAATTGTCATCTTCATCAATCTCTTCTTCTTTTTCTATCAATCGAGCTTATTCTTACGTGGATTCCTCCCATAGGTGATATTTATTCTAGTACAAATTCCTTAAATTAAATATTCCCATGATCTTGGGAGACCATTCAAGGTTGTCAACTCCACTTCTGCTTCTTCAACATTGTCTCCAATAGATTCTATTTGCTCCTTGATTTGGGAGACCCTTGTGAAGTGAAATTGAATACTTTCTGACATATACATCTTTGTACTCTTGGGTTGAGTCCTAAAATTAATCTTCGTGTTGATGTTGAACATATCCTTGGGATTATTTCAAATATAATACACGTGGTATCAAATGGTCCTTGGTGAAATCTGCAATGATCTTCTTGGCTTCTTTAGCTTTCTTCTCATCTCCCTATGGATATGCAGATCCTCCTTTGACATAATCTTCCAAGTCATGCTTTTCTAGTATGAGGAGCACTCTATACTTCCATGCCCATAAGTTCTTGGTTCCTTCAATCTTATCCTCAATCTTGGTATTATTTGTTATCATGACAAAGTGAGAACTTCAAATGGAAATAGAGAGAATAGAACTTACCAATCAAAGTGCTTCAACTGGATGCTTGCTTCAATGCTTTTATGGAAGACTGCTTCTGGTCAACCAAGGGTTTGATAGAGAAACCCTAATTTCTCAACCTATGTTTTTTCAAATATGATTTTATATAAAGATGCACCTCCTCAAGGGGAGTTGAGCAACATACTCATTTTCTCAAAATTGTGGACAAAACTGCAAAATATATGATGCCCTAGTTTTCTCGGCAGTAGTGTTAGGTCAAAAATTGAAAATACACAGAATGAGAAACTTATTTCATAGAAATATGCACCCTAATAGGGAAAGTTGAATGGTCCTCCTTGTTAAAATGATCTGTGGAGGAAAGTGCTCGGAACAGAAAGCCCTAGTTTCTTCAATTTCTTCTACAATATTTTGTGAACTTGATTCTGATGTATCTCAGAAATTCCAGCTCTTCAAGGTCTAAAATTTCATCTTGAGATCGCCTAATATGTATTATTTCAAACCCCATAGGTTATAAAATTATTGGACTCACCAAGTTGAACTTATGATAAGTTTACCAAGGTGACCTGTTTGTGGACCGGTTCAGTATATCAAACGTGTACAAACTGCCATGTGTCACTGTTTCAATTTCGGGGTTTGAAACTCGCACCATAGAAACTGAATTCTTATTCCTATCTGCAACATCTTATGAAATTCAATTTGGATATCACTATCCCTATATATAGCAATTCTCCCAAGGTCACTTGTTTAAGGCTGAATTATGGAAGAGGTTGGATCCCTGTTTTGGAGGGATCATATCTCCCAAACTACAGTGAATATGAGGATACAATTCACACACAAAGTACATCAAAATTTTATATTCGACATATAATTTTTTTATCTCCCGAGCCTTCGCCAAAATCAAGTTATAATGAAAATTCAAAGACAACCAGATTTTTCCTTCTTGGTGTTTTCAAGCATGAAACCCTAATCTCTAGTAGTTATAGTTGTAACAGTGTTTCAACTGCACAAAGACTTCTTTCAGGGTGGATTTGATACCATGTTAATATTTTAATGGTTACACAAGATCTTAAGACATTTATCATTATAACATCATAACCATATGCAATAGGATCACCGAAAGAAAGACAAGTACAACCACACAAAAGAACACAAATATTTATCCTAGGAAACCCTCGTGGAGGAGAAAACCCAACAAAACTTCATCGATATAGACTTCAAACAAGTACAATGTAATACCACAAGAATAAGACTTGTAATACACTAAAAACAAGACTAGACTTCTTCCTCTCCTCCATATGGACTACTCCTCTCTATAGTGAACTTACTTGAGTTATGAGTCTATCCAAATGAGGGAGGCACCTCCCCTATTTATACTGATTAGTGGAGAGGCATAATAGCCCAACATGGCTGACTTTTCCTCCTAATCAGGGCATGCATGCCTCAAGAGACTAAAAATTACATTTTAATAATACTTTTGTGGGTACTACTAACTTGACTTACAACAAAGGTTTTACTTCAAGACTTTACATGACCAAATACAACAATAGCATCCCTAATCGGAGGAACAACATCTCTGAAAGGGGAAATAATAAAACAATAAAAAATATAATATCTTCCGGAGTTACATTTCTTTAACAACATGTGTGATTATTTCATGTTCAAGAAACTATATTTCTGCTGCTACATACGTTAAGATTTGATTTATTTTATCAAAAGAAACATATGACAACAATCACCTAGAGCCTGCAAATTTACATTTGGGAGATTTCTTCCTAGCATTCCTTCTACTACATAATTAGATGATACCGGTGCAAAAGGAGGTTATTCCAACAGTCGATAAATCACTTCCAAAGCTTTTGCTAAGGAAACAACCAAGGTGGCAATCAATCTTGTAAAGAAGTAACTAAAGATTAAATCTAAAGAAACCAAATCCTCTACCTCCAATTAGGGATTTGCTTCTCTATTCAACAATTCAGGGGTTAAATATGAAGAAACAAATCCTTTGCCTTTAGTTGGGGAGTTGTTTCTTTATTCAAGATGGAAAACAAACGTGGAAATGAAGAGGTAAAGGTGGAATGTGACCTCCATATTGGTGAATTTGAAAAGGAAACCAAGATGAAGAATATTAACCTAGTGTTGGCAAGCAACACCCTTCGGAGCATTTTGAACACAAATAATTTCAAATAGGTAATCCTTGACCGACATTTGATATTTTCAACTGGATCAACACTCATCATGGATACTCTAGGAGTGCCCTAAGAATATTTGATTCTTAAGGCACTCCCAATAGAAGTTTAATTGATTCATCGATTCACAAGGATTAACATCAGCATTTGATTCTCATGATCTTAAACCCTCATTTCTTTTAATCATCTTGAAAACTATAATTACAGAAGTGAGTAGCTCCTATTTGCATTTCCACTTATCACTCATGTGTGTTTAAAATCAACTAAATTTATTAATTATTAATTCAAACAAGTTACTACATGGTGTGATAACTGTTACTGTTTAGTTCATATAGGAGACCTAATGAAGCTTTATCACTTCTGAATTATTTATCTTATCTTGTTTGTCATAAGGTTTTAAAAGTGTATTTACTATCATTTTCATATGCCACACTTAGCCTTATTTCGAATTTTATATTTTCAAAGTGAGTCACTATTAAAGTTTATCTTAAGGGGTTAAGATGATTTTTGGAATTTTGATATAGTTCTGGTTCCATCATAAATTGTTTTTCGATCATTTTAATACTAACCTTGATCCTAAGTTCATCAATTACATCCTTAGTTGGCAACATTATTTGGGTTTTATTCGATGAATGAAGAATTAGGGTATTGTAATCATTCAATCATGTTTTGGAACTATGAGTGTTCTAGGCTATCACAACATTATGAAAATGCCGATCAGTGCTGAGGTTATGATTGAAATTAGAGTTTTGATATTCATGTCACATGAAGGCTTTCCAACTGTCGATTTTCATCATGCAAACACACCACACTTAAGAGGTGGCTCATTTGATTTTCCTACAGATCATTATGGTGTGTTAAATGCTTCCAAATTTCATTTATCTGTCAATTTGCAGTATGATGACCTTACAGAGAAATTCACAGTGCTTTGATAAAATAGGGCATTCTAGAATGTTGATGGAAATGCATGGAATGTGGATAAATTAACTGTATGTTTCAGTCTAGTTTTTGGAAACCCTCAAAGTTTGTGTAATTGTTGCTATGGCTCCGGCGTCCAGTTTCCAAAGCGTTTGCATAATTGTTTGATAAGGTTAATGCACAGGTCGATGACATTGAATTAAGGCTGACTGTAGAATTTATTTCTCAAGCCATTGGTTTATCATCAAACAAAAATGGCAGGCAGCTACAGAACCGTTTAAGATCACAAGAACTGAATCGCGCACCTGGCAAGAGAGGCAAATTTCGGGGTCTATTTGTGAACAAACCGTTTTGAATCTGGAAAAACCGTTGAAAACCCACTTCACAAATGAGCCAAGTTACCCTTACTCGTGAGCCATTTTCCAAAATAGTGTAGGATTTGTGAGATACGTGGACCTGTTTGAGCTGTATTAATTCCAGAAATTCACCCAAATGCAGTTCCCATAGGCACATGTGTTCTAGATCTTAAGTACGTGTCTGTTTCTGCAAATGAGAATGTTGATACTCAGCAAGTGAACCACAAGTGTGATCAAGAAATTGATGGAAACCTTACCTAGCTGAGGAATCCCAAATAAACATGAACAAAGAGTCAAAAGATCAAATTGATCCAAATCCTCATGCCCAATTGATTTCTTCCCTGCAAACAGATTTGAAAGAAGCACAAGTTATACAAACAATTGCTTTGGAGGAAATTACATCTTTAAAAGCTGAATTGATCACTTGGATTGATAAATGGGATTTGTTAAGAGGAAAGAAGTTGAAATGCAAAGAACTGATTAAAAGGATTTTGTTAAAAAATAAAAGATTGAAAAGACAGAATAGGATTAACAGGACCATGGCTATCAGGTTCAGAGCTAAAATGAATGAATCTAGGAGAAGTGTACCTATTCGATTCTCAATCGAGTCGGCCTTAAAAACCTGATATTTTGTTTTTCCAGTGACTTCTAAATTTTGTCTTTTGTATCTTACATTATGCCTACAGAGGATTTTGGATAGATCCTTAAAGGTTAGTGATATTTTGGGTTCATCAGTTTTGGTTTTCAATTCACGGTCTAAATGATTAAATTGAGATATCTACAGAATTAAAATTCTGCAGATATCTCGCTAATGCTTAATTGATCATCATTAAATTTTGCTACACAACTTTTTGTTAATATTTATAGGTGTCAAAGAAACTGTTGGGATAAAACTAGATGCTGGTCTACATTCGTGTCTTTTGACTGTACGTGGCTACTCAATGAAGAATGTCCAGGATTTACAACTGATTTGATGCTCAGTGATTACTTCGTTCCTATTTCTAAGTTTCTGTTGGCATGGATTATCCAATATGGTGTTACTATGATTTGGAGAGTATAACACTGTATTTTCTCCAGTAAGTTAACCTCTTGGCGTATCTTTCTCTCTAGATGATTTTGTAACAACGTGCCTATGATTCTGGTCATGATTGAACCATATTTGGATACGATTGGGATTTTTCCTGAGGAATAGGATTTCTAGTTAGTCAGTTGTAGTCTTTTAATTTCCTTTATAAGCAACTTCTGAACTGAAGGAAAGAGTTGGAATCCTGGAACTTGTGACGAACAAATATAATACAACACTTAATATTATTCTGTATATTTGTGTTCCTTTAGAACTATTTCTGAGGATTACTATATTTTACAGAAATACCGAAGACATTAGCTAAGTCTATCAGTTATATCATGCTGTCTTAATGTTGTTTTTCCTGTGTTGAATTTTCTTTTCATATGTATGTATCTTAATATTATATATGAAAGCACTTTTGTTAATGGATTCTGAACAAAGTACTTAGTATTGAAATATGGATGATTAGTTGTCACGTGGGAAAGTGAATGAGCTTCTTCATGTTTCTTTTCTTTAGTTGATAATGATATGGTTTTATACGAAGTACTGACTGTGTGATTTGACTTTATTCATTTCAACGTTAGTACCTGAGTGTATTTTTCATGCTTCAATACTATGTTAAATTTATTTCGATTATGAATTTTATTTCATTTTCAAATTAATTTACAATAAAATGTTAGTTTATTGTAAGTTGATTTAGATATGTTTCTGCTGATAGTAGGATTTCCTAACATTGCAGGATCATAGATCATTTTTTTTAATAAAACTTGTTATTAGATTATTAATTCTATCTCCCAGTTTGGGATAGTTATATTGCATCTTAGGTCATTATAGAGCAGGATCAGGAGCTAATGATTATATTTCTGTTTTAGCTTAAAGGTATTTGTTAGCATTAGTTAGTCATTTTAATTAGATATTTTGATTTTAGTGAAGATTGGATTAAGTAGAACTTACCATGTACATCCCAAGAGACTCTCTACCTTGAGAGCACATTTTACAGGCAGCAGGGCCTTTATCCTGTGAAAAACAGTTACACCAAACACATACAAGATTGCAGCAAGTCGAGTGTGTGGGCTGTTTTTTAGTGGTTGGCCACAAGACCCCATAGGTCACATTTGTCGGCCAACACCTAGCAATTATTCAACACTTCTGTGGGCTTCCCATAGAAGACCTAGACACTCTTCTATTTGAGTTTAAAGTACAGTGTCAAAAATATGAATAGAAAACTAATTCTCATATGATGTGCCTATTTCCCTCAACATTAAACATGCAACTTTGTATTGGTTTATGGGATTGGAAGGAGGAAATATCCATACCTAGGATCAAATGAAAGATCCATTTTCAAAGAAATACTGCGATTATTGTAAAGCAAGAGGAACATGAGATGAAATTTTTGGAATTACTTAATGTGTTTATAATCACTAGAATATTGTGTTGAACTGTCAACTCACTTATAAACTATCTACTAATTGCCAGTGAAATATAGAATCATTGAAATTGGTTCTTTTGAGAGAGGTACACGAAGAAGGGATCGAATTTTTAAATTTGATTGCTACTAGAGACATTTACCGATTTTCCTATGATGAAATCTGAGTTTTTGAGAATTTTTCCAAGAGATTGGGGAGGAAGATAAAGGGACCATGAGCAATTATACCATCACCATAAAATTCCTTAACAAGGGTTTATAAGGTAGAGATTGGGAATCTATTGGAAAACATGAAGACAAGCATATTAAATTCATTTCCCATGTAACTAGATAACCTTCACTCCAAAAAGGAAGAACACACAAACAAAGCCCTAGCAATTTTCTATGCAAAATGCACTAAAATACATGTTGTTACCCCCGTTTCAGTAGGAGTGACTTTGATCATAAATTTTGATGTGAGACTTGTGGTTTCACCATTGATCATGTTTCCAAGATCCTCCAACCTTGTCAGATGGTCCATATGATCTGATATGCTCAACTAGAGACAATGCTTGATCCTCTAGTGATATGACATCTTATAGCCTTCATTTACTCTTAGCATGTTTTCTAGTATGATGGTATGTTAGCATGAGATATTATGATTCCAACAAACCTAAAAGAAGTGGGGAAAAGAAAATATAGATAAAACACCCTTATAAAGACAAATCCCTACAAAAATCATTCGGTTGACCTTTGTTTTATAATAGAAATCTAGGAAAAGTTTGGAATGAAGCTACGACCTTCCCATTCTCTTCTTTAATTAACTTGTTATCAGTATCAAGAGTTTTCAACTCCTAAGAAAGAAGGTAGAACTTATCAGAATGGATTAGGTAATTTGATATTCCACCTTGACAAAGAGTAACCCATTTTGTTAGTTTATTTAGTATAGCACATCAATATTAATGGTAAGAAGAAAAACCCAATGTTTAACAAATTATTAATAGATAATCTTGTCGAAAGTGCTAGTTGTTTTATAGGGATTGACTAAAGATGGAGGTTGAAGTACCAACAAGCTAAAGGATAACTGGCCCTGCCCACTTTGATTCATATATCCAACATTTAAAATAGGAAACGACGTGAGGATGCACATTCTACTTTGATGAGGCATATATCAGTCTTTTCACTCTTTGGTTGGTTCCAAATATTATTGATTACTACTTCCATTTGCTCATTTTCAAATGGAGATTTATGGATATGAATGCTTAGTGATCTTTTCAAGGCCCTAGTAATGTTCAATTTTTAACATGGATTTGATTTAATAGCAGTAACTGTATTATTTTTAAAATTCTAGCATACTGCAATAATATTAACTTGTACCATCAGTAGTTGAATTAGAAACAATAGTAAAACAATGAACATGAAGAAAAATCATGCACAAGAACACACAATTTTCATCTTGGGGAAAACCTTTCAAGCAATGAAAACCCCAACAATGAAAATCTTCCTTAATATAATATGATCAAATTTGTACATGAGCATATATAAAAATTGCAAACCTTTATATGATCATCAATCTTCCCCTTAGGGCACACATACAAGGAAGAATGACTGTACAAACTGTAGCCTCTGATCAAGGTTGATCAAACTCTTGATCAAAGATGACGTTGACCAAAATTAAGTTGTAGTTGACTTAAATATGCCTTAGCAAGGATGTACCTTCTATTGTATTCCCTATATATGGCTCGGTCTGTAGGAGAGATCCCTAGCAGTGTGATACAAACCTCGACCTACTTGGAAATGTCCCAAATAAGGGCTGATGTGTGATGAAGATGCCATAACAGGATTTCAGTCCTATTGCTGGATGCTTTAGAGAGTCTTGACCTGTTGGTGGAGATTGTACCAGCCTGTGAAATACTCACAAACAAGCCCTAAAGGTCTATTCACTACCGCAACCATAGAGTTTAACCCTCACAACTGCCTCAAAGACATATTCAGTCCACACGTGTGATAAGAGTAGAGACAACCAGTCCACACGTGCGAAGGAGAGAGAGAATAACATATATCCCAAAACTCATCTTCTTGAACAAAGATGTTATTGACTTTAACTTGTGCTTGTCAAATGAATATGATTCTCTATTTATAGTTCTTCATGGATATATAAGTCCATAAGTTAAGGAGCCCTCCCTAAAGGGGATTCCACTCTTTTGGTCCTTTGACATTTTTAGTTCCTTTGACTTTTCATTCTTTTAACACTTTAGTGGTTACTTTGTCCTTGCTGCCGAGGTACTTGGATCCTCATTGAATTTTTTTGTCTTGTAGGTGGTTTCATGACCACAATTAGTCATTCCAAGCATTATTCTTGGACTTTATGATACACACGTACCAATTCAAGATGCATCATTATAGATAAGGAAGATTTTCATTGTTCACCTTGCTCTCCTTACTGGTACTAAGTTTATGTGCTAGGTACTTCAACAAGGGGTGGCCAAACCCTTGAGAAGATCACATATCCCATTAACCATGGGAATAAGAACCTCACTTGCATAGATGAAATCTAGGGATTCTTGGTCCCTGACTAGGTTCCTAAACCCCAGGATGAGCTTCAGTTACAAACTGAAATAGGTTGATCAACACCCTGGTCCCCAACCAGGTTTTCCACTCTCCTAGAAAATGGATCTCGATGTTGCTCAAAAATCAACACTCCCTCTCAACAAGAGAGTCATTCTATGTAATACCAAGATTCTCTTGGAAGTACACAAGCTTCGTCACTAGTAGAGGCTTGGTCAGTATGTCTACAATATGATTATATGTACAAATATACTGGAGTCTTATGGCACCTCTCTAGACTATATCTCTGATGAAGTGATACTTTGTATCAATGTGTTTCAATCTTTCCTGAAACAATGGATAATAATTGGCTCAAGCTTTCCACTGAACAAATCAGAGAGTAGCTTGATAATCCACACTGCTTCTCTGCAGGCATAACTGATAGTAATATACTCAACTTCAAATGTGCTCTAAGCTATAGAACCATGTTTCTTGCTGGACCAAGAGATCATGGATGATCCCAGACTGAAGCAATACCCAGATGTGGTTTTTCGGTCCAGTGCACTGCCTTCCCAATCAGAGTCAACATAACCAAGTAACATCATTCCACTGTTGCAAGTGTACATGAGCCCATAAGCAATAGTTTCTTGCAAATATATAAGCACATGTTTAGAATCTATCCAATATATGTTCTGAGGCTCAAACATGAAATGGCTCAATGCACTCACTGCATAACAAATATCAAGTCTCATATGCAACAAAGACTTCAAGGATCCAATAAGTTGATGATACTAAGTGGGATCCACTGTATTTGAGCAAGAGGCTGACTCATGTAGCTTATTCAATTTTGTTGTGATGGGTTTTCTCATGGGCTTTGTTATCACATATATATTGCAGCTGGGCTACCATGATGCAGTAGGGATAATTTTAAGAACACCCCGAAAATTTATATGTATAGTAAATGGGTGAATCTCCTTAATATATAGGAAAAATTGAAGGCTATTTTATAAATAACATAATATGTATATATAACTCTTTTGCTAATCTTTCTTTCTATTATAGAATCTTACAAAATATTGGCGAACCTTTCACTAAATTATAAGATATTGTAAAATCTTGGCAACTATTTCACTAAATTATAAAATATTTTAGAAACTTGGTGAATCTTTCATCAAATTATAAAACCTTGTAACGTCTTAGTGAATCTTTTGGTAGTAAGACTCAGGTTTTGAATATGCAGATTACTAAGGTAGTGCAATAGAAGAGCGTATACCAGATCTCAACTCTCTCAACTCCTAGACACTCAAATGAACAAATACGTGAATGAGGAGAGGATGGATTTATTTATACATTTTACAAGTAGTATTGTGTCACTCACAACTAGAGGTGTTGGTGAAACACAACTACACTAACTAGATTCAGGTCAAGTGGGGACTCCACTTTTTATCTCGCCCCTTAATCTTCCAACGAACATCTAGGGACCCAAATCTTGACACACTAATAAACTGATAGAATTGAACACTTTACACTATGGAGTGATTATGACACCCACAAACCATTATTACAACATGGAGTATTATCAAGACCCACAACATTAATATAGTGTATGAGTTACCAATTAGCTTATTTTCCAAATCTCTCATTTTAAGCCACCCTTTTGCTTCTTATATGTTTACAGATACAAATTCCACTTTTACAATCCTTTTGTTGACAATCAAAATATGAATTATGTCATTTGATTTAGAATTTTCGGAGTTAGTTATAAACTTGCAATGGTTATTAGAAATAAGAACATGCACTAATAATAATAGAAAGCACATTAATGCATCATCACGCTTATCATTAGAACTACTCAGTTAAAGACTATTTTTTCTCAGATAAACTGAGGAGGTGTTTGTATCTGTGTCCTTGAAATTTTTGAAAGCATGCAACATGCGATAAAATTGTTTTAGCACCCTCATTGAATGCAAAAGACTAGATATCAAATAACATAATGTCTACATCTCAAGTCAAACGTACCTTGTACATATTATATACAATCATGATGGAAATCAAGTATTGCATTCCAACTAAATCATATATTTATCATACATAACTAGATCCATTTTTGGATGATGATAGAAATTACATATCAAAACAAATCACCAAAAAACATTTTACTTCTGAATGACCCTTACAAAAAACAAAATATCATAAAAGAAGTATCGTACCCAAAAAATTTAGGTCACAAATAAAATTGATGAACTTGGAAATACAAATAAAAAAATCTACCAGTCATGAACCTCTCAATACAAATAAAATAATCTACTAGAACGCTTTGAACAACTCTATAAGAACACAACCAAAATAATGACCATTCCACTTTAGCCCCACCATTATAATTAGTGTGCATTCATTTATATTAAAAACATCCCAAAAATTAACAATAACAAACATAAAATATGAAGATATACACTCTCATTAACGCTTTAGTTCCAATAATAATTACAAAGAAATATCCTAATAAAATCACATTTTAAACAACTGGGTCAAATTCAATTTGAATTTATAAAAACCATGTGGCGTCTCTCCTTCAAGAGTAGCATCCACAAACAACATATAAATTTAATATGATAGTTTAACATGAGAAGGCATAAAAAAATCATATCTTTTGAGATCTATAACACTTACATGGAACCAATACTCCTAGGATAGAGTAAAACACTAATAACATAGAATGAGCCCTAAGAATCAAGAGTACCCTTGTTATCGGAAATTCTCAATCAATGCGGACAAATATTGTTTCCCTACTCTACATGGGGAAAATCTAGAACAAAAGACTCACAACAATGCATCCTCTCTCTAGATTGTTAAACTACTTGAATTTGAATCTTTCTTACCTCAACAATGAAGGTGATCCTTGTCTTGTATATTCTCTTGCGATTAGTTGTACCTGCAAAATAATATGAAGAGCAAGATACAAAAAGTGAAAGAAACAAGATAATTAAACAATCTATACTAATGATCAAGGAGAAAAGTAATGAACAATTGATATTAACACAATTCATTCATGGTAAAGGGGAACATTTTTGTATTAACAATTAAAAGAGAATTAAACTACAACCAAAGCCTTAATGTCAAAGCTTCGTTCTCACAATGTATTTGACTCAACTTTCACACACTCTACAAACACTATGAATCTTACTCGCAAGACTATACTATTTTCCTCCTATACCAGTAATGGTTCCAACAACATAAAGGTACTCTATTGATCCTATCCTATCATGGTCCATGAATCTTGCATATATAGGCCAAAGGTTGGATACATTCTCCCAAGCTTCGTTTTGTATGCCTACTCTTTTCTTCATCCAACTAATTTCTTGGTTACTCCTAGGAAAAAGGTTCTCCAGAAATAAAGGAAGAAAGAGGATCAAGTGATACAGGAAGATGAAATGAAGGTTCAAGTATTGAGTATGATAAAAGACTTGACACAATGGAAGAATATGTTTCATTTTTTAATGATCTTGACACGAAAATGAAACTTTGCTCATGGTAACCTGTTTCATTTTTACACAAGCTTGAAACAAAAAATAACTATGCTTGAGGGGAACTATTTCATTTTTACACAAGCTTGAAACATAAAATAACTATGCTTGAGGCAGCCCATTTCATTTTTTAGCGAGCTTGAATAGGGATAAAACTATGCTAAAAATTGATTTTATTTTTTAAGGAGCTTGAAACCAGAAGTAAACTATGCTCAAGATTGGTTTTATTTTTTAATGAGCTTGAAACTAGGAGTAAAGTACGCTCAAGGACATCTATTTCATTTTTAAATGATCTTGACATAGAATAGGAAGTATGCTTGAATACCTATTTCATTTTTTAATGAATTTCACACGGAATGAGAACTGTGCTCGCTATTAGTTCTTACCCAACATGATGTCCAGAGGTTGGTAGGTTTCCCCCCTTACATACAAAGTTAGTGGATTAACTCCAATATGATGTCCAGAGACTGGAGACATGCCCCCAAATCTTCCCCATGATGGGAAGAAGTTATGTTTTAATTGGAAAACATGGCCGTTAGAGAGGAAGGAACCACAAGAACATGTGAGACATTTAGGGAAGTTCGATGACTAGGACTTATACGATGACCAGGTTTAACAAAGGAAAGTTGATCAATGGTCAAAATCTTTCCATCATGGGGAAAATACATCACTCGAAATAGTATGGAAACTACATATTTCATGGATTAAACATAATCTCGTCCAAGGAGAAGATTAAAATCTAAGGGACCTTGGAATACCATAACATGCAAGTGAGGAAGGATCCCTAAAGGTGTAGTAGGTTTTCTATTGAAATCCAATATCTGATCAGTGGTTGGCACAAGATGAGCAGAACCTATAACTTTCCAAGCAGTTGATGATAGAATACTAATAGAAGCCTCTTCATTAACAATGGTGCGGAGTATGCTCTTAGTGGAAAATCACACATATATCAGGAAAGGAACACAAATGAAGACAATATTATGTTAGATTACTCCAATAAAAGGAAATAACCTTAGTACTTGGAAAGAGTTCTGTTGAAACAAACAGAATTTGCCATTGCCTAAAACAATCCGAACTAACTATGAAAACTTCAAATGTTTTCATTTCACTCTCAACTGGAAGAGAGGGAAAAGACGAAGACTGTGTCGAAGTGACTACTTCAGTCTTAACAATCTTTGGTGAAAGAGTGGGAGTAGGTGGAGAAGACATCGATTCAACCACTTTAACTTCACTCTTCAAAGGAGGCATGGGATGAACTACTTGTTCTTCACTTTCTAAAGAAAAAGTGGGATTGATCCAGGATGGAAATGGATCAACCACTTTATCAACCAATGGGAGGTTAAGGGATAACTTATGGTAACCTGTTGGAAGCCTTTGATGAGGAACAATAATATATTCCAAAAAATTTGAATCTTCATCCATGCGAGGACAAAGGTAAGTGAGGTGCATGTCCTTACATAGAAAGCAAGGATTTTCGACGTTTCCTTTATGACCCTTAACCATAGAGTTGTTGGTTGATGAGGTATCATCAATATGATGTCCAGAGGCTAATTACATGGGTTTTTGGGAGGGATTGACCACACTTCTAAAACTTGGGACATACCAGGACAATCCTTAAGAAGATGGTCACCCTTGCAAAGTCTGCAAGGGAATTTAGGCTTACGAGGTGTTTTTATGGGAAGATCAACACTCTCAACACTATGAGGGGTAGTTGGCTGAGATTTGTTTTTTTTTGTTGTCTTTCTTCTTCTTAATATTCCTTTTCTTCTTCTTCTCATCCTCTTTATTACTATCATCATAACTTTCGACATGTGAAGAAGGAGAAAGGGAAGAAGACACATCTGGTGAAAAAGCTGAAAGATCAACATGATGTTGATGCTGTTGTGAGGGAGAGTTGGGATTTGAAATAATCAGTGCACTTGGGATAATCGGACTAGAGAATAGCCATACAGGTAATCCTATAGTCAATTTGGGAAGACTCAACGTATCCATGAGAGGAGGACCAACATTTCCAAATGAAGGAGTAACAAAAGGTTCCTCTTGAGAAGGGCTCTTTTGGGTGGTAGTCCTAGAAGGCATAGCCATAGCTACGTAACAAAACTACCTCTCTCTTTACGACTTTTAATTTTACAGGAAAAAAGTGCTACTCAATCTAAAGAAACGAGCAAACATGTGAAATGATTGGATAAAAAGTCTGGATCCTCACATGAATCTCAAACCATCACAACTTGCTATATATTGCAGGGTCCAACAGTAAAACCTGACAAGGAGGATTGTGACCGTACCCTTTCCTGAATACTCGACTACATAGACGGTACCTATGTAGTAATCTCCCTGGGTGTTGTTCTTGGTGTATTGCAATGATAGGACGACCATAGGGATTCTCTCATATGGTTTCTGTATCCATGATGGTGTCTCCCAATATATACAAGGTTTGTGGGAGTTCAAATCCATAGTGGTGTTGTCTAATGTGAAACCGTTTTAAAGGGGCCTTCCTATATACTATTGAGTACACAAAGTACCTTTCTATATACCATTAAAGTATGTGAAAGGATGTTCGATATACCAACGAGTACGTGGAAGAACCACATAGTTCCCAGGATGCAGTGTATGCAATAAATGATAGCTCATATGCTTAAAGACGTCAGAACATGTCTCTAACCTATCACACATTTCTTGCTAATAATTTTAACTTAACTAGCACTTATTTTTATATGAAACAATTAAGTGGACATATGGAGTGAAGAGTGAATCAGAAACCATGCAAGGATGAGATAAAAATATTTCACCTTTTCTTTTAATGGACTCTCTACTTATGAGAGAGTAAGAGGTTATTTTCCCAAATGTATAAAATGAATAAGATACAACCAAAATTGAAACTAGAGCCTTGCTTTCTATCTTTCCAACAAAAATGAAAAACAAACCTCTAGGAAGAAAAAGATCTAATTAATGTTTCCAATAAAAAATATAATGAAAAGAACAAAGATTCTTTATAGGTTATGAAACTTGAAATTTGTTTATTTTCTTTTTATATGAGAATAAGGTTAAACAAAAGAAAATTTGAAGTCAACTAAAACAAAAACAATTTTTTTTAAAGTATTTTTCAATCTAATAAAGAAGATCAAAGGAAAACTTTATCTTTGAACTATTACGGAAATGAAAGATCTATTTTCCTCTTCTACGAAGATCTAAGAAAACAAATAGTAATCCCAATACAAGAGAACTCAAGAAAAACTCAACACATGCACAAAAAAATGAAATGCAAATTTTCCAATTCCAATTAATACAATCCACAGGAAAGAGCAAGAGGTTTCAAGCAAAGGAAAAAAAATTCAATGCAAGAAACATAAACTTTTATTTGAATGTAAAGAGCATATAATTCAAAGAGACTACATAATACACTTCATTTTGCTTAAAATGTAAGCTAAAAACACCACAGAATCAATCCCAAAAGGGTCTCTAAAAACGTACCTCGACGCACCTTCTAGGGTTAAACCAAGGTGTGCCCAGGGGGCTAACGCACTTTGCTCACTGTGGGACATCGTCAACAACGCTTTCTCTCTCTAGAAACAAGGTGTCGGTGGCACTCTGTGAAAACAAACAAAAGGCGCTAGGCAGGGTTGATGCTATGGCAGAGTGACCCAGGTGTGTTGGTGGATCTAGAGAATCAAAAAGAAGAAAATACCTTGAAAATAAGCAATTATTGAATCAATTGGAATTTGTTGATTATAAATACTAACCTGAGGAGGCAGATGGAATTGACATAAGATGATTTTCACACCTTAAATCCTTAAATGAGAAAGATAATTTTTTTGAGAGTTTGTAATGAAAATAAAAGCAAAAATTCATAGATCTAATCGAATCCCCAGTATGGTCACTAGTTTTGTTATCGGAAATTCTCAATCAATGTGGACGAATTTTGTTTCCCTAGTCTACATGGGGAGGTCTAGAAAAAAGACTCACAACAATATATCCTCTCCCTAGATTGTTAAACTACTTGAATTTGAAGCTTTCTTACCTCAACAATGAAGGTGATCATTGTATTGTAGATTCTCTTGTGATTAGCTGTACCTACAAAATAATATGAAGAACAAGATACAAAAAGTGAAAGCAACAAGATAATTCAACGATTTATACTAATGAACAAGGAGAAAAATAATGAACAACTGATATTAACACGATTCATTCATGGGAAAGGGGAACATATTTGTATTAACAAGTAAAAGAGAAGAAAACTACAACCAAATCCTTGATGTTGAAGCTTTGTTCTCACAATGTATTTGACTCAACTTTCACACACTCTACAAACTCTATGAATCTCACTCACAAGACCATACTCTTTTCCTCCTATACCGGTAATGATTTCAGCAGCATAAAGGTACTCTATTGATCCTCTCCTATCACGGTCCATGAAGCTTGTATATATAGGCTAAAGAGGAACCAAAGGGGTTGGTATTCTTTGGGAGGAAGGTGAGGGACCATCCCTAGAGGCTATGGGTACGAATGCCACCTAATGCAAGCAGTTGGGATAAGCCTCCACAAGGAATTTCATCTAGAAGGTTCTCAAAATATTCTATTTTTTCCATGCTAACAGCACTGACGCTCCTTGTGCACTAGCAGGAGGCGTCGACGCTCCTTGCCCTCAGGAAACAAGTGTCACCGGCAGACCTTGTCAGTAGGCAATATGCATCAAGAAAGTCTGACGCTCTATGTTAGAAGGAAAAGGGCGTCAGTCCTCCTAGAGCTGAGCAGAAATCTCCTCCAAAAGATGGTTTTGGCCAGGGAACTTCAGGGGATTATGCACAATGACAACTTTTGGGTGTAACAACCCTATAAGTCAACATGTCTAAAAAAGAATCTATGATAAAAAAAACCATGATAAAAGGTAAATTTACAATATAATAATCTATTGTAATCGTGGATAAAAATTAAAAAAAAAGCATACCACTTTAATTATTGAATAAAAAGCATGATGCAAGTTTGTATTCTTTGATCAATTGAATGTGCGATATGTCCCTTCAAGACTTGATCTTTTGAAAATGGAGATGTTATGCGAAGATTAAAATGTCAATAAAACTATTAACTAAAAGTGGAATCACATCAACCAGTACCTTGACCCTACAAGCACAGTCTGATTTGGGTCAAGCATGAATCACTGTAGCCTTTATATAGAACAAAATAGCCTCTAATTTTCCCTCAAATACTGGAAATCAAGGGATCAAAGAAGGTATCACATGAAATTGACTAAAAATACAGGTGAATGCAACCATATGCCTAAATTACAAGGAAAATGGTGGGCGAAATAACCCTTGGGAGTCTCCATTACTAAAAATTGTGGTTGAATGAATGATTTGACTAGAATTTCTCTAGAAATTGGGAGCGAAAGATATATTGGAGGGAGATTTTGCTAGGGCAAAAATAGTTTTTCATTTTACTCATTGATATACAGGAGGCTATTAATTTTAGATTTTTTTTCTAATAAATATTGGGAGGATATATTTTAGCTAAAAGAATCCTTTTCATATAACAAAATAGCCCACTAAATTTTTGTAACCCCCTTAATAAATCCCATGGGATAGATATAGCCTCAAGAATTATCCATGCCCATGTGGGTTGAATTCCCCCACTATTTCCAATGAGAACGACGATGTTGAGTAGGCATGTTTGGTGGTCTATTTGTGTGCATGGGATTTCCTCATTGTATTAGAAAGGTCGAACATATAGATAAGACAAACTCCTTTTCATCGACACAATCGTAGTGGTATGGGTTGATGATAGGCTCATCAAAGGATGAGATGAAACAAATGGTGTTAGTCCCACTGGAAGAAGTCATTGGGGGGTGAAATTCTTTGATGACTATGACTCGGGGATATGTGGAGAGACGACACAAGACAACAAGTATCGATTGATACTTTGACAGATATGGGAAATGTTTTGAGTAACGACCATGGAGACCACATTTGTACAAGGATGATTGGTGCACAATGACTTGTTACGCTTCTTAGAGGTGTTAAGAGGATGAACCACTAAATTTTTTTCATCTAGTTCATCATCTAATGTTTGGATTTGAGTGTGCAGGATAGGCACCTCTGTCCAGTTCTAGGTAGTGTGACCCAAGACATCACACAAAGCACAAGGTGAAGGATCTCTAGTTGAGGCATTAGGGGGAGGGTTCACGACTTTATTCATATTTGTTAACAATGTTGCATATCTTTATTCCCAATCTTCTTCTTGGGAAGTGGTGGCGAGGCGGTAGGTGTTGTCTTCGACACTCTCAGAGGAGGATGATTGGTAATACCAATAGGTTGAATAGGTTTAAAAAGAAATTGTGATGTGGGTGGTGGGTTGGGGGGGAGTAAGATACCAAACAAGGAGGCCTAACATCAAACCCAAGAGATTAAGAGTCACCATGATTAGGGTGCTCGCAATTCCATATGGTGGAAACAAGAATGGAATTTGTTGAATAATCATTGCTCTCCATTGACTCTTGGATAACATGTTGAGATTTGTTGGTGTTTTCACACCAATGCGTGCAAAAGGTGCACCTTCTAGGAGATGTGCTATTCTTAGTAGAGTTTCAAGAAAAAAAGTAAAAACAACTAGAACATGAATCCAAATATCTAATTTAGCAAGAAGGCATAACTAAATAAAAAGATACCAAAAGGAAAGCTAAACTAATCATGCATTCTTCATTCAACAAACATATATATAAAGCATCATTAAAGAATAAAGAATGTTGTTTTTCATTGATAAAAAATAGTTTGTTACAGGAACAAGTGTCACCTATAAGTTGCAGTTGGAGAGACTCCTCTAGCTATCTAAGGGAGGGCCCACTTGGTATCTTGGTAGTCCATGGGTTTTCGGCCACACATCACGTACATGATCTCTGATAGGATGAGAAGGGAACACTGGAGGGAGTTTGGATCTCGGGGAGATTTTCGTAGAGTGACAAATTGAGCAATGAATGGAGAATTGGTATTGAGTGATGGCCATTGATGGTTCATTTATATGCACAACAAATAGCTCTAGGATAAGGATAGATCTTTGATTTTTTGTTTTTTGGCTTTTGCTTGGATTTGCCTTTTTATTTTGTGCCTTTCACTTTTTAAATTTTTTTTTCCACTTTGGGATATCATAAGAGTTATGCCAAGTTTCTTCTTTTTGTTGTAGGTACAAAAGAGAAACATCCGAAAATCAAGTTAGGGTGTAAGTTCCTCATTTATTTCAAGATAATTGAGTAATTTAATTTATAAAATAGCCCTTTTTGGTGTGCGACTTTGATTTTTATTTTAGTGAAGGTCCAAGGGGGTGGAAATGAAACATGGTAATGTTTTATATGTGTGACGGAGATAATGACATGGTAGGTGGACAAAATTTAGGTGTTAACACCTTGGAAAGAGGTGTGAGGGTAATCTCCACATAAGATATAAATATTTGTCACCAACTCATAAAACCATGCGTGTAGACTAGAGCCCACAAAGGATCTAATGTGCCACCTAGTGTCTAGAGTTCTCTTGAAGAGGGTGCACCTACCATGGGTGTTCATATGATCCTTTAGAGGAAAATCAAAATGAGAAATTCCTTTTAGCCTCTAGTTAGGCCTCCTCATCTAACTTAACCACCTCCCTACATGCTTCCTTCGTTTGAGTGAACTTGAAGGTTTTATGCATGTTCTTGTTGAGTACATCCAATTAGAGAAAATTCTTTTCCCATAGGCCACATCTTTAATGTTTTCATCACTATCGTCTTCTCTATTGGAGATCGAGGGGGTGAGTGTTTCTTTTCCAATGAGAATCCACAATCCTACAACTTGATGACTTCGTGTCTTGGAAAATGGGATTGGAACTGACAAAAAATGAAATAGATGGAATTGCACAAGAAATTCAAGGTTTATATGTACCTCAAGTTTAATTTGTATGTGCCTACTCGAATATGAAAATTTTTGAAATTTTGAAAGGAAAGGTTTGTGGTTATTATGATGGGCTAAGCGGTGTCAATTTAGAGAAATTTGACTCAAGGATGTTTATATTTTGATAGTAATGTTAACCATATAGTGGCTAATACGAGTTTCGTTCACATCAAGAAAAGCTAATTTGACTTCCTAGACCATATGTCACGTGAAAGGAAGATCTTTATCATCAACCTCATATTCAAAATATTTTTGAACCAATACATAAATGTAATTTGACTTACTAGACCACCAGTGTCATGTGAAAGAAGATATTCATCTTAATCTCATTTTCCAAGTATTTCTTATCAATACATAAATGCAAATTTAAATTTATTTAAAAAAATACCAAGAGCATTTTTACATTAGACATAAATTTTTACAATTACAACATTGTTTGCCATCTTTATTTAAAAATTCATGAAATCTTTGTGGTTACTTTCTTATTTCTTATTAGTCCCTTCCCTCGGGCTAGCAAGAACTCTATCAAAGGGCTTGCCACAATTTCAATTAGTCTGCACGCTAACCAAAAAAAATTTCAAAAATTTATCCTAAGTTCTAAATTATCTTATGTTCTAGTTTTCTTTTCATCATGCAAGTTCTAAGAGTCTTATGTTCTAGTTGTATTTTCATTAGGCAAGCTTCCTTTTCATGGGCCAATCAAGTATTTTGATCTCTTATTTGGCCTCTTCCCAAGGAAAGGCCATATTTCTCCTATGTTTTCACCTATATTTTGTTCTCCATATGAGGGAAAGTGAATTCCATTGGGTTTAATATTTTTGGGTGAAGTAATGCTATTATGGATTTAGCATTACTCTTAACCATTAAATGTTGGTTTCTTGTTCACATCCTACTCAATGTTTTTTCTTTTTCCTTTGAGGCTCCACCATCATCCCACCGCCTTGAGGCTCGACCACTGCCCCACCGCCTCAATGTTCCAAAAACGACATGGTTTATATTACCACGATCCTTCCTCAGCCATCTAGCATTACCACGGCCTTTCCCTAGCCAGCTAGAAGTCACTGCCCTTATGTGCCACCAATATTACGCCATGGTCTTGGTGAGCATCACTCGTCGTGCATTGTAAATCCCTGGTTAAGGTGCACCCTGCTAAGAATTTCAAATATGGAGAAACCATTGCTTTAAGATAAGAAAACAACTAGATCCTAAAATGCAATATACTAAGTTTCCCCCTAACAGGAGGAGGGCACATGGGGCACCTGATAACAAGGTAAAAAAGCATAACCAAATTGCAACCGTGGTTGCAGGTAGAATAAACCTTTTTCTTTTGATCTTTTTTATTTAGTTTCAACATAAGATTTATGGCTTCGTAGCTTAATACATGAACAGGTAAATTATGGCTTAGTAGCTTGAGACGATAATAGGTAAATTATGGCGTAGTAGCTTAAGACATGAACATGTAAATTAGGTTGTCAAATCCTTCAACTAGGATATCAAACTCTTCAACAATAATAGCTAAATTGTCAAAGCATTAAATAAAAAATATAGGTATCGGTATATTGATAGCATCTACCTGTTTGCATAAAAGATTGAATGTTGTTGAACCTCTAGAAAAATTGTAAAGCAAGCCCATACTCAAGGAAAATTGAAGAGCATACTCACTGTTGTATCATATCTGCAACGACATTTAAAAATTACAATAATTTGCAAACATTATAGTGGGAACACCGAACTAATCAATTGGAAAACCCTTGATTTACGAACCTCATCATTTTTCTGAGTTTTCCAAGTTTTCTAGGGCCGAGTTTATGCTTGCTAGTGTTTTCCCCTTTTGTAGACATTTTTCTAATTTTACTGATTTCCTATGTTGATGACCCTTGCAGCGATGCCAAGTTCTGTAGCATATTTCCTATAGCCACTGATTTAGCAGTTGCATATTCACTTCGACACTCTGAACAATGAGTTGAAACAAGCTACAATAATTATCCCAGGATTCGACCCATTGCTTCAAATTCATTGGTAAGTAACCTCGGGTAAAGGTGGTAGAACCACATTTCCTATTTCTTTAGATGCCTCTGTCTTTGTTGCTTTTCCTTTATGAGCGATGATATCCCTGTCTTTGTCTAACTATACAAAAAATAAAATTCAAATAACACCAGTGGATTTGTTCTTAACAAAGGGAAAGGAAGCGGCTTTTGCAGGTTCATGCAGTTTACGTGAAGGCTTGGCTTGTCTGAACGATCGCTTGGATAACTGCTTGAGATATATGAGCTGACCCAACTCACTTCAGAAATTTGAAGGTAAGAGGGGGTGTTGAATAGATAAATTACAATATTTGGTAATAGACCTATAGCACTTTCAATGTGCTTTCTAGGGCACAACTAAATGGGCTCAGTTTAAAAGGATAAAATAAAGAACAAAGAACTGATCATTATTTTCTAAATTTACTTCATTTTTCCAGGATGCATACTAATAGCTAGTTGCAGGCTAACATGTGCTAACTCTATCTTTGTGGGATATGCATATGTATATAAGTTGCTGCTCGAACCACTGCTCTTGCTACAGGAAATGCTCCAACAACTCAGTAAATGGAACCCACTAGCTTTGCATGTGGAGGTTCTGCAACTAGTCGGTTTGAAACGGGGTGAAGGGAATCTAGGTCGATTGGTTCAAATGTCCGGTTATCTGCTTTCACTTTTTGTCTCTACCTCGCTTGTTTTAGTTCCATTCTTCATTCTAAATCTCATTATGGACAGAGATAAAGATCCAATGCCCATGAACCGAGTTGAATCACTAGAGATAGAGGTAGGTACATAGTTCGTGATGGACATATGGAACAATGCATTAAGACAGAAATGCATGATATCTATCGAGCAAATGCCCTCCACCTATGACCACATGGATCCCTTGTAACATGGGTTAACTCAGCTTACATGGGGTTTGTGCATGGTCTCAACGTGGACAAAAAGTGAATAAGTGGAAGTTGCGAGTCCACAAGTCTAAGTTATTTTCTCAACTTTGATGAACTTTATAAGTTATTTTCTTAATTTTGATGAACTTTATACTCCACCTAGACATTAGACAAAGTTCCTCCACAACATTTATTTCATAGTCATTGCACCCACATATTTTATGTTTTTCTTCATAGTCATTGCACCCACATATTTTATGTTTTTCATCGATCATGCAATAAAGAGTGACCGTACTAATTCTAATTCCAAGGGATATTTAGCTTGCTGATGGTTCGTAGTGATCGCAACATCAAATCAAAGAACAACATCAAATCAATGGAAACATAAAGCAACTCATTCGACCTGCCAATCCTTTTTTCACTCCATCTCCAACCATATAAATGATCTTTAACTTTCGCCTACAAGAGCACCCACAAATCCAAATGTTTCCAGACCATAAGACCATCCTGAATGCTAACTTTATTGGATTTCTCTCTAGCTGGAGTAGGCTTGAATTTATGAAAATGGGTAAGCACCAGCAGAAACTTTTGGAAGCCTAAATAAAGGAGTGATTATTCAGCTCACACTAAAACTTTGTATATTATAGCAGAAAATAGATTATGTATATTAAACTGGATTCGATTGAGCAAGCTCCTGGGGAAATATAGTGAGAAAGAAGCGTAATGGGATTGAGGAATGTCGAGAAGGAACCAAATCTACTTGTAGTTGTAATGGAGCCTACTTGTAATTGTAATTATGCAGTTCTGTTTTTGTTAATTAAGGCCGAGTCACTTTATCTCCATAAAAAAGTCCACCACTGCCAACACCTTGTTCATTGTACCTTAAAGTTTCATATCCTCTAGTCCCAGATCGAGTGCTAGTCCCAGCATCTCTTCGCTAAGTTCCCGCCCAAGCACCCCTTTGCTATAAACTAGATCCCAGCCAACAACTAAGGTATAAAGTACAAAGGTAGCAGATGATTGAGTGAGAAGTCCAGTTTAAGTTTCACCGATTGATCACTGCCATAATTTTGAACTAAAAAATAGAGATATGGTTTTAACTGTAATTTGAATGTTATAATACTCATTGTTTCCTTGAGACGGTCATCACCCTTGTTCTTACATTCCCATTGGACTTGGCTTTTCTCATGCAGGAACTTGGCTCTCACATGTAAATGCAATAAGTTAGGAATTCGGAGGATGGGAGCATGCTTGCTGTAGCAACCGGAGTTGTGCTGCTTTCATGCAATAAGTTAAGAATTCAGTGGATGGGAGCATACTTGCTATAGCAACCAGAGTTGTGCTTCTTTCGAGCATTTTGAATTGCCTTACCTGATGTTCTAGTTTTGTCTACACCTCAAAAATATCAACCCTACGACAACATTTGACATTTTTTTACTTAACATTTGCTTTTGATTCCTCACGACAACATTATATATAACATCATCTATCCACTAAATGACTTAAGGCCATCATGTCGCTAAAGCATTATTCTCAAAAAGATTAGTTACTTTACTTTTCCATTACTTTACTTTTCCATGCATCATGCTCATAAGACATTATATCAATATTCAAATCGATTAATGTTAAAGTTTACTTTATTTTTGCATATGCCATGGTTCTTGGATTATATGGATTAATGTTGAAGTTACTAAATTAATATTTTTCTTTTTTGTGAAAGTATGGTTGGAATTTGGAAAGTATAATTTTATATAATAATAAGATAAAAGTATTGATATTACCAATTTACTAGTAGTAATTTATAATGAAGTTTTAATAATTTTGTTGCTCTTCAAAATAATAATAATAATTTTGAAAATTTTATTGCTCTTCACAAATAATAAATTACCCTTCAGAAAAACGATTTGAAAATCAAAATGCCCCATACATTCTCAATGCCAAACAAGGCGTCTAAAAAGTAGTAGATGATGCATTTAAAAAATGCATTAAATTTCATCTTGCTTATGGCATGTAGCCATAAACCTAAACGAACCATGTATTACTATTTATGTAGGACGTGACGACGAATGAGTGAGAAATTCAACATAAAATATCATTGTTCAGAATGTGAGCAGAAGGGAGAACGGTTGTTCACATGTATTTTGAATACTTGAACAACCTTTCATTTATTAACATAATTTTTTTTTATATTTTTAAAATTCTTCAATATCTTCAAAAACTCTAGTAACAAAGGAAATAATTGATGTTGGATTTGAAAATACTTGGCGAATAATACAAGAGGAAAGGTAAAATAATAGAATTATTTATATATACATAAGACTGATAAAAATCTTTTTAAATTTACAAAATAGAAATTACACTATTCTGAAACTATATCAGCTCCTAAGAGATAATATTATCATTTATACAGCCAGCAAAATACATAGAAGACAGTTGACCTTAGTGTTCGATTTTGTTTTTATTTTACATGTCATTTTTTGTTTTAAAATGTTTGGGCATTTTTGGCATTTTGTTTAAACTTTTACCCTTTAACAATGAAGATTTGGTAAAATTTTTGCCTTTCATTAATTAATTTTTGTTAATTTTTTGTCAAAATAATATTGATTTTCTTAATTATTTTATATTAAAAAAAATATCATTATTAATATCTAATAAATTAACTTAATTCCTATTTATTTTATATACTATATATGTTCTAAATTAATATTATATAAAAATACTTAAAAAGAGTAAATACAAATACACCTCGTAATATGCAAAAATAAATAAATAATAAAGCATAAATAAACATAAAAATAATTTTTTAATTTTAAGAAAATGTACATATAAAAAAGAAAATAAACATCTTTAATTTTAAGAAAATGTGCATATAAAAAAGAAAATAAATATCACCTCATTGTTTTAGTTAGCAAAATTGATATTATAAAATAGAAGTTAGTGACTATAAAGACAAAAGATTTTCTAAATTCTTTAGGTGAGGCTGTTGCAATGTGAAATTAAAAAATTGTTTATCTCATACTGAAATATAAGTTTAATGCACTAGATACAATGCTGGTCTCTTAGTTTAAAGACATTACTTTCTGAATTCAAAGTCTACTTGCAGGCTTCATGATTCAGGTTGCCTAATTCGGCTCCGTATTTGATTTTCTCTATGTTGACAAAAATCGTAGAATTGATCTATGTAAATTTGTTATGCAAAGTCTACTTGCAGGCTTCACTATTCGTCTCTGTATTTGATTGTCTCTGCTCAACATAAATCTTGGCACTGACCTATGTAAATATGTGAATCCCTGCTAATCAGATTGAGTATCCTAGAACATTAACCGTACGAAACATGGCACGACCTCTTCACTTTTGAGTGTATCTGGAACCCGACGAATTCATTGACATGATTACATGATTATCTGATTCAGAGGATTCCATAATGGCCTTCCATTCCATAAGATTGCACCAAGAAAAAATCACCCAGTGTTAGTCTGTACACTCAGGCACTCATGATCGACAGTCTAATGACACACGGGATCATGCGATGGTTTGAATCGGGATTCGGGATTCACGAGGAGTACGGTGGCCCATGGGTGGCCCACTGGCTAGTAGCCACTAGCCATGGCCGAGTATGGAATACATGGAGTATTGATTTTGTACTTGCATAAATCAATACAAAATTCAATATATAGATTTTCAATTCAATTTCAATAGAGGTGGAAAATTAATCAATATTCTTTGATTTTAAATCTATATATTATATAAATTGTGGTAGAAATAAGAATAAATACAAGGAAATGTTTTATAACATTTTTTCAAATAGTAAAATTTTAAACAAATCTTTAAATCTAAACAAACTTTTTTTACAAGCAGTACCTCTGATAATGATTTCCAGGAGTGTGTCTCCAAGAGTCCAACTCCAAGGACTTGAGCCTTCCACATTCTAAGTTCCAACTTCCAACATTCAAATCATTTAGTTGAGCTCTGAACACTCAAATGCTAATTACAATAGTAAAAAAAAAGGCAATAAATTTAGAAAAAACATTGTTAAATAACATTTTTTGCTTTTAGAAAAAATGAGACTTACAAAATAAAAAAGCATGGAGGATGGAAATAATACTAACTTAGTATTTTTTTAAGTGAGAGTATGATTAGAATTTGAAAAGTATAACTTTATTTTAATAATAAGATAAAAATATTAATATTACTATTTTATTAGTAGTAATTTATAATGAAGTTTTAGTAATTTTATTGATCTTCAAAAATAATAGTAATATAATGAAATTTTGAAATTTTCATTGTCCTTCAAATCTAAGTTTAAATGATAAATTTATTCTTCTACCTGATAGACCTAAATCAAAACATCAAAACTGAAATGAGATTTTATTATCATAAAGAAATTACGAATGATACACAATAGACACATACATTATCCACAGAAATTGGAGGCTTAAATACCTCGCCCCCGCTCTCATATCATTTTCATTTTTATTTAATAATTTTAACCATTTAAATTTAAAATTGAAAAAAATACCAAAAAATGCACGATGGGTTTTATTAGTATAAATTTATTACAACAATAAATTAATGTTGAATGGGAAAAGATTTATTATTTATTTAAATATAATTATCTTATTACGTTTTGAGAGGTGCATTGTAGAGCTTATTAAAGGGGATGTGTAACTTTTTCAGTGTTTATAATAAAGAAAAAAAGAGAATGAATATACCCAAAAATTGGTTGTTGAGGTTCACATTTCCTCAACAAGCTTAAGCTTTCATTTTAAAACTAAGTAGATCACATAAAAAATTTCTAAAAAAAATTGCATAAACTTTCTTTTTCATAAAGAAATCTCAAGGTATTAAACACAATTACTATTATCCTTTTGCTTATGATTAATGTGATAATTTCTGTTAACCCAAATTGAAAATGAAATATTAACCAAACTAAATCTTTACTATTATAATTACAATCTATTCATTGAAGTTCTTATTAATTATTTAACAATTATTTTTTTCATCAACCACAATTTTTGTTTTTACTTTCTTTTAAAACATAAAATGCTTATAATGCTATGTTTAAAAAAATAATATTAAATCAAGTTTTTAAATATAATATTGTTCTTTAAGTTTAATATTCATTTTATATGGTTTCATTGGGAGATGTGTAACTCTTTTCAGCTTATAATCAGCTAAAAAAAAAAATTAAAGAAAATAATTTGAATATACCTAAAAATTGGTCCAGGATAAAAGTAAAATAATATCAAAACATAATAAAAAAATAGAACCAATTATAAATTCAGATATGAAGCTTGTTAAGGTTCACATTTCCTCAAGAAGCTTAAGTTTTCCAAATCTTTATTATTACAATTACAATCTATTCATTCATATTCTTTCTTTAAGTTTAATATTAGCTTCATATGGTTTCATATTATTCATTTATAAAATATGGTTCCTTAATAATAATATGGTTTAAGAATGTTTCAGATGGTTAGACAATAATCAAACTATGGTTTCATAATATTTGTTTTTAACAAAGAAAATATTTGTTTTAAAATATATTATTAATTCTATATTTGTTATCGCGGAATTTAAACACTTAGTTATGTTTCATGCATAATTTTATTTGTTTTGGAAAAATTTAATATTGTTTTAAGACACTGTTATTTTCTTTTTTCAATAAATCTAATAAATGTTTGTTTTTCACATAGTTCTTATCGTTTTTTTTCTCTCATCATTACATATCATTAATAAGATTATGCGCTTATTAGCATTTTATATGTATAGGTTAAATTTCATGAGGTTATCATTTTCACATTATAACATTTTAAAAACTAACATGGCATTAAAAATACCCGTTTAAAGCTAAATAAAAAAAAAAAACTCATTTAGGTTAAATTTGTTGTGGATCTTTTCAAACTTTTCAAAATATATTTAAGAGGCAATAGTATTCTAGTTATTTTTCAAACTTTTAATTTTTTTTTCAAAATATTGATTTTTATTGTAAATCCTGTCCAATAATTAATATGCTTCACTTGGCTTCACCCTAGATTTCTCAAATTTCACATTTCAAGTCACTCTATCACACTAACTAGTCAACCTCTTATCATTCACTCATCACCATCATATACAAAAATAGTGAAGTCCCATCTAAATCCTTTTCACTCATCACCATCATATACAAAAATAGTGAAGTCCCATCTAAATCCTTTCTCTTAAATCCCTTGTAATAACCTCTTAATATTTAAAACCATAACTATTAAAACAATCAAATATTATTGTGGGTTGAAAAATACATGCAAATAATATATTAGATTTTCATTTGTTGCAGTGAAAAATATATCAACCAACCTCGGGGATACAGAGAATTAATGACCTAATACAAACATTACCTTCCCTGCCCACTGCAACAACATTATCATTTCTTATGCTTGGAGAGACTATGCATAAATTACCCCTTCCTGTATCATCCATGGCAATTTGCAATAATGTGCAGGGATACCGGTAGAATGATAATCCATGGCAACCTGCCTTTCAACTACACATATTACGTTGAAGACGCGGTCTTAAGGACAAAATGGATAAGTATTGGATTCGATAGAGGAGAAAATGTTTTCACCTCCCTCTGGGAGCTTGGTAGAGCCACCTTTAAGATGGATCTATGATGGTTAAGATAAAATTGCACATATATATGTTTATATATTTAAATAAAACACAAATTTCACATTCAAATTTACATTATTAAAATGAAATAAATTATCTTTTATATACACATTGCACACAAAATTTAGTAGCAAGATGATTGATGAACTCCATGAATGAGCACTTTTAAATTTTGAATATATATATATATATATATATATTTTCAAGTTTTAATATTTTATTATTAAAATTTATTTTGAATTAATATCTTAAAATTATTATATATAATAATTTAAAATTATTTTATTTATTTTTATTAATTAAATAAAACCAAAAATATTATGATATTAACTACTTTACAACTATTACATCCTACAAATAAACTATAGACATACACCTAAACACTTAGAGTATAGAAACTAAACATCAAAACCTCATCCAACATTTTATAAATTCACATTTATTATTTATCTCCTTTCATAATTTTTTTTTAAATCTTTATAAAGTATTAAAATATTAAATATAATGTTCCAAAAACACAAACATTTTTATGTTCATAATTTTTTATTATTATAAATCTTAATAAAGTATTAAAAAATAAAATATTAAATATAATGTTTGAAAAAACAATTTTTTTATAATGTTTTGTTATTTGTTTTTTCTTGTTGATTTAGTTTGTTAAAAGGTATATATAAATCCTTAGCATGGTGAATATAATGGTTAGATTTCAAAAAACAATACCACATTTTTTTATGAGGCTACCATGTTGCCTCACTTTGAATGTGTTGGTATTGGCCATTGATAACATGCCATCATCAACTATTAGCTTTTCATCAACTATTAGCAAATTAATTTAGTGTCACAAAATGAAATATAGGTAACCGTAAATATAGAGAGAATGGTTTCAAGAGAGATATGGACCTCTGTCGACGAGGTTGGGGTCAAGAATTAGGATGCTTAAGCAATTTTTTTTAAGTGTAAGAACGATCTTTCGAGAGAACATGTTGAGCATTCCTAGCGGCATGATATTCAACTTTTTGTGACAAAATTTAAGCCAAATTTTAGTTTTTTTTTCGAACTCCTTTCAATATTCCGAGGTTTTTTTTCCTTTTTTCCTAGGCAAAGTTAGGGCCAATCTGAGCTATTTTGAGCTAAATGTGAGCAAATGAGTTATTGTGGAATTTGAATAATAACATTTGTGGAAGAGATTATTGAAAAATTAACTAAATTTGATTACATTTAACTTAGTTCCTGTAATTTATATAGTGAAAATGGTGATAAATATTTCAATGCAACCTTTCTCATGAAATTTTCAAGTATTCATTTTCTTTTGTTAAACTTGCTTACATCAAGTTTGTTTTCCTGAATTTATTGTAAAATAATTTACTCGGGCTGACACTTTGCATTTGTCATTCTACCATTCTCATGCTAAACTAAATCGACATACTATATGGGCTCAAGATCCTACCATTCTAGTTTAATGTAGTGTAAGACTAGAGGATTAGGATGAGGAGATAGAGGTTCGAGTGCATGGATGATAGAATATGGAAGCTTTGAGTCAAGTCATTATGTTAGGGGGAGGCCAAAATTCACTCATAAGATGGCCATTCTACATTTATAGATTGCAGTTGTTTCATGTGACAAATGTTGATTTCTCCACTCAACATCTGGTGATTTCCTCTTTCTTTTTTCTTATTGAAGCCACTCTTTTGATTTTCTATTACAATATATGGAATTACTTGTCATTTTGTGACTACTTAGAAGTGGTAAAAGGACAAAGATTCTTCTCATTTTGATGAATCTCAAATTCAAGTCTCTTGTGACAAAATAAGCCGTTGACAAATGTTTTGTGACACTTATCCAAAATTATTTTTATATTTATGAAATTATTTATTGATTCTCCTTAAGTGAGTTTGTTCTTGTCCTTAAATATATGATTACTCAACAATAAGCTTATTGTCGTCATTAAGTATGGGATAAGAATTTACAAATCATAATTTTGAATTGTTTCAAGGAGAAATCACTTGAGTTTAATTGGGACTCGTTCCCACATCTGGGATGGTGGATCTATCTCTATGGTAGGGAGAGGTCTCCTAGGATTGGGGATTATGCTTGGAAAACATAATCACATGGTGAGATGTTGGACCTATATTTATGGTAGGGAGACATCTCCTAGCATCGGGGTTGATGCTTATGTGGGAAACATAGCCACATGACGGAATATTTTGTAGTATACCTTAGATGATTAGGAGATACATGACAAGTCAAAATGGATCCTATGTTAAAATACATAATGTACATCTAATATTGTTGTGTTTGTGGGATTGGCAATGGAAGTAATATGAGTCGAAGTTAGATGGATTTTTAGTTAGGATTTCTTATATGAAAAATGACTCCATTTCCTTTTTTAGTAGTGGCCTTTATGATCTCCTTTGTTAATGGTGGGAATAGTCAACAAATTAAATGAAAATGTTTGTTTCATTAGTGTGCATTTTATAAGGTTACAATCCTAATTATTTATCCAATGGAGACTTATGATGTGTCAAACACATTATAATATATATTCCCTTGCAATTCAAGGTTATAATCCCAACTACTGATATAGTGGAAACTTGTGAGATACAAAACACATCATAATTTATGTTCCCTTGCTCTTCAATAAAAGTGATGTAAGTTTGATTAGTATGAATTTTCAAAAGCTTTTAATATTGCTATTAATTTAGTCAAATTAACCTAGTTATTAATTCAGTGGACACCCATGGAATGCCAAAGACACTATAATCTACGTTCCCTTGCAATTCAATTAAAATGTAAGTTTGATTAGTTTCAATTTTGTAAGGTTTATATTCCTAATTATTATTTTAGTGGAAACTTACGAGGTGTCAAACACATTATAATATATGTTCTCTTGCAATTCAATGAGAGTGTCATTTTGATTAGCGTGGACTTTCCAAGGTTATAATCATATCGATCAATCCATTGGAAACTTATGAAGTCTAAAACACCATTTTGTAATTCAATGAAAGTTTAAGTTTGTTTAGGTGAATTTCCCAAGGTTATAAGGTTATCTTTCAATCCATTGGAAACTTATGAAGTGTAAAACATATTTTAATATTTGTTCGCTTGCAATTCAAAGAAAGAGGAAGTTTAATTAACTTAAAACAACAATTGGAGCATGGGCATTTTGACCCTTTCATTTGACTTGTTATGGGTTTGAAAGACGTCATTTGTTTTGTTGCTTTTGACATATGTATTTGTTAGGGAAAACATAGTAGCAACTTGCCTTCAAATGGGTTTTGAAGACGTGATCTGTTTGTTTGCTTTTAACGCATATATTTATTAGAAAAAAACCATAATGGCAGGTTGTATGTATCATCCCTAATATTTGACTTGTTTTGATATTATCATTGATGTTGGAATATACATATTAAAACATTTAGAGGCCTTTATGATATATTGATATTGCAACCTTTGTCAAAGATCAACTTTTCTTCTTTGAGTAAATTTTGAGAATTCATAAGGTTAGTGGATGGGCAAATCTAACAATTATACGTGGTATAATGTGAGAGACAAATATTTCAATGATCAATATAAGAGTAAAACCTATACTATAAATTTCATTATGTATTCCATGACTCTAAGATACAAATGCCTACTTATTAAGGGTCATAACATAGATAATTAACAAAAAAGAGAGATGGAAATCCCCATATCTCCATATCTAGGCTGTAACGAGTAGGAACCTAACAAGAAGGCATTCAAGTAGATGGAGGTAAAGAAGTATTGTTAGTCACTTTACTTTTTCAATCCTCTCTACCCACACTTATCCTTTACCAACATGATTAGGATGAACATTTGCTTGAAGGTTGTCAGTGCCTATTGTCCATTTTGATTTTGTGCCTACTATAAATTTAGACTGGAGAAATCCAATTTTCATGGAAATATGCTACTTCTTTTCATAGGATAGGTTTGTGCCTATTATAAATTTGGCAAAATAGTAATTTCATTTAAGCCAAATATACCCAGACACTGAATCAAGTGTTTCCAATTTTCTTTTGTGCCTATTATAAATACATAGATTAAAATAGTCATGTAGAATGAACAAGGTCATGTAAAATTGTTTGTTAATATACCACTACAATTCATAAGAGCTGTCATATATGAAAAACACCCTCATTCCAACACAACTACAAAAGTGTGCAAAGGATTTGAGGGTAAAACCAAATAGAAAAGGCACACGAAGAAGGTGTCATTGCTTATGTACTAAGTTGCAAACATCAATCTAGGAAGATATGGCTTAGATATCCCTTGTGTAAGTGCAAATTTATTTCTACATAAAATAAAATGATTTTTTTTCAACTTCTTCAAGATGCTTAGGGTAGTTTTTAATGGTCAACCACTTAAAATTGTAGAGAAATTTTCCAAGAATAGTCTAAAGAAAACTCCATCAACAATATGCATAAATGAAGGAAATACATTATCCTTAAAGAAAAATCCATAACAAATAGACACAAGTGGAGGAAATACCCAATCCTTACATGATTCCCTTTTACTCTACTCTAAAATAATCTAGGATGATTAAACAACGAGTGGGGTGACCAAAGAGTAAGATGTTTGATAAGGAGCTTACCAATATAATAGTTTCAATAAAGTCTATGCATTGCATTTGGGGTAGGTTCATTTAATGCTTTAGAAAATTGTAAATATAAAACTTGAAATTTTATCTTACCCATATACAATATTGTTAATGGTTGTCCATTACATGCACCCAAATATATATAATTTCAAGAGTCAAAATCTACAAGAGCCATAAAATAAAGATAACCCACAAACCATGGAATTGTAATGATTGAAAGATAACACTTGGCTAATATTTATTATCACATATAGACAAGGTGATTATGGATGTAAGGGGTTTCTTGAGATCATCCTTGTCACAAGTCAAACCACATAATTTTGTCAATTTATACCACAAAATGGTTGTAGACTTAGAATAATTAAAAATCTTGATCAATAATAATACGTTTCATGAAACCAACCACCCTTAGAATATAACAATGAAAACTTGATTACAAGAAAGAGGAACCAATATACATAGCTTAGAGTTGTGTAGGCTATGAATGGAATGCCCACCAGGGGTAATAAATCAAACATTGTGTTAATTGTGTAGGCTTCTCCAACATGGGTTGTACTATGGCCTTTGAAACCCTTGTAGCGTTGTTTCCTTTCTAGAGTGTTTATAAGAACAATAACATCCTTGCACTTCCATGCCACTAGACATTGACTTATTAATATACACTATATCCCCATGGCTAGACTCTGGGAATACTGCATTTTTGTGTGATTAGCACCCCCTATCTATCCAAGGATGAAATCAACATGTAGACAATGCATGAAAACATTCTATTTATTGCCATTCAAGTAATACCATATGCAAAGATTGATATATATTCCACTAACACATAATTTCCATTGCTCCCATTGTAAAACGTCCCTAAATCAATTCCAAAGAGACCCAAAGGATAACAAAAAATAACACAAAATTCACATATCATATAAAAAATATTATGGATACTTAATTTTGTCCAGCAATCACTAACACAATTCTCTTGCAATTGAGATTCTTTAGCATGATACTCTTGCTCGTACTCTTCAATTGTTTTCCTAAAAAAAGAGTAAAGATTTGGAATAAATTAGAACATGTAAATAATGGTATGCTTTTCCTTTTAATCAACTATTTTTTTTAACTCAAACAGATAATTTTTTATTTTTATTTTTATGAAGGGTTGCAGGTTTGATATGACAATTTCCAATCAACCAATTACACGGTGATCAAAAGAATGACTTCGAAGAAATCAGAGATTACAAGACCTCTTACAGTTTGAGAGAATATCTACCAGAAAGACTAATTACAACTTATTTAATTACAATTTAAGGAATAGAATGATAGCAACTGGATTTTCCATTGATGCTAAGATGGCCTTGAGCCAGATGACAAGCTTTATTTTCCAAATCATCTGCCGAGTTGTTTAACTCCCGAAGGATGTGGAAAGATTTAACCCTTTCAAAATATTTAAAAAGATTCCAGAGTCTCTGCAAAATATTGTTTAAATCAGAATTATAAAAGTTATTTCATGAATTTAATGTTTTGATCAACAACTCTGAATCGCTAAAGATTTGAATTGACTTGAAGCCAAGCTCCTTAGCGATCTGGCACGCCTTGAGGAGGCCATAACTTTCGGCCTGGTTGTTTGACATGAAACCAAGGCCCCAACTAAAACTATTTTTTATCAAGTTATCTGAAGAGTATACCAACCCCCAGCTCCTAAGACCCTAGGATTTCCCAGGTGATGCCCTGTCAAAAAAATTGATGCTGAACAGGAACTAGTCCACCAACAGTTAAAATCAACACTGGTGTCACGAATACGCCAGGAGGGAGCGCTAGTTGGTTTGATGCAGACCTTCTTGAACAATCTTATCGAAAAAAAGACAAGCCACTTTGAAATTTCTACTGTCAACGTGGAAGGAGACGTCAACTTTTCAGCCAATTCAGCAAAATGCCTCTTGATTTTTTGGGCAGCAATCTGAGGAGTCACTGACAGATTATTAAAAATCAAACTATTTCTGGCAATCCATAGATTCCACCAGATGATTTTCAGCATTAGCTGCCAGAGATTGAACCAATCTTTATTATCGCCACGTGAGGCTAGGCTCTGATCAATCTTGTGCTGATAGATAGGAACGATAATAGTTTGTACAGGAACAGGGCAATTAAGACCGTGAAGGACAAGCTCCCATACATATTTTGAGAAATCACAAGCTATGAAAAGGTGATCGGTAGTTTCAAGAGTTGAGGTGCATAAACAACACGTAAAGGGTCCATGGAAGCCACATTTTACTAGGTTTTCGCCTGTCAGCACCTTATTGTGCAGGATTAGCCAAGATAAAAAATTCACTTTGGGGAGGTAGAAAGGAGACCATACCGATTTCCAAATCACAGGAGAAAGACAAGAATCATGCGGGGTATGTTATAATTCCAAATAACCTTTAGTGGCTGAATAGGTTCCTGTAATACCCCAACCCCATTTGTCTTTATAAGATCTATGGACTGGAGCTAGTCCTATTAGAGCGGAAAGCAAAAAATTGTTTTGGGAGATGAGATGGTCAGGAAGCTCAGGAAAAGACCAATCTGTCCAATTTCCATTGCTATCCCAAGAGAAAACATAATCCAACCAGAGCAATCCCTTATTCATAAGCCATACCTTAATCTCTTCTAATATAATTATAGAGGAACGGGGAGTATTACCTAGAATTTTATCCTCCCACAAACGGATCTTCTTCCCGTTACTTGAAATTCGATAAAGTTGCTGATTAAATTTATCAATTCATTTTCTACATAGATTCCAGATAGCTATTCCTGTAGGAGAAGAGGAAGTCGTTAAATTTCTCATAGATCCACCCTTTAGGTATTTCATTCTAAAGACCTTATTGACAGGGTGATTTTTATCCGCATATAGCTTCCAAAGAAGTTTGCCTCCCAACGCCGTATTATCTTGACCAGGGTCTCAGATTTGTAATCCAGCCTCAGGAATAGGTCTTTTAAGAATGTCCTAGCTTACTAGATGCATCTTAGTCTGATTTCGTTTTCCACCATTCCATAGAAAATCTCGCAAAATTTTGGAAATCTGAGACGAAATAGACTTTGGGGCAAGAAGCAAGGAAGATTGAAAAATAGGAAGGGCTAAAAGAAATGCCTTTATCAAAATCAGTTTCTCGGCCTTGGTTAGCCACTGACCACCCCAAGAAGCTATTTTGGCTTTAATCTTAGCTAATACATTGAGCCAAAGAGAAGGAGGGCTAGAACCAAGAGTTAATGGCAACCCCAAATATTTTATCTTCTCCCACTGATCAAAACCAGGGAATCCCAAGGAATTTGCAATTAGAAGAATTGAAACATGATCTACATTTTTACCATAAACAACACTTTTGTTGTTATTGATCAGTGCTCCTGAAATTAGGCAGTAATTTTGAAGTATATCTTTAAATACCCGAGCAGTCTTTAATGAGGTCCCTCTAAGAAGAAGAGAATCGTTAGCAAAGAGGGCATGGTTTATTGGGTCCACCCACTTGCAATATTTATGCCAGGAATGTAGCCTGCTTCCTTTTCAACTGTTAGTTTTATGCTGAGTGTTTTAGCCATCAAGATGTATAAAAAAGGGGATAGCGGACACCCTTGGCGAAGATCTCTTGAAGCTTGGAAAATTCTGTTGGTCTACCATTGACTAAAGGCGCAATCCAGGGCCTGTCTGTACATGCTGTTGACAAATTAAGAAACTTCGGGCTGAATCCAAAAGTGAGAAGGACTCGATAAAGGGGATATTTACTCTATCAAAGGCGTTTCTTCATATCAAGTTTGATAAGCATTCCTTTCTCCTTTCTTTGGAAACTTGAATGCAGGGCTTCTTGAACCTGAATTACATTATCTACTAAGTGCCTCACTTTTACAAAACTCCCCTGAAGAGGAGAGATCAACTTTCCTAAGAAAATCTTGAATCAATTAGCTAAAAGTTTGGCTAGAATCTTGTAAGAGCCATTACACAACGAAATAGGTCTAAACCTGTCAAAATAAGAAGGATTAGCTTCCTTAGGGATTAAATCAAGGAAAGTGGAGTTAGTACACCCTCCAACTTTAGCTTTTTTATGGAAGGCTGACACCATGTGGATCAAGTTTGATTTGATTATATTCCAACAGGCTCTAAAAAATGAAAAGAAAATCCATTCGACCCTGGAGCTTTATCTGACTCCATTGCTCATATGACATCCAAAACTTCCTGTTCAGAGAATGGTTTCAATAGATATTTTTTTATCCTCTGAGTTGACAAGAGAAGGAATATTATCCAAAAATTCTATAGACACATCCTCATCAGAGAGTCCATCCTCTTGAAACAATAGATGAAAATGTCTTCTTGCAACTTGCTTTAGTTGAACGTGGCCTTCAATAATTTCCCCATCCCCTATGGAAATTTCAGAGATATGATTTCTTGACAATCTAGCTCTGCATTGGCGATGGAAGAAGGCTGTATTTTTGTCTCTTGCCTGTAGCCATAGACCTCGAGATTTCAGCCTTAGAATTTCCTATTCCTGTCTGAAAGATTGCAAGGTATTGAATTGAGTAGACTACTCAAGATCTAGATGAGCTTTGGTGATATCACGTTCTTCCATTTCAAATTGGAACTCTGCTAACTCAATAAATTTCTCATGTCTACTGCTAGTTGGAGTGTTTTGGGGCTTTTTAATCCAATTTTTAAGAGTGTTCTTGTTTTTTTTAAGTTTATGTTCCCATACGAAATTGGGAGAATCAACAACATACTGCGTCCATGTTTGAAAAACAGTGTCCAAGAAACCATCTCTTTCAATCCATAAAGGACTAAAACGAAATGGAATTGGGCCGAGATCGTCCTCCTTTTTAAGCATAAGAGAAATGGGGTGGTGATAGGATGTGAGTTTGGGCAAGATTTTAGAATAAATGATGAAGTTCCCATCCATCAATGAGCTGTTAACCAAAAATATTTTAAGATGTGCAGCAATGTTGGTTTCCCCAACTCTATTACTTGACCAGGTATATCGTCCTTTCTTAGGTTTAAAATCAACTAGATCCCTGGCTTGAATTGGTGCCTCAACCGAGTATTGAAAACAATATTTGCCAATGACTCCACCTTTTTTCTCATTTGAGGCTAAATTTAAGTTTAGATCCCTTGCTATTATAGAATTTGTAGGAGAATTGACATCTAAGAAATCTGATAATGATTTCCAACATTCTTTCTTTTCAATAAAATTAACTGGGACATAGAGGTTGAATAGAGCCAAAGAAGTCTTACTTGAGATGTGGAATAGTTCTATAAATATCCAATGTTGAGTAACAAACCATCTTTTAAGTTGAAAATTTTCTTCCCACCATAGAGTAGTGAGACCCCTAGAGGTGCCTCTGGCGTTGACATCCTTGCCAGCATTCATTTTCCATTTTGATTTGCTTAAGAGAAGAAGCGAATCTTCATCAATCTTAGTATCTTGCAGCAAGAGAATATCAGAACTATCCATTCTCATTAAATCTTTGACTTCTTCATCTTTGATTGGGTTCCCCAATCCCTTGCAATTCCAAGAGACAATTTGCATTATTTACTTGGAAGAGAGGGAGTTATTACTCCCTTTAGAGGTCTAGTCTTCTTGCTCTTGCCAAGTGACATTTCGATAGTGGAATGGATTCCCTGCATCTTCAATCTCTCCGCCTCTTCTTCTCGATCCTACTTTCGAGACTTCCTACCTACCTTTTTGGAGAATTCTCAATGGAATATTCGTTGGAAGATCCTGAACTATCAACCGGTTTCTTCTTAGTTATTTGTACATATGAAGGAGAATATTTGGCTCCATTTGGATAAGGAATATTTTGTTGCAAGAATTCACCAACTCTGGGTAATTCTGTGCAAACTGGTCCAGTTAGATCCACTAGTCCTGTGTTTGCTTCAGCTTCATCATCCCGCACTTCTGAATGATGCAATTCACCTTCTTCTAAAATAGAAATATCTTCAATGAAGCTTAAAACAAAATTTTTATTAGAAGATATATTAGGATTTTCTATAGCCTATACATTAGGATGGATCTTCCCATCAGCTTGTACTCCATTCTTAGCCTTTCCTTCTTTTCCATTCTTTCTATTAACCTAGTTAGGTAGACCCGATTTCTGAATTTGTGTCCACTGAGTCTTTTCTTTTTCAAGATCATCTTGTATTTTTTTCTTGCAATTTCGGGCAAAGTGACCATATCCATGATAGAAACGACACTTGAATGGTATTTGTTCATAATCTAACTCCTGGATATGAGACCATTCAACTACAGTTAGCTTAATTATCTTAGGCAGACCTATTTCCAAATCAACTTCAACACATATTCTTGCACATGAATATTGTTCTTTCCTTTCTGCTCTATCGATGTATTTACCCAGCTTGTTTCCAATGGCTACAAGGGATTCTGAACTCCACCAATGCAAAGGTAAATGAGGGAGCCTTACCCAAACAGGGACATCTGACGAAACATCTTGAGTGGGGTCGAAATATGGATTCCACTTGTTCAAATAAATCCCTTGAGGGCTCATAAAGTATGGACCATTTCAAAAAATGAGGTCGCAATCCTCTGTAGAGTAAAAAACAAATACATAGTACCCTCTTCTGACAAAGTGGCTTCTAATTCCTTCAGTTACTAAGGGTCTCCAGTTTCTCTGCGCCAATCCATCAATATCCTTTGGATATGGGCAGAGCCATGCGAATTTCCTAATAAGGCAATGCTTAACAAGATTTAGGGTTGTTTGAAAAGTCCGTTATGCAAGAAGTTCCACTAAGGGGATGTCTACTTTCTTAAGAAATTTCTGCGAAGGCCCCCCCTTCCTCTTTCCACACGAAGCAATCAATCTTTTGAATGCATCAAGATCCAGAGGAAGAGGCAGAGGAGGATCCCTTCTGGAATCCATGAGGCAAAGACCACTAGGGTAGATGTGAGCAGATCTGCCAGAATCCAGAGGAAGCTCACCAGAGAACTGCGGTCTAGAGTGCCATAGACCAGCTGAGTCAGAGCCAAAACGCTGAAACAAACTCCTGAAAATGGACTCTGGCTGCACCACATGACCTGCAAAAACAAGAAAAATCAACAAATCTTTGAGAATGAGAGCTTAGCCATGATTTGATGAGATTCAGATCTGCGCACACCAGCAACCAAAAGCCACCAACGACCTTAATGTGGGATGAACCAGACTAGTCGTCTTTGGAATGAGCTTCCAACGTAAAATTGAAGACACTTCTTGGAGCGATTTTTCAAATCTCAATGTCAATTCGAATTCTCAACTTATCTTTAATCAACTATTTTCATCACTAGCTTGTTTAATAATATCCCATATTTTTTAAATTTTATAAACCATTAGCAAAGTGTAAAAAATTCCAATAGCATTGGATTTTTTTTTTGAAAAATTATGTGGCTCTTTCTAACTCGTCCTCCTCTACTTCAAAATTGTCCTATCTTTACAAATCAACACAACCAAAAGGAGTTCGAAGAAGGACAATTTATTAGACATATAGCAAATCAAAAAATCAAGCTCCAAATTGTAATTATTCTAGGCTCGCACTCTGCATCTAAAAATAATAATATAGTTAGTTATTTGAACTCCTCATATTGCTTGAAAGAGGATGTAAAATCTTTGTAAACAATGTAATTAGCTTGTTTGTTTTATAATGCTTGTTTTTTCTCCTCTATATAATTGTTTGAAAGATGCTACTTCTTTTGAATGTGAAATAGTTTTCCCACCTAAATGTTGTTTCAATATGACTATTTCCAATGCACATGCTCTAGATTCCTCCAAAGGGTCAACTTCTCTTAATGCTTGTTTCAATGTTGGTACTTTTAATGCATGATATACATGAGAAGAAGTTGACCCTCTTAATGAGTTCTTGAAGGTGGGTATCTTTGATGTATAAATTGCATATGCTTGAGAAGAAAAATCTCCTCTTAATGCTTGTTTGATATTGGTGTTTTTAATGTTCATACTTTTGATGGTGTTTTTAATGTTCTTACTTATTTGTTGCAAAATGAGTACTTAATGTTGGGAGAAAAGGTTGATCTAGTCACTTAGGACTATTGTTTTAGTTTGAACCCTTAGCAACTTTTTCTGTCTTGATAGAGAGGATTTGTCCATAACCTTCATTGCAAAATAACACCTTGTATGACTCAACTTTGCAAGGTACACACTACCTATGTTGCCACACCCTAACCTTTTCAATTATATGAAATGGCTCAATCCTGAAATTCCATCTTACTTTTGAATTGTTAGTATGGGTTCCCATCTTGGATTATTTTATTTGTGGGGCTTGTTGAATCCACTAGTGGTATTACTCCCAAGTATTATCATCACTAACCTCATTGCTATTACTACCTCTTCTTACACTACTTTTCAGAATTTCAACAAAATTTATCCTCACACTAGCTTTAGCACTTTCACTATCATTTATTGCACTAGATTTTCATACCTTATTATTGCCTCACTTATGTTTACCCTAGTGCTACTCTTGACACTAGTTGTTGCTATGGAAATGACACTACCATCAATATTTCTTTGAGGACTAAGGTTGCCACTTGCAAGTCAAGAAGGATCTCATATGCAATACTTTGCCTTTTCAAATATCGATTTGTTATGCTATGTATGCCCAAATTCAAGTATGATGCCTTTGGCACATGTTCGTTGTTTATTGGTCTAGGTCTTTCATTCTCTTTCAAAGTCTTATTTTTTATGGATGGTGTGTCATATTGAAAAGGCTCACTCTAAGTATTATGAACATTGGTCCAATTATCACACCACTTTGGCCTAAGGGAGGAAGGGCCTCGAAAAAATCAATCTTTTTATTCCTTTACGATCATTCACTACAACTACTAATCCAATGACAATATTTATATAATGTATAGCTTATACCAATACAATCTTCACTAACACAATAACTCATAATCTATCATATTAGTATTACTGATCTTTTATTTATTTTAAACTATATAGATTTCTCACTATTACAATAACCCATCCTCTATCATATCAATATTATTGAGTATTTTATTTTTTAACTAAATAAATTTATATAGATTTCTAATTTTATTAATAATATATCATTTTTTTCTTTCAAAAACTAGACATTAAACACTCCTATCATTTTTATCACCACTACCCAACCATACATGACACTCGAACATTGATCGAGCTCTTTTTAAGTAATGATAAGGCTTGCCATCTTAAATTGATGATTCACCATCTTTCTCTCCACAAGTCGTAATTTATTCATGTGTCTCTTTACGAGTCTCATCTTTGTTGGATGACTTATTGAGATCAATCTCTATGTTTTCCCTATCTCTAAATTTATCGACACCAATCTTTATTTTCTCGATTTCATAAACATAAACCAAGTGAATTTTTTTTAACACTTGGAATTCTTGATCATTTAATTATATTTGTTTATCTAGTTTCTAGGAGGATCCTAACCCGAAGCCTCTGATATGTCTTACTATTTCCTTTTGTGGATTTAATGGTTCCAATTTTGGGTATCAAGAAGTCATTAATTGTAATGAGTTTGTATTCATAATTCGTCATCATGCTATATACAACAAAATGTTTTTTAGATTATAAAATGTTTGAGGATGAACCAGGTTTTCGATGGTGAAAAATTGGGTTTTTTAGGGCAAAAACTAGGGCCATCTTAACGTTCTTCATTATCTAGGACAAAAGCTTTAGTTTCTTCTCCTCGCGAGATGTCAATACCTCTACCCTTATAACTGAGTCCTTACTTTTATCCCTTCCCTGTGTTTATAACCCTATCTTGTTTGCAGTGGAATCTGAACAATGGCTTAACTCCCGTAGATGTCGGGTCAGATGATTACCTGAACTATTAATCATTATGGACTTGACTAGTGTGGGATCTGGCTCTTTTAATACTTCGTGGGGCCCTACCCAAGTCAATACTATTAATCATCTGGCTCTTTTAATACTTCGTGGGGCCCTACCCAAGTCAATACTATTAATCATCTGGACCCACCTAACCATAATGAGGGTTTTTTAACTAGAGGTCTGGTCTGACTCACCTCTTCCCTAGTAAGTATGGTGTCCTCATTCTCTGATGTTTGTGCTCATTTCCCACAAGAAAACCCTAGTCAGGAGCTTTCGACTGCAAAACCATGTCCAAAACTCAAGAGGAAAACTACATAAGTCAGGCTTGCGTTGGGTGCATATGTTCAGATGGGACAGTTTCCTTTAATTGTAAACAATGCTTTGGTAGGAAGATTCTCTAGTCAACATACCAGACTATCCACTTTTAAGAACCAAACTCATGAATGTTGGCTGAATATCCTTGGTTATGAGCCCAAATGTTATTCTCTAACGAGGGGTTGGCTTGGGGTCATCCTTGTAACATGAGGATACTACGTTTCTCCTAACCAACACCTAGTTCTTGGACTCTACCCCCTGAAACTTTTAAGATGGATGGGTTTTTTCGACGCTAAGAAAACAAGACTTTTTATCTAAAGGATTTGGGCCAAGCTTCCTGGCCTACTCCAGAGCTATGGTCACAAGATATTTTTAGTAGGATTGGAGCCCAGTTGGGGAAATATGTATCTGCCACTATGAGTTTTCTATAAATTGGGTATATATCAATGGCCCACATTCTAGTTGGTATTGACTTGCAAGAGGGTTTATTGTAGAGATGAGTATTTCGGTTGGGAGCCACTCTTTTACTCAAAATCTTGACTACTGCGACATTCCTTTCTAGTGAAGTTGTTGTCACTCATTGGACCATCTTGTAAAAGGATGCCCTAATTCATTTTGATGGGTCAAGAAAAGGGCTAGAGTTTTGACATTGGTTTGTCAAAATGTCCATATCTTATGGAAGACTATATTGTCAAAAATTGACAAAGATAAGATATGGCTAATTCATAGCCTCTATGTAATATATATATTGTGGTTCACCTACCCCCAACAGGGCTTGTTACGTCCATAGGAACAACACATAGGGGGCCCACCCGAAGGGGCCTCACCCATCCGCTCTGATTACAGAGCTAACCTGATGGGGACATTAAGTGAGGCCCTTATATAGCGATGTATAACTTCCCGGGGATTTGACCCCGAGACGTTCTGCTCACAACTTACAACACTTGACCACTTGACCTAGCCCACCGGGCTATATATAATAAAATGCACTTTCTTTTCGAAGAAAAAACAACAACAATCAAAACATGGAAGCAAACTAAATCTCCAATTTGCTGAAAATGCTATATTTAAATGTAATTGAAACTATATTTTCTTCAGTTCATGGATGTGAGGTCAAGGCGAGGTTCAGTTTCAGTCTAGTTTATATGGGCGAGGAATGACCATTTTTACGGTCCTCCAACAATCTATGAGACTATTTAAATGTAGGGAGATTTTTTAATCATAATATGAAGTTTGTTACATGGATCTTAAAATGGGTTGATTTATGAACTTTGTTACTCTCAACACTTAATTGTATCATTTGTTTTTATGTACTATATTTATATGAAAGGTAGGGGAGTCTCTAATTTTAGCGACCTAAGCCCAAATTTCAAATAGTTATCCTTCATGAAGTGTGACAATCACACAACTTTATAGTCAAATAGAATTATCCCAAGAGTTACTTCGTTCTTCCATAAGAAGTAAGCATTCGAATCAACAGCTTGAGCAAGTTGTCTTTGTTTGGAAACTTATGATATCTTGGCTGTGGTTGATTGAAGCCAGGTCTCAACTGTGGAGTAATATTGAGTTATGGTTCAACACAAATATGGCAGAAGGTCTTCAGGGTCATATGCTTCATAGAGGTTGAGGATAGCGAAGTGATTAATGAGTGTCATTAATGATTAGAGAAAAACACCATGAATTTTTTGAACTCAACCAATAATAGTTTTAAAATCACATAGCTAAGTCTATTAAATACCTCATGTTCCGTAACATGCCGATTCTTTAGTGTTAATATATCATTAAAACAAAATGTTGAAAAATACAATATTTTTTTCTACATATGAACAACTAATAATTCCTTATATTATTCTTGTCATGCACATTGATAATTCCTTAGTTACTATCCTCATTTAGGTTATGTTTGCTTAGTCTCGTCCCTTTGTTTAACTTTTGTGCAATTTACGTATTTTATTATCTCCATTGTCATTTTTTTAAGTTAAAGGTCTTTTAACATATTTATATATTTTTGATATTGGAAAAAAGCTACACAACCTAAAATTGTGTATGTTTTTATAGTTTCCTAAAGTCACTTTAGGTCTTTTATGGTGAACTTTATAAAATCTATTTCATATGAAAGTTTGTCATTTTTAAAAATTAGTATTTTCATATTGTTTACTTCAGTCATTTTTTATTATATATTTAATATAAAATTATCTCAATTTTATTTGGATTAAAAAAATAGTTATTTATAATAATAATTATTTTTTGCAAGTTTAACAAAGTATTGAAGAAATTTAGTTATTTAAAAATAATTAACTTTTTAATATAAATTTATCTTAATTATTTTAAATTAAAAAAAAAATTATAATAAATTTTTTTATAGACTCAAATACAAATTAATAAAGTATTGAAAAAGTGGTTATTTATAATAATTAACTTTTTATATAAACTTAATTACAAGTTTTTTTCAAACGAAAAATAGCAATTGCTTGATTTTCATTTGAATAAAAGGTAGCAGGTTACATCATCAAGAAATATCAGCACATCCATGCATGGATCAAGACTCATATCATGGGGCCCATGGGCAAGAAGTAAAAGCCATACAGATCTATGTAATCTCTCACATACAGTGACTAGCAAAATATATGACTGTCATATATGTCCCTAGAGGAAAAATAGAGAGCCCAGAGGCATTATCCTAGGAAGAGCTTTTGGGGAAGCCAATATAAAACAGTCACACAGAGGTGACATAACAACAAGCTGAATCTCACAAAAGTAAGGATGCTTCCCCAGTGACTAAACCTTCACAATAATCAGTAAAGGTTAGTTGACCAGGGGCCAATATGAGCCCTTCCTTGGATAATGTATCTGCCCTCTCATTATGTTCCCTATAGACATGTTTAAAGTCCACAACTGAAAATGATACTATGAGCTTTCTTATGTTGTTACACCATGCCTCCAAGCTCATAATGGTGAGAGAAGATAAGTTCTTTTCCCAGTTTATAATAACTGACGAGTCTCCAAAAACATGTAAGTAGGGTAGTCCAATTTCTTTTGAGATATACAATAGGGCCCAAAGAGCCAACAGTTCAGCTCGGGTATTTGTACTTCTACCACAACCCAATTTGATAGACAGATGATGATGTTCACTGATCCATATACAGACACGTGCACCTCTAGATGAATCAGCGGCAACCCCATCGAAAAAAGCCATGGCATAGGATTTGTCAGGTGTGCTACCAATGTTCCTGACTTTAGACCCTTGAGCTCGATCAATGTTCGAGTGTCATTTATGGTTGGGTAGTGGTGACAAAAATGATAGGAGTGTTTAATGTCTCATTTTCGAAAGAAAAAATGTTATATTATCAATACAATATTGTATAATAAAGAGCTTAAATTTTTCGATATACATATTTTTAAGGTAGATAACCTACCATACAAATATAGAATATTAATAAATTTTATAATAATACATATAAAAAATATATTAATAAATTTTATAACAATAAATATAAAAAAAATATAACTTTTTTAAAATAGTGTAAGTGGACGAGTGTTTTTTATTCTAAGTAAGAAATGTCATAATCGATCCAAATCTCCAAACGAATCACACTGAGTACTTCTAAATCTAAATCTATAATGATTACTTTATGAGATGTCATAGGCTCCTAGCTCTTCTAAATCTAAATCTATAATGATTACTTTATGAGATGTCCTAGCTGGGAAAAATAATTTTATGAAAATTTTTAATATATTCATATTAAATATTGTTCTTCGCCAAAATTTTACACTGTACAGGTTGTTCTAATTCGACAAAATCTTGTGTAGTCATTTTGTGACAGAAGCTGAAGGGGTGATGTATGAGTGAGACTGCAGTGAGTTTTTTATGTGGAAGGTGGCCGCCATGAGGGAAGGTGGCCACCATGAGGGGAGATGGCGTGTTCTTCCGTGATTGTATTATTCAACACATGTTCAAATTATAAAGATATTCGCTTGAACCAAAACCCAGAAACACGCTTTGTCTATCTGGCGTTCTCTATAGATCGACGTGATTTATGCGAAAGAGAATAAGGTAGTCTTTATTTCATCTTGACGTGTGGAATTCTTGGTTTTCCTTTAGAAAATTGGATAAATTTGATGCAGGAAAGGGTTGCTGCAGCCAGAGATTTCCTTGGTAAGCATTTGGCCACATGAGTTTCAAGAAGCAGATGGCCGAGTTAATGAGGATTAATGGATACAACTCAGAAAATACGAGAGCAACCAGACTGATATGAATGTAATTGATCTTACCAGTGTTGCTGAGGCGAATAATAATAATAATAGTAGTAGTAATGATCTTAATATTAAGAAAGATACTAATCTGCATTTGTTGAGTAGTTAGTTTTCTGAGAATGGAGGCTTCAGATCCAAATTGAAATTCGGGATGGCTTTTTAAGAAGATAACAGTTTGCATTCATCCTTTAAGAGTCTTGGACGTGCCAATCGCTGAGTTGCAGAGTTTAATTCTCGGCTAGATCACTCTATTGGAAGTTGTTCTCATTCAATTAAATTGTTCCAAAACCAACTTGGCTTTCGATCACCAATAGCAGCGATGGGAGGACTAGAGAACAAGACGTCGTCACATCGATACGGGTGTTCAAAGTTTGTTAGCAGTTTTAGGTGTTGGATAATAGTATTCGGTAGAATTGATGTTATTATGTTTAGCTAATTCTAATTGTCTATTGGGTTAATGGTTTCTTTTATTTTTTTCATTGCTGACACACGGAGCCCACGATTCTCAGCAAGCGATCCCATGCGCAATTGACCAGTTTCTACTGTGGCACGGTGAATGTATATGACGACATTCCTGCTGCTATGGTTATTAGTTTGACTGTGTTTCCCTTATAAATATGGCATCTGTTTTCTTGTACAGGCCCAATGCATAATGTTAATGGCCAGTGGTGGGAATAATCCGAATTGTTCATACACTGAACTCAAAATACCACTTCCTACCATGAAGCTATCAGAGGGATGAGGGGCCTACCGCAACGGATCTGCAAGTCACAAGGTAATCACAAGGTAATCACAGGTATTACCAAAACTCTGCAGTTTTCAACATCTTCCTTATAATGGGAAAAATAATATTTACAGCAGAATACATGAGGAACGTTACATAACGTTACAACATCTCCCTCATAATATTTATAGTGACATTTACATGAGGAACGTTACATAACTTTACAACATCTCCCTCATAATATTTATAGCCGACATTTACACGAGGAATGTTACGAAACGTTACAAGATCTCCCCCATAGTGAGCTGTAGAGCGCCTCTAGACGCAATAAGAGATGAAAATCTAATGTAATAAACAAAATGAAATAGATTCCAAACATCTTTGCATTTTGCATTCTCTTAACATTGAAGTGGTGAACTCTTATGTATCATAGTAAAGTTTTACTAAACCTTTTTCTAACTCCTTCAAAAAAACACAACGCTAGGTTTAATGTATCATGAGTAAAGTTTTCTAACTCTTATTTTTAACTCGTTCAAAGAGAGTAACACTGCTTCCATGGATACTGATTATTACTTATATAGATATGCATAGTCTCAACCTTTTAATAATAATAATAATAAAGTTATGTGAAAATAAAGTGGGTTATTATTAAGGATTTTAAACAAAATATAGCAGCAAAACTGGATATTCCCTGCTTAAATATATATGGTGTACATTTAAGTTTGAATGATATGTTATTCAACTCATAACATATATTTTAAGTGAATTATTTTTGAAATAGCATATATTTCAATTGAATTATTTTTGAAATATTGTGCATTATATCATATGAACCAATGCAAGCAGAACACCTGTTAAAATGCATCTAAATCAAGGTTCAATAAATACTCAATAGCATAATTGATAAATCAAAAGCTTTGACACCATAATTTTTTAGCAAAATTTTGGAGCTGGTGTTTGGAAATTTTACAGTCATGGAGATGATAGATTTGTGCATTATTCATTGCAACTTAGAAAAAGTAAACAAACCTATGAAGACTAATAGCATATATGATGTGGTTTTCCTATGCAAGGATTGTGCATCATAAAGAGAGTCGAGACCCACTTTACCTATAAACCAAATCTTGTTTCTCAAACAACAAATACACCAATTTCTTATTAAAAAAATAAAATTAATCGAGATATTTTCACTTGTCTCTTACCATGCGTTATTTTCACTTGTCTCGTGGTAATTTGGCATTTTCTTTGAAATATCAAATAATGTATTAAGAGGATAGAGAAGAAGAAACCTTAGGTGGCAGCTCAACATGCATGCATGCAGGTGGTCTGGCAATTGCATTTGATGTATGGCAACATCAGATTTTATCAAAATTTGGTAGGAAAACTAGGCGTTTTAGTTGTCTTTTTCTTACACGTTGAGATTAAGGCTCCGTAGACAAGGTTTAATCTTTTTTCAACAAACCATGTACAAACAAAAGAGTTAATTGTTGTTTAGAAAGAAAAGGAGGCCATTGTTTTAGAGAAACGTGATATTGAGGTTAGGCTAACTATTGTCAGCATACCAAATGAATTTTAGTTAGTTGTGAAGGAAGTTGTTTGGGGTCTACACGTTATGCTGCTATTTCTCAAGTATATTTGTAGAAGGAAATGTGAATACACTTGGTTGGATGTCCTTATGTCCTTATTCATATTTAGTTCATTTTATACTTCTAAATTACAATACTAAAACATTATAAAGATACCACAAACAAAACAATCTCAAACACCAATTTGATCTCTAACTTAACTATAACCTTAAAAATATATTATTATTATATTAATGTTAAAATATATATTCTATTTTTTAAAATATAAATTCAATATTATTCTAAAAACATATAAATATACGATAATGATTCAACTATCAAAATTATACTTATTTTAATGTATAAAACTATAGGAGGACTTCCATATAAGATGTTTTTTTTAAAGAAGGTTTGCACGATTGCTGGAAACAAATACATAATTTACCTGCAAAATAAATTCCACATTAATCTTCAACATTTGGTCATTATAACACACCACTTATAAGTGTAATAATTTGATTAACTTGATGTTTGTACATTTAGTTTTAAAGTGATAGATTGGGTCCTTATAAACATTTTAAATACAATTTTAATTATGTCCAAATTATTGATTTAACTAAAAGGGAATAAGGATTAGGTTTAATTTTAAATAATGAACTTTTGTTTCAATTATTTATTACACCGAAGGTGTTATTAAGGGGCGGTCCTCCTCTGGCTTTCATCGTCTGTCGACGACCTACGAGGAGCCGCCCCTGTCCACCATTAAACTCTAATCCGCTGGCCACCGTCAAACTCTAATCCGCTAATCCACTGGTTGCTGTTAAACTCTATTCGTCATTAAACTCTAATCCAGCGGCATTGCCGGCCGCAGTTAAACTCTAATCCGTCAGCCGACCATTGGTATTGGAATCTCTGTTTAGGTTGGAATCTCTATGCAGAGGCTGATACCAAGCTTGAATCCCTTTGTGTGTCGAATCATCCTCGACCTCGTATTCTCATTCCCCGCGAGATAACACAGACCACTGAAAATCAAAATAACACCATTACAAATTCAAAGTGAATTGATGTAACTACACAAAATTGATAAGAAAACTGCAAATCGCCTCAGAGAAAGCGTAAAGCGTATTCATGGTGTGCTAAGCTAGCCTACATGAATTGATGTAACTATACAAAATTGATGTAACTAGTAAACGTAAAACCAACACATTCTAAACTTCGAAATCGAACATATATTGAATCACAGACACCTAGCCCTAGGACTGCTAAATGTTATGGATTTCTTCTTTCATTTTTTTATTATAAAAGCCCTAGAAATCAACTCGAACCTAACCCAATAGTTTCCAAAGAAACTCGAACTTAACCCGGTAGTTTCCAAATTGTAGCACGACAATAGAGATTTTCCAAGTAATTTTGTGCTTGTTTCAATACTTTGGCTGTCAAAATATAAGAAAGAAAAGCAACAGACAATCAATTGGATTGATGCACCATCGCCCTGTATAGATTTGATTAGTCTTATCTCTATTGCTCACTTTGGGGACAAGCGTATAAATATTGTATTTTATTGGATTTTCCCCGACCGCCCCGCCAGATGTAAAGAAACAAACACATGTCGCCAAAGACTGACAGGCAGGCAGACCAAGTGTTCATCCTCTATTAAACCCAATTGCTTTAGAATTTTATACGTGCATGAGCCAATAAAGATTATATACGTGCATGATCCACTGAACAGTCCTCCAAGGAGCACCGCTACGAAAACCCCTTGTTTGGGCTTCTAGAAACACCAAATGGTATGCCACAGCCATTCACATAAAACTATTGTGTTGGATGGATGCATGGCATGGATTTATTTATTATAATTCCTCGAATCCAGACCTTCCTTGGTTTCCCATTTAGACCTGACCCCCTGATATCTTCCTTTTCCCTTTGAATTTATACCTTCCTTGGATTTAGTTCTTTTAATGCTCTTTCGGAGAGAGAGCTTTTGAACTATTACTTGATTTGAGAGAGAGCTTGATGGATGGATCTATCACTATTATTTGAGGAGAAAGAGAGCTGGATCGTATTTCTATTAGATTTGATAAGATAGAGCTGCTTAGTGCTGGCCAACAGTGCAGTCCTGGCCAAACTTTGAATATTGAATATGCGGAATGCCCTGCCCAACCCGAGAACATAATTTCCCTTCTCTTCCAAAATCCACATGAACACCTTAAATATCATCTATCTCAACCTTAAATAACAAACAATATTATATTATAATAACAATATTTACAGACAATTGATATTGTTTGTTTTTCTTTTCTTAGAAGAATTTCTATTTGTTTTTTTTTTGACCATTCCAATTGAAATTCCATACTTTTCATGACATAAGTGGTCTTTTTTGTGTTGGAAGGAAGTAATGTGGATTTTGCAATGGTTTTGCTTTTGTAATGGACCTTGTATTAGTAATTATGCGTAATTTCTTAAAAATAATCACCATTATCATTAAATTGGATCTATTAAATGTTATATTGTGTTCGCATTTTATAACATACTAGCAAGCCATATATATTACTAATATGGTTTATACATTGTATTTCATTAAGCTATTTATGTTGGTCACCAAATATTTCATCGCATACTAGCAAGGCATATATATTAATAATATGGTTTATATACCGTCTTTCATCAAGCTAAATGTTGGTCACCAAATATTTCATCGCATACTAGCAAGCCATATATATTAATAATATGGTTTATATACCTTCTTTCATCAAGCTAAATGTTGGTCACCAAATATTTCATCGCATATCTCCCAACTTGGTCGATTGCTTGTTTGGATCCAATTGAATAGTTGTATAGTTGTATAGGGGGCATGTGTTCGACTCCAAGGGTCCTCGAATAGGAAGCTAGCTATCATCAATCCATCCGATCTTTCTCAGTGAAGCCACTTGTAATCCATTTCACCCACTTATTTTTAACTCATGCTAATCATTTCAGGATTTTATAGATCTCCCTCATCTGGAGGTTGTATGATTGTATCATGGAGAACATGCCTTTGGTTGCTGTAATTAAATTTAATAAGTAAATGCGGGTGTTTCTCATCACCAGGAGGAGTTTGACCGCCTCAAGTAGATCTCCAGCCTCAATTCAAAAGGAATCCAATGGTGCTCGTTGGAATTGGAACCTAGGGTTTGGTTGCATTTTATCTGTCAAAGGGAGTGTTCTAAGCCCTTTTCTTGCATAATCCTTCTCTCCATGAAACTGAGTTTCAGGATTTTGGTAACAAAATCTCACATTTCAATTGACTTGCTTTCAAAAAATTGGATCAAGATCCAAAGAGATCTACCTATCTGTAACCCAAATGCAAACCAAAATTGCTTTCAAAGTTTTGACAGATCCAACACAGTCAAACAACCAAATCAATACATGGGGTGATAATATGCCCTGAAATTGACCAACAATTTAAAATTCATCTGTAAAACCAGCTCACGCAAACACAAACGACCAAAAGCAAGCAACTAGGGAGTTTCATGAGTAGAGATTAATTTGTAATTCTATGATTAATGACGCTACGATCCCTCGAACAATGCCTTGAGCCATATGACATTCTTTCATGGTAGGAGAAAAATACAACTATGGTGGAGAATAGCATAATGAATGGTTCAAACACACAGACATGGGATGTGTGTTGCTCAAGGGAGATTAAACAGGAAAATATGGTCGCAGAGAGCATCGTACTTTCATTTTAGACATGCAATTTTTCTTAATCTTAATAGGGTCGATATCTTAATCACGTTATGAAACTAAATCTAGAACGATAGGTTCTAGGTATTTAACTTGGTAATTTGGTTGCATCTAGCATAAATTTATCTCGAAGATGACTGGATCCTTAGGGCATAGTTTATCTCGATTCGTATCTCTATGTTATTAGCATTATTTTGAGCAAGATAAGTCCTCATTAATGTTCATTTCATTTTCCCCATTTTGGGAGTATGCTAGTTATAATTTGATTAACTATACACTATGTTAAAGTCAACTATCTATTTTCCTTCCAAAAATTCAGCTCTGTCTCCATATTCGAATTTATTAGTTATGCACATCCTGGTAATGGTCATGAACAACAATATGAAACTTTACGTAGTGTAAAAAACATGCATGAGAGAATGATCAAAAGAGTGTTGACTCGAACGGATATGAGATGATGGTGAAAATACAGCCGGCATAACAATAGATAGAATAAAAAGATTGCTGATAGTTGACATAACTATCACAACCCCCATGCTTCAGTAACTACATGAATTGACTTTTCCCAACAATGTCACACATGCATTCAATGATTGGGTTAAGTGAAAAGGAATTAATTGGGTCATTCAAAGCACACAACAGGTTTTGGATGAGTTATGAGGTGGATACTTAGCAACATAGGATTTAATTTCCCCTTAGGTCCCCTTTCCTTCCCCACTCTAGTGGAATCATAGCCCCTTTAGTGCTCCTTACACAACCATATTAGACAAATTTTATTAATTTTCGACATACTATTTATATACATTTTGAATTGGCATGATAAGCCAATCATACGGTCCAATTAAAAATATATACATCATACATTCCTAGCCATTCACTAGTCGGGCCTTAGCCTTGAGCTCCGCACTAGTAATGCATACTAGCATAATTACATCATTTGCATAATTTTCATTAAATACATTCCATGTCAAAACTAAGGGTATTACAAACTATAATCCTCAATACAACGTTAAAAGGTCAATCTCACTTTAAAATTTGAAGAATTGCAATTCCCAATGCAAAATTAAGTAACTAGATTATAATTTGTGCAAGCTTAAGTATCTATGTAGATGACAATTTAGTTATATAAATATTTTGAAGTAAAAATAATTAGAATTTTGAATTTAAGGAATTCTTTTGGAAGATAAACAATAGAATATTCTCATTAAAACTTCTTAAGTTTGAAGAATTATAATTCTCAACCTAAGGTTACGTAACAAGATTACAATTTATGTATGGTTAAGCAGTAGCAGCAACAAACTTAAGCTTTATCCCTATTGCATGAAATCTTTTTTTTGATGAAAAAGGTTTACTTTTTAATGTTAAATAAAATAAATTTTAATTCTAGATAAAATATTTAGAAGTGAAAATAATTATGATTTTGAATTTAAAGTATTTTTTTGGAAGGTTAAATAATATAATTTGCTTACTTAAATTTACATTGTTCTGAAAGTTCCATAATTACAATTTCTACTTATGAAATAAATATATAATAATAAATTTGATACAATTTATAATTGAGTAATAATAGTTCCAAAAATGTCTATATGTATTTACAAAATACAAAAATATAAAATCTAAAAAAATTACAAATCCCAATCTAAAGTTATATGTATTTACTAAATACAATTCTCAAATATATAAAATCTAAAAAATTACAAATCCTAATCCAAAGTTAATTAGTTACTTTTGCTCTAAAAATTGAAAAATACAATTCTAAAATTAATAACCTAACTTATATACTATCCTCAAAATTATCTTTATTTATTTATTTAACAAAACATAAATACTCTCTTAATTTATATATAGGTTTTTAAATTGTTTTATTGTTTTGAAAGTTCCGTATTTTTGTTGCTTGAGAGACCAAACAAAATCGCTACCTAGCATGCTCCTTGAGTGAGCAAACAAAATTGTTACCTGGCATTTAAGAATGACATTTTCCCAGTTAGCTTTTGTAAATTGATATCAAATCTAAATTGCTACCTGGCATTTTAGAAAATCAAAAGAGATGTCATTTTCTCACTTAATTCTTGTTAATTGAAATCAGAAATTTGTGTTATTATCTTCAGTTCTTTAACAATTTGGATTAAAATAAGTTGTTGCAGTTTTTAACAATATTCCTAATGTTTTTGTAAGTACTCTTTTTATTGACAAATTGCCTTTTTGCTTAATTGCATCAGATGCATGCATAACTAACTGGATATTCCAGAAATCAGAATTGAAAACTACAAATTACAACAACAATGATGGAAACAATCGTGATGGAGACTTAGTTTTCTTCTCAGGAGAATGGTTTGAATTATAGATAAAAATATAGCATAAAAAATTGAAATTAGTATGGCTTGAATGCCACCAACCAATAAAAAATATAATTCCGTGCATGTAGGGAATAATAGAAAAGGTTATACCAAAATAAGAAGTTATGTGAAAATAAGGTGAGTTATTATTGAATATTTTAATTAAAATAAGTTAAGTGAAAATAAGATTTGGTTATTATGTTGTAGGCATTTTTTTAAGGAGACGGTTCCTTTGGATCTTTCATCGTCTGTCAAGATCCTATCAAGAGACGTTCCATGTCCACTTATTAAATCTTAACAATCAACAGCTTGAGATGAATTCGTTGCGAGATATCAGCTGAAGCCGTCAGAAGAGTATTGGGATCTTCATGGTCATATAAAATCGATAAATATTTCGTTACAAAAACTAGCTGCGGGGACCGGATATCGCCACTAACACTCCTCTGAAACGAGCCTTTAATCTTCGCAATCCCGTCTAAAACCCTGACAGAAATTTTGTTGATGAAAACACTCAGTGGAAACTTTCACAACTACGTATTTCCTCCAATCGCCGTCAAATTTGATCCCGGGAAGGGGGATAAAGAGAGATTTTTCGGGATCGTTGGATAATGTCTGTACGGGCTCTACAATTGGAGGAGGACAAGGTGGAGTTTCGGACAAATCGTCCCCCATTTTGGCACAGATAAAATCGAAAACAAAAAGGAAAATCAAAATTAAAATGACAAAACTGCTTTCACTCGTCAGCTGTCAGTAAGCTGATATTTGAATGCAAAAATTTTGGTAATGGCGCTGGTTTTTTTATTATAGAATACATCAAATGGACGGATTCTGCGCTGTTATAGGGTTTGACGGTTAGAGATAACATGCGTGCTCATTTGCACCATTATCGGCTGCCTCTGGCTTTTCCTGTGTGGCCTTCCACGCCGAACGCTCTATCCGACGGCCAAACCATTTGCACTGGGGTCCACTTGACTCCGTCTGGTGATAGATTAGTCCGTTATCTTTCCGTAACAGTGAGATAAAAAACAACAGATTCTGCTTCTTTTCTTGCATTTTCATTGCAGATCAATTCTACAACAAACTATTATTACAGTCTTGTATAATGCAATAATGAAAAATACCAATTTACCAAATCAAGTTGAATCTACAGACTGAACCGATCTAAATCTAATCTAAAATTGTGTTTTAAAAACTTGTAATTTGAAATTCAATTGTTATGGATTTGAGAACGCTTGTTCTGTGTGTATGCTAGTTTAAAACTTTAACCTCCGTGATCATGAAGGATAAAGAATCCAAGGTTTAAACCTGGATCGGGTTCCATAAAACAAACAAAGGAGTTGATTAATTGTTACAACTAGAAGTTGGTAAAACGTTCCAAGTTTGGAATTGGTTGTTCGTAGGCCCCAGTGCAAATGGTCGAGTAGATAGCTTACTCCTTACTCCCTATACAAATTAGCATGATGAGTATCCACAACACCTCCCAGGGTATTGGTTTATCAATGACATCAACTTCTAGATATGTCGAGGAAGCACTCCCTTCAAATTTATTTGTATTAAGCAAATCATCTCCACCACCAATTGAGGGTGCAAATCTTCTAAATTTGGAGAACCTGAGTTTTTCCTTGGCACACGTTTTCTTGAGTAGTTGGAATGATGGACCAACGCTACTTAGTATAAGTTCAATTGAAATGTCAATTATCTCATTATGTATCTCCATTCATTAATCATACTGCTGGATCAAGGATTGGTGTAATGCTGCAACCTACCATTATTAAACCTGTACATACATTCAAAGAGATAAGGATGTCCTTAGACCCTATACATTTCAAATTCTTAATTATTGTTGCAAACTTTTACCAGGTGGCAGGACTGAAGGCATAGTGTAAGATGACCAGTTTCTGGAGTCAACTCATCAAGGCAGGTCACCAAAATTTCGGCATCTCTTTCATACATTTATTATCTTCGGATGTGACGAGAAACTGTAGCGCCACTTTACAACACTTCACAAGTGTTAGGTTGTCAAATGGTATGATGCTCCGGCTGAAGAATAATTCTAACTTCATCCAGTGGAGTTTCGACAGGGAAGGTTTGAGAGTTGAGTAATGCAACTCAGATTGAGATAAGGGCCAATATTTGGGCACTATGTGTTTGTAGTCTGGAGAATCTCCTATAACTTTTGTAGGAGAGTTTCATTCACGCATATCAAAGGGAGCATCATCGATTGCACAAAACTGGACTTCTCTGTTTGCTGGGGCGACCCTACCAACATTGAACGTTGCCACATAAAACGCTTTTGAAACCCTATCAGTTGTCGAAATCAACATTGGAAAACACACATATGCAAATGCTGAAATCTAAGAAATCACAAAAATCAAGCTGAGGAAGTTAGAAGCATTATGTGTTTTGTAGGAAATCCTTATAATCTTATTTATTGTTTCCCACAATTTACAACATTGATACTGCAAATTTGTATTAAGCCCAATGTATTCATGTTACTAATCACTAGTGGTTAGAGAAAGGCATAAAACCAAGTCGGGCTAAATTAAAGCCTGATGTTAGACATGGTATCACACCCTAAAATACCTTTGTCTCTCTCAAATCCCTCCTGGTCTCTGGTGTTGCAGAGGGTATTTGTGATCGCATCTAGATGTGAAGAAATTCCAATTTCTAATGTAACCAAAAGTTTTGAAACAGATATTTTTCACTAATTGTTAGCTATTGAAACTCTCAGTTATTTCCAAGTAAGATTTTGACAGTGTGTTTAATTTTAGATTTTCATCCGTGAATTTCGTGTCATTCTGATCCCTATGGCTAGTTTTAACTTGCTTAAAAAAATTACATGAGGCTACATATTAACTATTTATCGAGCTTTTTAGACAAAGTAAGTTAATAAATTGACAAACTCAACTCATTTTGGATGGAAATTCATTCTTAAATCAGGTAGAAATTTTGTCATAAATTATAGTTCCACTTAGTTGATAGAACTTTGACAATAAAACTTTCATGGAAACTTTACTTTTAAAAAAAAATAGTTCTAAAAATGTTGAGCTTTTCCACTTATTAATTCACCCTTTGGATAGCTAGTGTGCAAGTCCAGTAAATGAGAAACAGATAATAAAATCTAAATGAAATCGAGTCACTAATCTTAAAAATCCCAGAAAAAAACATACATTCTCTATCTTTACTAAGCATTAAGAGCCATCCAAATTGAAAATCTGCATTGTCATATTAAATCAGTTAAAAAGAGTTAAATGCACTCAATCATACCCAAGATGAGAGTTAGTTTTTCACTTCCTCTTCACCCCGGTCTATCGCCCTCGGTACTTTCAGAATTTCAGGTTCTCAGTCAACTAGCGACAAGTTTGGAATCAAGGTAAAATAGGAATGCAGAGATGATGTGTATCTTTCTACTTAGAAAAACCTGAAATTTGAAGGATGTCTTCATTTTTAGGTTTAATGTGGATTCCTCTAAATGCATGCAACAGAATTATATTGTTATTAAACAAAGTAATCACATAGACAAAATTGGTATAGAGGTGAAAACATTTAATCAAGTAAACCTGTCTTTTAAATGTCAAAAGTAAGCATAATCTGAAACCTGTGTTTTAAATGTCAGAAGCAGGTGTAATATGAAACTTCCAAGTCAGTAGTGCACAGTTGTCATTGGCACAGATCCAGTGGAGGTTTCTTGGAATCCCCCTCTGAAAAGGGGTACTATTGGGTGTCACCCCATGGTTTTTTCTCAATGGCTTTGGAAACAAACCATAAAAATGTAAAACCCTAGACTCTAGAGTCAACGGTGATTTCCCATTTGGCACCGCTTAGCCATCTCAAGATTATGCCTTGTTAAAAGTAATCTTGGCAAACTTCTACAGATATACCTTGACAGTGATGACATAATTATTCTTAGATTGATTATTCATGCATATGTCATTTAATGTATTATATCTTTTTGACAGTGTATCTTCTTGGAATTGAGAAAAGTTAACCTACAAATTGTAGTTTTGGAATTTTCTTTCTTCAATAGAGATCTTTATTGCTTGCATGTTTTTGCATAATCTAGATTTATCATGTGTTTTCATATTGTATGTAGGAATTAGCACAAAATGGGCAAGCGAGGCAAATGGGAGGCCATTATGGATCTTCAGTACAAGACCTCAAAGATAAGGTCACGTTTTCTAGTAAAGACTTAGTTTAGACTGAAATATATCGAGAAAACCAAAGTATTGATCGTGTCGCTTTAGTCCCTTCACGTAGAGTTGTTGATTTTATTAGAGGGAGGGAGCAAACCCCGATGCTCCATTTACTTTCCTACACCTCCAAAACAAACAACCTGGAGAAAGGAATACTGCTTCCTTACTATATGAAATGTAAGTATTTTGAGAGTGCATTCTCTGTATAATAGCCTTCAGATTGCATTTATCATTTATAGTATTTTCTAATGTTTCAAAACTCCCTGTGTAGTTAACAATGGTCATATGGACCAAACGATAGAAAAGAAGAGCCTTTAGCTAAACAAAAGACTTCATAGAGTAAAACAAAATATATATTTTATTCCATGTAATGTTAAGGTTATTTTTGAATTTCACTTTTAGAAAATATATGCTTTACGCCATTAAAGAGAAAGGTGGAATCATAAAGCACTGCGATTTTTTAAAATTTAGATTTTTCTTAGTTTCTAAGGGAAATTTGAATGTGTAACGATTGATATATTTTTTCACTAGGTAACTTTTAGTAGTGAGATCTGAGGGTGAAATTTTGCAAGATTTATAAATATGACCAATTATTTGTAAGATTGAATTATATAAGAGTTGAATTAGGTTTAAGTGTAAATCTCAATAATGTATTTTTTTATAAAATTATAATTAGGCCAAGAACCATTTTCTCTCTTAAATGGAACAAGAGAGGAGACTGTCTTGTTGGTGGAAGCATGGATAAAACTGCAATTTTATGGGATGCAAAGATAAGGGAATCAAAACGACAATTTGAGTTTCATTCAGTTTTGTGATAATGTGGAAGGATACTTGATCCAAAATGAAGTCTTTTGTTTAATTTATCTTCGTTGCTTGTGTATTTACAATAGCTAAGAATTTCAGGTGAAAGTGTTATTGCTAAATGAAGATATTTTTTGGTGCAACACCCACTCTTGATGTTGATTGGTGCAATAATGTCTCTTTTTTTGGGGGGGCATCAGGTTTGTTGCTTTGTTTGCAATGCAATTTCTTTGAGAGATTGCCTTCTTTATAAGATTATTTTTGGGGATAACTTTGATGTCATTGGTTTGATTTTTATTTGATGAGGACTATGGACCACATTACTTAAGATCCTTATGATTAGGTCTCTCCCTTTTCTATTTATGGTTTATTGTCAATTAGTAATTAAAATGTTTGACTACATATTTAAAAATTTAAGCATTATAAATCCTCCATTTGATTTTGGGTTGTTTAGGTGTCTATGTGTTAGTTTTGTTTCAAGTAAATTTCCTCTTTCATTTTTAATGGAATGGAAATAGTTTTTTTAGCTAAAGTGTATCAAAGTGAATGGAAGAGACATGATCTTAATGGAAATAGAAAATCGACATGCCAATTGAAAATTCATTTATTTATATATGTAGTTAGCTTGAGAATATGAGGGCCCTTCGAAAGAGCTGGGATGAGCCCACTATGGCATTGAAGGAGCAGAATGAGAAGTGTACCACCAAGAACAAAGTGGACCTTAAGTCTGCCTTGCGTTCCAGGTTAGTTCATTTATCCATGTATATTTTTTTAAAATCCTTTTGTCTGTCTCGTAGAAATGTATCCCAGGGGTTGTGCTGCAAGATGTGGTCTTCCTTAGGATTATCTGTACTATGTCCAAGGAGTTTCTATTATACCGAAATCACCTAGGACTTGGTATTCTCCCTTTTTAAAGTCGTGTCAATATGGGTGGGGAAGATCAGAGCTAAAAATGAATCTTGATGGATGTGCCAATAATCTACGATGTTACACTACTACATATGGCTCAAAAGTCCCGCGATAGTTTGCCACGAATAAGTTAAAATTGATTTTTTCGTGGAAAAACAGTTTAAAATTTTGGAAAAAAATAAAAATGTCTACAACGATCGTCGCTATAGCAACGCATAGTCCATAATGTTGCTATAGCAATGGATGTTCGTCATTATGGTGAAGGATATTACATTCGTCGCTAGAGCGGCGAATGTTGAGGCAAATTTTTCTTTTTTTCTTTTTTAACGATCATTGACTTTTTGTTTTTTTGAAATTTTATCGTTGTGCGTTTTCACCGGAACCGTGACCCTCATTGATCTATAAATACATGTTCTTAAGTGATATTTTCACAATCATTTGCTAGAGTTGCAGCAAATTTTCTATTAGTTTTTCGTTCTGCGATTTCAAGAGTCCAGTACTGGTTTGGCATAACGAATTTTTGATCTCCTTTGTTTTCCAAGTTAGTTTGACTACAATACACTAGTCCTTTTTGTGGTTGGGCCCTTTATGTTCCAACTAGGCCTTCAATGCAATGGTGCAAATGTTTATATAGTTTGGGATTTTTGTGTCAAAATGTAATTTTATAAATTTTCATTTGTGTTAAAATGTAAATTTTTAAATTTTCATTTCTTTTAAAATGTAATTTTTTAAATGGTGGTTTGTGTTAAAATGTTAATATCATGACCATCATCGTAGATTTCAAGTACACAATCTAATTAGAATTGAGTATCCCCCTCATAGATAACCAATGAGACCACAATGGTGTATCCTTTTAAACTTTGATAGTCATTTGGCAATATTGACATTATCATCTATATCCATAATCCCATTTGACAATCCTTTCAAATTTTGAGGGTCTACATCTATATTCATAATCCCATTTGACAATATCATGTGAATGTGTTGAAACATTTTAATCTCTAGTATAACGAACATGAACAATATTACCGACCCCTCAATTTATTCTACATTAGATCCATTGGCACCATAATGTAGACTTTCTTGCAATTAATAATTATAAACCAACGTAGGGAACCAATTAACCACTCATTATCCTATGGGTATTACCACTTGTCAAAACGTTGTAACAACTCCTTTCACAAATACACTTACAACCCAACATACTAACTCGCTTGGACATTTACATAGCAATTCATTACTTTATAAGGAAACACCATATCTATTAATATACCAACACATGCATTGAAGTAACATCTAAACTCCTAATATGTGACATCATTAACACAATTCCTTAGCCCCTTTTTTAAGGCAATATATAAATTCATGTTATGTAGAGTGAATAGCCATTACCCATCATACGCCAATACCTTTTGGAACAACATGTAGTTATAATATAAGGGAATTACTTAGTTAATCCTCTACACATGATTAGGTAATCCTCTAATCACCTCCTTAAATTTCCAGTCTCCTTTAATCTATATATACTCTATTCAATTTAGAATGTTATATATTGATTAATGAATTTCTTTTTGTTCTTATTGGCTATCAGAATGTCAAATAAATATACTTGGGAAGAAAACAATAGGAGGTATGTTGAGATTAAGGCAACATTGGAGGCGAAGGGTGATGGAAAGTGTTATTGCCCTTGCAATGATTGCATAGGTTTGCAAACTAGAAGACTTATAAGAACGACAGCTGAAAAAACATTGTAAGGAGAAGGGGCATGCTGAAGGGGGGTATGAATATCATCCCTTGGTAAGACGTTATTCATTACATAATGTACTTCTTGTAATAGTACTGATAATGTATTCACAATTTTTTTTATCATTTTAAATATGTGTTGTATATTATACACTAATGTTATTGCATTGTTTTGTAAATATAAATACAATGCCCCCAAGATGTCGACCGCTAGAGAGCTATTTTCCACATAATAGTAGAAATACTACTTTACAAGATGACGAGCATGTAGATCATGCTATTGAAGATTGAGTTCTTAATAATCCTATGGACACAGATGAATTTATTGATACTAATGGTGAAGATGAGATAAATAGATTTCTCCAAGACACATTTTCTCCATTGGATGATGACAAGTTGGGTGATCGTGGCCATATGCCTCAAGCTAGCTATGGAAAATCACGAATGGTGATGCATGAGGTAAATGTTAGTTTAATAGTACCTAATAGCATCAATGTAATAGTAACCACAATTCATGATTATATTACATCTGTTAACATTTGACATTTTGTTTTGCTATTGAGCTCAATATTTTAATATGATATCATTCTTATTGTATTGTGGTAGGGGGGCGGTACTATGAGCACACCTACAGCTTCTGGACAGGTAAAGTTGACTCTCATAGTAACAATAAAGTTTTTTTATATTAATTAAGTTTATTATACGTGGTTCAATTTTTAGTTATCGATATGAATATGTCTTGCTTATTATATTGTGGTAAGGTGACCATGGGAAGGCACCAATGTTGTCGCATCAGGTAAATGATAGTGTAATAGTACCTAAACATTATTATAGTATTTTTTTTGTTATTACATGCATTATATATTTTTTACGTGATTTTTTTATTGACGTTCATAGAGCATACCACATTAGGGTGATGATGTGGTCAATGAGGAAGAGATAGATTATTCAACCTACCCAATGGATACTGTGAAACTGGCTTTGAAAAAGTGCAATCGAGACCTTCTAATTTGATTTTAATCGATCCAATGACTGAAGAAATACAAGCACACATTGATGAATTGAGGAGAAAGATAAAAAATACGGGGTAAGAGGCATCACTGAAAGTTTTTACGAACTACATATATTCATTTATTTTATTTTAGTTCTCTTTTTTTGATATGTTCTAATCTATTGAAGTTTTATTCTTTAGAATATTTTGGAGCCAAAACCCATGTATCAAGAACAGGCTGCAGGGGCCGGTATTGGTAGATGGTTCAACACATCGTCAATCTACCATACCAACGAGGCTATTTTCCTCTCCTACACAACAATGCACTTTAGGCTCCATGCCCTCAACAAATGTTGGAGGTGAAAATGACCCTTTAACCACAACTACTCCACATGATGATAGAGAGGACGGTGTCATCGAATGTGATAGTTGTTATCCTGGCGCAATACATGTGGTTAGCAAGGGATCATTGCTCTCTAGCTTCTTGGTGAACGATGACTGTATTCCAATCAAGATACCGAAGATTGTAGGTATTATTTAACTTATTATGTATTTTGTTTTCATGTAATTCAAATCCACATAACTCAAATTAGTTTTAATTAATAATCATATGTTTTGTGTAGGAAATAATGTTTTTTATAAGAACCTGCATGATAAGGTGTTGGATATTTTTGGGCCCACCATCCGTACACGGTGGAATGCCCAAAATGAAAAATTGAAAGATGATTTGATGAACCACATGGTCAGCTTGTTTGGTGAAACCTTCAACAAAAAAGGTGTCACCGCAGCATTGGGTTAAATTTGAAATATGTGAGGGCAGATTATAGGGAAAATATGCAAATTACACACAAGTATGAGCGTCCTCTGATGGTTCCAAAGAAAGAGTGGAAGGCGCTCATCGAGGATGCAAAGGAGAAGGCATTGAGAAAACAAGGAAAGACTAGGCCAATTGGTTCAAGAAGGTATGACACATCATATTTTCAATGAACAATGCTCATTTCATTTAAACTTTTAAATATATTTAAGTTGCGATATCTAACGTATTTGCAAATTTTCATACGCTCTCCGACACATCTAAAGAAACAAAGACAAGTTTGGAAAAACATGGGCATCACAAACTGGGCTAGGGTGGATATCAGAAGCTAAGGGCACGAATTGTAAGAATCAAATGATCATTATTTGTAGCCAACAATTAATTGATTTTTCTAATTGTAGCAAACAATTAATTGATTTATCATAAGCACTTTACATGGTGTTATGCATTGCAGAGAAATGCTTTTCAAGAGGAAGCCACTGATGAAGATTTGGAGCTCGGCTTCAAGTATGGTTTTCAGCATGTGCTGAAACATCGAAAAAGCTTGGGACAAACCCCAATTTCCCCATTGATTCACGCAGAGGTAAATAAAATCAATAAGGACATCATTATAATGTACTTGCATAATCTATTCATGAATAATTACATTGAAAAATGAATGTCTTTTTTTGTTTTCAGGGTGAGACCAACAAAAGCATCGAGGGTAGCGGTACCGAATCGGTACCATGCGATGGTGGGGAGATGCCTAGACATTTAGGTATGTATTCTATAAAATAGATGTATTCAATATAATTTTAAATACATTATTGATGACGTTTACTAATCAATATTTTTTTTATGAATGGTAGAGCATGTACGTCCTCATCCTCACCCTGGAGAGGAACAAATGGCAGAGCCAATGAACACTCCAGTTGACTCAGCTAGTCATCCAACAAGTAAATATCATTGCAATGATATTGGAAATAATGAAATACGTAGCTTAATAATAAATTCGCATTTATATCTGTATAGTTGTCTTTTTTTTGCAAATGATGCCCCTGTCCATCCACCTCCACCCCCTGCTAATCGACGTACCATAAGTATGGTACGGGAGTGCATATCCACACAATCAACGAAAAACGAGGGCACAACAACTACAACGGGTCAAGACACCGAAGATGAAGTCTCCTTCTTCGAATTTCTGAGAAGAAAACCAAAACATAAAAAAATGTAGTTGTAAACATTTAATATTTGTATTTGACTGAGTGAAGGCATAAACTATTTTCAGTTTTTTTACAAGTTTCTTGATCTAGTCATTGCATGATGATATTTTAGAATTTAGGTTTCACATATGTATGTTATTGCCCAGATCATATGTCTGAAAATGTATGACATCTTTAGATAACAATGGTTATCCTCAAGGGACTGACGACCCCTTCCTGAGTTAACCAGAGGAATATGAGATGACCATATCATTTATAATTGATTTACTGCTATTACTGCTTTTGTTTTCAATACTTTAATGATTTATGTAGCTCTATGTTTGGTAGTACTGTGCTTATTAGAACAATTAATATAACTATGTTTGTGTTTTTTGAAATTTATATATGAAATGTTTGTTCACTTTGTTGCATAGCTTATTTTTTAATATGTGTGACATCTTCCGAGGACTATGGTTATCGTCAAGGGGTTGGCCACCCCATGTTGATTTAACCTGAGGAATATGATATGACCACATGACCTTCATTTTCTTGGGATGATGATTATGAGCTTCCTCTCATTGCATGAGACACATGAGACGTATGACCACATACATTTGTGAAGGCCAGGTAACCTACATTGACAATGACTTGATGTGCATGAGCCTAGTATGATGTCGTGTTGCCTTATTATGATACGTTGACTTGCATGTTTACTTGTATGCGATGTTTAGCCTTGTGGTGACTTGTGATTGGCCCTTGCATGATAGCGTTGAGCTATACAACCCTTAATTGTTGGCGTCCAGCTTGTTGATGACCAATGTGACCCCTTAGGATTGTTGTCCACCCTTGCGTTGACCTTAATAGACCTCCTTAGGTTCCATCCACCACAACGTTACCTTATATGAATCTTTTGGACTACTTTGTTGTCATTTTTTATTGTGTGTTGGTCGTACTGCTGTGATGCTAATGTTTTTTATTTGTGATGGTTGGAAGATCCATTTTAGGGTCTTTTCCAATTCAACATTCTCTCCTTTAACATGTATGTTGGTCTAGTTGAGTCTCATGCAACTAACCTAACGCTAAGAGGTTGAAGTATGAGGATAAGGGAGGTCTTCCCCAACATTTGAATACATTTTCTTTCGCCTTAGTCATTTCAGCATTGCAAATGATAATGCGACATGTCCACAATAAATAATTTGTTCATCTTCTCGATGTCAATGAGCATGCTGTAGTTTCCATATTCAAATGCAACTCAAAGTAACAGTGCAATTATTGAACTTCTATAATTCCTTATATTTCTAATATGTTTATTTGTATATGATTTACTAACATCTTCATACATTGCAAGCTATGCATGACTTTAATAGACGTGCATTTGTACAGGTTGGATCCATTGTGACTTCATGCTTATTAAATGAGAATCATGACTTCTTACGATTGGTAATCAATACTGTCTGCAATGATATTATTGGGAAGAATGAGACGTTTCAATGTTTGGCACTTACTATGGTAAGATCTTGTATTGGAACCTCTATTCTGAAATAAATTATGTTGCTTTCTAATTGTAGTAGTTTTCTTATTTAACCTATGGTGTGCATCTAGACCACTACATGATTGGGAGCTAAACTAGTTGTTACTTAAGTTAAATGTAGATTTCCCTGTGTAATTGCAAATATATCAAGTGTCATTTTTCCAACAAGTGTTTGCAATATTGGGCTTTGGATTTACATAGATATAATCTATAGACTATAATGTTAGCTAGAATAAATTTAGCAAAAATACAAATTTAAGCATTGTTCCTTTGATCAAAGCCAATTCTAAATAACAAATTTAAGCATTGTCCCTGTAATGGTTGCTTGTGATGACTTTCAAGTCTCTGTAATTAACCAACCAAAAATGTTGCTTGATATGGAACACATTTACCAAAGATATCTCCAATACTTAGTAGCTGAAATAGTAACTTCCAAATATAAGCACATATTTTCATTACTTTCAACACAAGATGCTCATCTTCTTAGTGCTCTCTTGATGTTCACCAAGCAACCCTAATTGGAACAATGGCATGGCTCAAATATGGAAATGAAACATTGCAACACACATGTCACAAAGTGTTGTTGTAGTGTTATTGATTCATTTGGAAAACAAGAATTCACTAATTGAGAAAACTATAGAATAAGATTATCCACAGTGATGCACTAGACTACATAGTTTTTGTTACATGTCTTAGTACCCATCATTTTGACACCTTGAGAGGATGGAAAATGGATTCATCTTTATAAATGGTGCAGGTTCCTAGCTTGAGAAAAGGGTTGCTACATGTTTTCACATAAAAAGTGGATTTATTTTTTCTAAACACATTTTGGTATTGTTGTAGAGCATATTGCATTGTCATTTAAATGAAACTTGATATAATCAATTGATGTCCTAAGATTTTGCATCATAAAGTAATGTATATCTCATCCCAAGAGAGGATATATATGCCTAGTTTATTTTAGAATATTTTCTTATCTACCTCCCTTTATTTATGACCATCGAGTTGATTTCTTTAACATGATTTTAGGTTTCTCGACAGTTGAGAATGTTAAATGTTCATAGTTGTATGCAAACTAATGATATCGAACTACAATAGTCAGATTCAAGGAAAAATAGTTTCCCATTGGCCAATTCCAACTAATTAGTACTCGAGCTTTGACACACTACACCAAAATGTTTGGATCGACGGGGAGGTCAGTAAATTATTTAGTCTAAATGGTATTAAATTAAAGCATTTGAGTATCTTTTGGAGTGGCTTACAAATACACTAAAGCTTAGAATAATATTGTAACTGCGACTATAGTGAAACTGAATAGAAGCTTTTTAATGTTTTTACCTCATCTGTTTTAGTTTGCAGTGAAAAATATCTCTTTTATACGAATTAAAAAGTGACAAAATAGTTATATTCAGAGGCCAATTGTATTCTTTGAAATATGCCCTTCAACCTATAAACATGGAACGAGTTACCGAATCTTTAGACATTCTGAATAATATCAAGCAAATGGCCTTCTAGCCAGAGTTAACACTTTACCCTAGAATTAGTCGGCAACAAGGTTGTTGCAAATTTTTGGAGCTGCCTAAACTCTTGTTGCTTGAGGGAATTATGGATGGATTTATGGGTTTGAAGTTTTGAACCATCCCACCATTATTTCTCACCCTTCTTATGGAAATTTTAGCAGGAATAGCAAAGATCTGGAGTACTCTTGCACTCTTTGGAAGAGTACAAGTCCCCTTATGGAGCCAGATATTTCCACCCAAAATTGCAGGTCCATTTTGGCACTTTTGGAAGTTCCTCTTAAAAGTATCATGATGCATATTAGGGCCAACAATTTGCTTCCAACTATTTGGTTTATGTTTAGTAGGAGAGTTTTTCTTCATGGTTGTTCGATACCTTTACAATTCCAAACTTCCAATTGATTGTGAACAACACTAAATTTTATTAGGTGTATTCCAGTTCTCAGAAGAAATTTCCATGCAGTGTTGTTTTGAAAGGAGATTGCAATTGAATGAATTTGTTGAAATTAGGTACAACGATCCACAGAAGAATATTTCTATTGAATCCCAGAGTGAGAATGTTCAATGCTTAAATGAAAGAAATCTTGCAGGTGTATTGATTATAGGCATTGTAGCAGCAATTGTACTCTAATTAGTAGATGTCCTCATCTCTCATGGATTCCAATTCAAAATAAAGCTTTACTGTTGCATTTACTTTGTTATTTGTCCCTAAGATTGGTGATAAAACACTCTTTATCCCTACATTAGTTGCAACTTAATATTCAAGACTCAAGAGGATTGGTTCTTGCTTATCCTTGGGAATATTTTCATTAGTGGCAAAAATATCTGAAGACTTTTAAGCTGTTGTTTGTAGATCAAAATCTATGCATGTACATGATTAGTGTTAACATGGAAGGGGCTGCCAGTAGTATAACACTGCAATATGATTAAGATAGAAACCTCAGATTATAAAGATAAGAAAACATTAATAACGGTAGTTGTGTTAAGAAGGTGAATATTGGAGAAGATGTTGGTCTGGTTTTGCTTCAGTCATGGTTACAATAGCTCTTGCTAGAGTCCGTCAATATCTTATATCCAGAATAGGGCCAACAGGGACTTGTGATCGAGGAGATACCTAAGGACAATAAATCTCTAGCATCTGGATCTAAACCTGCTAACACGTAAGCCATCATTGAACACCCAGATGATGAGCCCATTCGAGGTGATCTAGAGCATGAATCAAGAAGTATTAAATAACAGTTCCACCCCAGTTTACATCTCAGGCATTCAACTAGCATAGATCTTCAATCACTAGGATTGAGGTTGTCTATTATACATCTTCATCTAAAGGGATAATTGATCCAATGGAATAATCTTATGGGATTATGATTAAAGCTGCGATGTATTTTGTTGGGATGTTCATTCTTTAGAAGGATGTTATATTTTGTTTGTTTCCATTATAGTCTCATGTTATGGTTGAACTTCACTATTTATAGTTGCACACTATTTATTGGTTGTTAGTACACGGTTGTGATGGTGCATATGCTATTAGGGATCCCACTTACTCTTATACAAATTGAAAATCCACTTGGACTAATTATGGCACATCCTACTATGGATTAGATATATAATCTTCTCCATGCTCTTAAACCCTCTTTCTTCATATTCCTTGACCCCATTACCCTTTGGATCGGCTTCGGCTTTCGTCCACCATCCCATTTACTTTTAAGTTTCATCTTATACCTTTCCTGAGGGACACCCCCCTTGTGCTGGTGGCTCCTAAAGTTAGAGGAAGGGTTGATGTGGTGACAGTGGGAAACATCATTCCTTAGTTCCCCTCAGGTTGCACTCATGTCTCAGGGATTTCTCACTTGAGTGAAACCATGGGCAGTAACACTATCCATTGACATCCATGATATTTATTAAGGGTGATAGAAATTAGAAACCATAACCCTCACAGTAAAAACCAAAGATACTTGTGATTGTAAAATATATAAAATGACATTAGAATTGTTGTAGTTTATCAAACTGAAGCAATCTGAGATTGTGATTCAAACTGCTTCAGATTTCTTTTGATGTACTAAGTGCATCTTTGTCCTTTATGGTTCGTAGCATGGCTACCATGAAACATCATTCAATTTTCATATTACAAATGCAAATAGAAACATGTATGTAATCAGCCATAAAGCAATTTGAGAGAATTCTTCTCATGATGGTTGTTTCCAATGCATGTGAATGGAAGCTATAAATGGATATAATGAATATATCCATCAACTGAGTTATGGAGCCATTGTAGGCATCATATTGAATACAAATATAACAACATAATCAATTTTGAATCTTAGGTCAAAATGTTTACCTATGCAACAACACTAGTGAAAACAAGTACAAGATTTTAAAAAGCTATACATGCACTTCTTGCTAATATATTTATTTAGCTTGCATGTCAGAAGAGTTAAAAGGTAACTGGCCACATGAATGTATTTCTTTTTAAGGAAATATGCTATTTGCATTACCTTTTAAAGATTCTTCATGGCTGCAACATTGTGCTCATCTTATCTTCCTTGAAGATGACAAAGAGTTCTCTAAACTCTTCCATCCATTCCATCAAGCACACTTGACCAAATTCCCTTTAAAGGTGGTAATTGGGACACAAATGCATTCCATGGTGGGTATCCAACTCCAGTCTCTCGGACATGTCCATCCAGACGCAGAGAGATGTACCTTAAGATCAAAGTTTACAACTTGTTAGAAAAATACTCATAAGTAGGAAGATGCCATAGTTTGTAGGATCTTCCTATGAGAAATTTTTAATTAGAAGTTCTAAATGGACACTTACACAGGTTGCTTTTCTGCAACATTTTCCAATGAATTTTGTTCATTCAACCACCTGCCAAAACCAAAGAAATGGAGAAAGAATATCACTTTGGTTAGACCATATATAAACATATATAAATGCAAAACAATCATTCTTTCAACATCATACTTTGGTTAGACCATATGTTCATGTTTTTCATTTCTTTAGGTCATCCTATATTAAATTTCATTTTCATTAGTTTTTCCTCTCGATATCTTTCTTAGATATTATAGCAAAATGATTAGGTTGAAAGTTGGTGCAAGAGTTACCTAGTACCTAAGTTGAGTGTTGCAGATATTCTAGTTCACTACTAGGTTGTTTGTCAAATACCGATGTTTGATGTTATTTGCATACTAATGTGTATTGTTTGAGGATTTTAAGAATTTCATGATATCTCATAGGCCAATTCTTGCAGTGGATTATGGAATCTCTATTTATAATGTACATGGCTGTGAGCCTGTTCTTAGTGGAAACTATTGTGTGATTTTACTGCTATTTATAACATTGTGCACTCATGTAAGCATATTTCTTGTTAAAATATAATTATACAATGTCATTCATTCTGCTGAAATTGGGTGCATTAGTTATCTGGTACCTAGCTAAATTGAATGTTGCAGAGTACTCGTGGGGCTCTTTGTCAAGTACATGATAAAATGTGAGTTTCTAGTGCTTCAGTAGCTATTTATATTTATATTGTTGAATCAACTGGAACTTGATCTGTGAAAGATATCTATGTTGAGACGAAAAACCAGGTCCTGTATAGTTGAATCAGTTGTGACAAATATATCATTGCATGCCATTTGAATTGTTGGACATCAACATGTATGTATGTTTCCTTTTCATGTCATTTGTTAACACGTTTTCTGCTCTATATATCTACTTGTTATCATTTTTAGGATATGTAGAATATTTTGATTTATGGAGGGCTTCAAAAATAGTTTGCAAGAAATGAAGATATGAGAAATTTCCATTATGTTCTTTATTTCTCTAATAAATAGAGAGATATTGTCTTAACACTAATTGATGACAAACATTTTTGTTACCATGGACTTGCATGAAATTGGATGGGTGTTTCAGATAAAAAAGAGAGATGAACTTGTTCCTGTAGAAGTATATATAGGAAATGAGGATCAAGCAGACAAATTCTTTTCAAGCTCTATTTCAAGCCTTGTGGAGCAAGCTGAAACAAATATATTTCCTGGTTGTTCTCACTTGTATTTGCTTCTCAATATCTTGATAGGGTTCAGTTGGAAAATGTAGCTTGATGCAGGAATTTTGTAGTAAAATTGAAGGTAGCGTTATAATCTACGTTGTTGGTTTGGATAACTTGCTCCATGGTCATTGCTCATGACTAAATTGATCAATGCCAAGTATCATGTCAACTGTGTTAAAGTGAAGGTAGTGGAATCTCCTGAGATACTTTCTTACGGTGTAGTCTATTGAAAACAATTCAATTTTGAAGGGATTATCTGCACACTTGTGTGTTTTATTTGATAATATGTGAGGTCTCCTAATATCTCGAAGGGAAACAAGTTTTGACAGTTCTTGCTACTGTCCACTATTGGCTTTAGCTTAGTTTCATTCTAAATTTGAAATTATGATACTTCAAAATTTCTGTTGATTTTTTGTATTTGATATATTGTGTTTACAGTTCATTGGATTGGCCAATTTGATATTCATTCCACAATTCTTGTAGCCTCTGTGAAGAGGGTTGGTTGTACCAAATGTTTGATCACAATTGTATGGTGTTTAGAACAGGGAGCATGGGTGCAGGCATGGAGACCCACAACATACCATCTACAAGAAAAGTTGGTGCATTATAGCAACATTTTGTTTTCCTGGTCCTCCATTTGTTTTAGAAAAGCATGTGTATTCAAATTCATGTCATAGCCCATTTATTTGTGTATATTCCTTATGTTCTTCATTTTGATGTATTTGTAACTTCAAAATGTATTCACTTGTATTGTACCCCGATGTTCCTATCGAGAAAATCATTTATATTTCATTATACCTCGATGTTCTTATTGGGAGAGTCATTAATATAATAAAGTCATGTAAAGTCATTGAGGTTAACCCTACGTTGTAAGTCGGGGCAATAGTCCCCACAATTGAGTTGAGGTTAACCCTTCTTATTGATCGGGGGAAAAGTCTCCACAGTTGTGGGGCACTAGGGTTATTAGACTCTCCTAGAGATGTCGGCCCTAGTAAGTAATTGTCAAGTCAGAAATTAGTATAAATAGAGAGCGAGCCTCTCTATTTTACACACACACTTACCCAACTATAGCGCATAGGTGAGAGAAGACGAGTTCACACAAGTGAGAGAGAGAACAGTTGTTGGAGATTATTTTTTCAGTCTTTGGGTTTTACTGCTGCCATTGGTGCTCATTCTATCTCTGAGGAATTTACGGGGTTTTCTCCTTTATGGTTTGCCCGAGAAAAATATTTGTGTCTCTTGTCTCTTGTGATTATTGTTGTGCATGTTATTCTCTCAGATAAGATCCTAAATCATATTGCTTAAATGATAAAAATCTAACATGGTATCATAGCTAACCTGAGAAGAATACACTGTGCAGTTGCAGAATCTAGGGATTCTTACTTTTTGGGTCTCTCTCTACAATCCATCAGAAAAAGGAGGCTAGGCTAACTCTCCATTGAAGGGCGTATCTTTTTATCGAAGCATAATTTGATTTCGGTCATTTTTTTTTCAGTTTTTACTGTGGGAAATTAGGGATTTTTACAGAAGAAGAATTTTTGAGTGATCCCAGCATAGGATTTCTCTCCTCATCAAAATCGAAGCTTAGAGACCAAGGTCAAAGTTTTTGGTTGAGTAAAACTCCAAGAACGTCAAACCCTAGTTTGACCCCGGGCCTGAAAAACCCTAAAATACTAAAATTGGTAGTTTTAGTACATTCTATATATATTTGGATTGAAGAAATATCAGGGGCCAAAATTTTCATAGGTCGAATATAAAATATTGATGTACCTTGTGTAAAAATTTCAGTCTTATATTCTTTATATTCTAGGAGATATGATTCCTCCAAATTGGGGTTCCGTCCTCTTCCACGATTCATCCCTAAACATGACACCTAGGGCGGATTGCTATATCTCGGGCTGCAAAGGTCCAAATGGAATTTCTCAAGATGTTCCAGATAGGGCATGGATTTTAATTTCTGTGGTAAAATTTTCAGACCACGAAGGTGAAACAATGACACGTGGTAGTATGTACAAGTTCGCTATGCTGAACAGTCATAAAATAAGTCACCTTGGAAAAACTATCATAAGCCCCAATTGGTGAAACCAATTCTACTCAAACCTATGGTTTTGGATAGAATACAGGTGAGGATACCTCAGTGCAAATTTTCAGACACAGAGGAGCAATAATTTTGGAGATACTGTAGAAACAATATTAGGAATTTCTGTAGAGGAAATTGGAAAGGGCTTCCTGTTTCGAGAGCTTCCCTCCACTGTTTTAAGAAAAGGAGTACATTGGATAGCTCACGTTGAAGAGGATTATATATCTATCCAATCGAATCTAAAATATTCCAAGTTTTAAAAATTAGGGTTTCTCTAACAAACCCTAGATCAACCAGCTCCGGAACTAGGACAGACACCTCAAATCGGTAAGATCTAATCTTTTGCTATTTATAGTTGAGGTTCTCATTTCAAGATGACTAATCACACAATCTTGATGACAAGCTTGGTGAAGTTGAAAAATTCCTAGCATGGAAGTATAGGATTTCAGTGGTTCTTGAAGAAAATGAATTGGACACCTACATAAGTGGAGAGGTTCTAGTTCCAGAGGGAGATGAGGCTAAAGCCTTACATAAAAAGAACTTGGTCAAGGCTAAGAAGATCATTGCTGATTCAATCAAGGACCACCTTATACCACAAGTGTCTTCCCTAAAGACACCTAAAGAGATGTTTGATTCCTTGATCAATCTATTTGATTAGAAGAACATAGATCAGAAGATGACTTTGAGAAACCAGTTGAAGAATGTAAAGATCCAAAATGCAGAGACCATACAATCATACTTTACAAGGGTCTCTCAAATCAAAGAACAACTTGAAGCAATGGATGAAGAAGTAGAGAATACAGAAATTGTGATAACCACCCTGAATGGCCTCCTAGGATCATGGGATTCATTCATTCGAGGAATGTGTGCCAGAAGGAAGTGATTACTTTCAACAGACTCTGGGAAGAGAGCACACAAGAAGAAGCTCGACTCATAATAAAAGAAAGAGAATATGGGAGCAACTAAAGACCAAGCTCTCACTATCCAAAGAATATCCCTCAAGCGATGAGGAATATGAAGAACTCAATTCTTGAAGAACCCCTTATCCATCTTAGAATATGGATAAGAACTAATGCTGTTATCAATGGAGAAGATGATGAAGCTGAAGGCTCAAGAAGGAGCCTACCCACGAAACAAATAAAGATAAGTATTCAATTGTCATTCCATGATATTGTTTTTTTATGCATTTTTATGCATTTGTTTATATTCAGTTGATGTGTTATGCATGATAGAATGTTTGCATTAATGACAATATACTACTAATATGCATGTGATGGGTAAGTAGCTCATGGTGCCATACAACTCTCCATTGCTACTTATCTAGAATGAAACCTCTTTGCTGGCATATCGGATTAGTGCACAATCTCAATGATGTCATGGTAGAGATGGAAGGCATCTAGAAAGTTTCCGTGAGATATGGATGAATGTTGTATTGTCTAAAATAGTTGCATGATTATATCTTTATGCATAAGAATTTTCATTATATGCCTTATGAAATGTTTCTAACCATACAACTAATGCATTTGACTCGTAGCAAAGATCGTGTACAATCGCCTACGAGAAAAGAAGGATGAGACTTGTTCCAAAGAACAAGTGATGACAGCTCAAGAAATTATCCAAAATGAAGAATAGTATGACGAGACTTCAAGAGGTCTCAAACACAATGCAGTTATGTGACACTGTTGAGCGGCATCATTGATGCAAAACCTTCCAGCTATGAAGAAGTAGCCAGGAAGAAAGGGAAGGAGAGTACCAGATCATGAAGAATGATGTCTAGGATGCGGTATCGAGACCTGAAGAGAAGTCTATGGGATACAAGGCAAGATTCGTAGCACAAGGCTTCTCATAGAAAGAAGGCATAGACTACGAAGAGACATTTGTAGCCATTGGAAGTTAAGACACATGACATGTAGAATCATGTGTGCAAATTAAAGAAAGCCTTGTACGAGCTCAGAAGACACCCATGGGATAACACATACATGAGGAGCTTGAAGATCACCTAGAGTGATGAAGATATTAACCTTTTCTACAAGGTTGAAGATGAAATCCTATAGAGGATGACAAGCTTGCAGATGGGTGCGAGAAGAAATTTTGAAAAGGTTCAAGATAGAGGATATTGGTATCCAGTGACCCTAGATGGATACATAGAATATTAGTAGCAGAGGAAGCTACTTGTCACTCTGGTACAGAATGTTTCAATGCATAGAGTACGAAAGATAGAGGGAGAATGATGCTCCGCTTTAGAGGGAGTGACTGCAAAAGATCCCGAGGTTCGACATGGTACGACATGATGGACAGATTACTGATGACTTTAGGATTTACTGAGAGTAAAGAGGATTCCAACCTTTACTTCAAGGTTGAAGGTGGAATATCGGTGATGCTCTTGTTATATGTCGATGACTTGTTCCTAACAGAAAATAGGAACTCATTAAAGTTGCAAGAAGGAGACTTGCTTCCGAATTCGAGATGAAGGACTTGGATATGATGCACTACTTTCTAGGCATGGAGGTGTGGCAGAATGCGGATGGAATATCCTTGGGACAAGGGAAGTATGCAGTGGATATCCTCAAGAAGTTCGGGATGATGGAATGCAAGGCCATGACCACACCTATGGCATCAAACATGAAGCTATTGAGTGATGCTTCATCAGAGTCGATTGATGCTACGATGAATCGTTAGATGATTGGGTCCTTGATGTACCCGATGAATACGAGACTAGATATTTGCTTTGCTGTGAACACATTGAGCCAGTTCTTGACGGATCCGAGACATGTTCGCCTAATGGCTGCAAAGCATGCAGTGAGGTACCTAAAGGGTATAGTTGATTATGGGCTCAAGTATGAAGCAAATCAGAAGACTAACCTGCAATGGTTACGTTGATTCAGATTGGTAGCGTCGATGAGAGGAAGAGAACCTTGGGATGCTTCTTCAGTTTGAGATCCAGTATGGGTCATTGGTTTGGCAGGATGGAGTCCTGCATGGCACTGAGTACAGCCGAGGAAAAATATGTTTCCACTTGCTCGACTATTTGTGAGGTAGTATGTTTTGGAAGCTACTATTTTATTTGATTGATCTGACTTGCATTTTTGATGCAGAGAGGAGTAGTGAAGCTCCAGTTTGTGATCCAGATCGAGATCTCTCGAAAGAGGGAGTTCTAGCATAGCCGGTGAGGCAGGTTGTCTGAGCATAAAATCCTAGTGAAGCTTGTAGTTTACTCAGATGTAAACAGTCCTATAGGTTTTCCTCAGATGTAATCAGTCCTAGAGAAGCTCGCAGGTTATTCTTGGACGTAATCAACCCTGATGTAATTCTATGCTAGAAATGGCTAGAGTGAAGTATGAGTACTTCCGGGAAAAGCTTGGTGTTCTCCATATCGAGGTTCCCTCCAAGGGGAAGTGATGAGTCCATGTGCCTTTTTGACATGGTGGTAGGATTGGTTTCCCCCATGGTCAGATGTAAGTGCAGAGCCTTTTTGACATGGTGGCAGGCTGGGCCTCCCATGGTCAGATGTAAGTGCAGAGCCTTTCTGACATGGTGGTAGGCGAGTCCTCCCATGGTCAAATATAAGTGCAGAGCCTTTCCTTAGATGATAGATGGTGTGTCCTATCATGGCGGTGGATGTAAGTGCAGAGCCTTTATCTGGATGGTAGATGGTGTGTCACACCATGCCAGTGGATGTAAGTGGTGAGGCTCTCCTTGGATAGTAGATGGTGTGTCCTACTATGCCATAGGATGTAAGTGTTGGGCCTTTCTAACTGGGTTAGCTGTAAGTGTTGGGCCTTTCTGACAGCATCAGATGGGAATTTCTCAATATAGTAGATGGTGTGTCCTACTATGCCAGTAGATGTAAGTTCTGGGCCTTCTCTGGATAGTAGATGGTGTGTCCTACTATGCCTGTAGATGTCAGTGCTTGGCCTTTCTCTGGATGATAGATGGTGTATCCTATCATGCCAGTAGATGTAAGTGTTGGGCCTTTACTTGGATGATAGATGGTGTGTCCTATCATGCCAGTGGATGTAAGTGTTGGGCCTTTCCTCGGATGGTAGATGGTGTGTCCTACCATGCCAATGGATGTGAGTGTTGGGTGTGCCTTTTTGACATGGATGCTGGATGTGTTCCTCCCATGGTCAGATGTAGGTGTTGGGTGGGCCTTTTTGACATGGATGTTGGATGTGTTCCTCCCATGGTCATATATAAGTGCTGAAGAAGATGAAGACCTACATGGAGGCTAGGCCTACAACCAACATGAAAAAGGGCTGGCTTTGTAGAACTTCCTATGATGAGAATAATTAAGAGATAGCACTAGTTGATCGAGATATCGGAAGTAGTGATGATGATGATCCAACTTTGATGATGATCTAGTCATGATCCAACTTTGATGATGATCCGATGATGATCCAACTTTGATGATGATCCAGACTTGATCCAGTGATGAAGATTTGTGTTGATGTATTATGTCAAGAGAATACCTTCCTAGTTAAGAGGGAGTGTTGATGTATTTGCAACTTCGGAATGTATTCACTTGTATTGTACCCCGATGTTCCTATTGGGAGAATCATTTATATTTCATTGTACCATGATGTTCCTATCAGGAGAGTCATTAATATAATAAAGTCATGTAAAGTCATTGAGATTAACCCTATGTTGTAAGTCGAGGTAATAGTCCCCATAATTGAGTTGAGGTTAACTCTCCTTGTTGATTGGGGGCAAAGTCCCCACAGTTGTGGGGCACTAGGGTTATTAGACTCTCCTAGAGATGTCGGCCCTAGTAAATAATTGTCAAGTCGGAAATTAGTATAAATAGAGAATGACCACTCTATTTTACACACACACTTACCCAGCTATATCACATCGGTGAGAGAAGAGGAGCTCACACAAGTGAGAGAGAGAACATCTATTGGAGATCATATTTTCTGTCTTTGGGTTTTATTGCTGCCATTGGTGCTCATTCTATCTCTGAGGAAGTTGCAGGGTTTTCTCCTTTATGGTTTCCCCGAGGAAAATCTTTGTGTCTCTTGTCTCTTGTGATTATTGTTGTGCATGTTATTCTCTCAGATAAGATCCTAGATCATATTGCTTAAATGATAAAAATCTAACACTAAGTTTTTTTAGGGGTAATGTTCTTTGCTGACATATGTTTATGTTTTGAAGGATTAGTCATTGATATTTTATCAACCATGAAGATTGCAAATAGACATCCCTATTCAAGGAAGGTTTGCGACTTGAAGATGCATGCAAGGTATGCATGTTGTATAATCATTAAACCAAGTTCCAACAACGTTATTACGAGTGATGAAGAGAAATTGATAATTGGATGAGAGAGCATACTTGGAGCTGAATTAGGCCTGGATGGTGTATGTTGGGTAGACTCAGTATTTTGGGTGCGTTTGCATCGAACTTACGAAGATGTTTTGTAGGAAAGAGAATGATACCTAATAGACAGTGGAGGGGATCATAATAATTAGTGAAATCTGGTAGAGCTACAAGGCCAAGTCAATGGGAACATGCATGGTGTTTTGTCACAACATGATCTAGAAGGGTACCAATTGTTTGATTTACATGATGTCATGTAGTGAAGGAAAAGAAAACCATCGTGAATGAAGAATACTCAAAATAAAGAAGGTAATAGTGGATACCCTAATCCTAAGAAAGACCCGATTTGATAAACAAGAACATGGGAGATTGTAGTAATCATGAGACATCATGGGGAAATGAAATTTTTTAATAACATGATATGTGAAATGATGCAACATCGATGAGCCATTCTTTGAAATTGAATTTGAACACAAGATGAGTGTGAGCCATTGGAGAATACGAAATTGAAGACTTCTAAATTTCTAATGGGTCTTGCAAAGAACGAAAAAAGAGATACAATAAGAGGGAAATACATCATTAGAGAAAGTACAAAGTTAGCTTTGATGAAGAGAAAAAAATGAGAAATAGACCCAAGTGTGGCACAAACATTTTAATGTTGGCGACCTTTGATGGTACAACAAAAGAAGATGACCACTTATTTACACAAACTTACTGTGGCAAGGTATTGGGGAAGATTAGTTAAGCAAATGGGAAACATTTAAAGGAACCCTAAGACCTATGAACTTGGAATTGAAAGTCAATAGACAAAGATATTTTAAGAGTTGGTCTAAGGTAGTAGATAAGTTCAAGGAGTGTTTTGGGTATCCCATTAACAATCCTTCAATCATAACTAGTTGAAGGCTATGCCAATGAAAAGGAGAAAATATGGTACACTATGATTCAAGATTAAAGGCTTTGTTTGGACAACTCAAGTGTGGGTACCTAGAACCATAAAAACTTCATTGGTTGAATTTTGGACTATACCTTAGGATTGGGTGAAATGTTTGAGAACTAAAATGTAAGGGAATCTCTTGATGCAACCATAGAAATGGAGGGAGGAAAGGAGAAAATTCCACGAGATAGAGATCATAAAAATGAAGAATGGCATCAAAAAATTTGGAGGATGAGCAAAACATGATAAAATTGGCAAAATCCCAAAAGGTGAATGAAGAGGCAAAACTAAGCATAATTAAAGCAATGAGACAAATATGACAAACTCAAGGACCATGATCAAATCCGAACAGATCCATTTTTGCATAACATGTGATACTAACAAGCATTCATGGAATGATTGTTCACACACCTTGTGGAATCAAGGCTAATGCACTAGAACAATATGGAAAAAGGAAATAATCTAAACCCTTTTAAGGGTCAATAATCATAACAAGGGCATTGGCAAAGTCCAAGATGTATCTAGAGCTCTAGCATAGAATGGTAACGACTCCATTGTTACTCTACTCGGTGTAGACATCATGCCATTGTTTTGCATGTGGAGCATGAGGGCATACAACACCATTGTATTTTTGGCAGTCTAAAAAACATTTGCTATTATTTGTGTACTCAATACCCACGATACATTACATTATTTGAGATGGAAGATGTAGACCAAAAATTGCAAAATGCCTTCAAAATGAGGAATTGGATGGGTATGGAAGATAATGATTTGATGATGACAAGAAAGAGAGTCAATATTATCGGGGTTGTGTAGAGCAAAATCAATTCCTCCTAGGCCCACAACAGGATTTGAACCCAAAATCCGATGGCATCCGACAAGAAGTACTTTTTTGTTGGATTACAATGATGAAAAGTACTATTTTGTCCGATCTGGTTTTGTCGTCTTGAAGAATCGTCGAAAATCTGAAATTTATGAAGTCGGTTAAGCGACAATAAAGTGGTTGGTTAAGCGACGATATAGTGGTTGGTTTTGCGACGATACTATCGTCGGTTTTGTGACGCTTAATGGTCGAATATTTGACAACATCAAGCTATTTTTTGATATAGTATTAGGTTTATTCTTTGCAATGGTAACTAGGTTAATATCGTCGGATATCCGACGACAGTTAAATTTGAAAATATATAAATTAGAGAGACATTCCGACATGTTTGCTATAGAAGCGACAAATGGTTTGCAGAAATTATTTATTCCTTGACGGATGTTTTGAGGAATTGTTTTATTCTTCGACGGATGGTTTGAGACGAAGAATCGACTTAGTCAAACGTTCTTTAACCATTCTTGATTGATTGAGATGAAATAAACCAACCATAACTTTAACTTTATAGGATCTTATTGCGTCTATATGTAACATTCCATGGGATATAATAATTTTTTTCTAATGATAATGTATACCTTTAAAGTTCTCCTGTCTTTTCTAAATGAAAAGTATAAAAAGGAAAGGAAACTTAGATGATATTAAGTCTATAAATATTAAAATAGGTAAATGAGATATTACTATGCATAAAGTTAAAATGTCAAAGGTCAGGTTAATAGGTAGGAATAAAATAAAATATAAATAAAAAATACAAATACTAAGATAAACATACGTAAAATTTTTGAGGTTATCTTGTTTAGCTATATATATTTTATTTATAATGGGGAGGCTGATGTTTTATCAAAAGAAGTTATGAAATGTTTAATTATATTCACTTTTAGAATTTTTGGATTGAAATATGATTGATGTAGGATTATATTATGTATTTGGAGGTTCTATAGGGTGTATGTTGTCAGTATGACTGTATTTTGGTAAAAGTTATAGTTGGATTTTTTTTGGGGGGAACTTTAATGGGATGAGGTAGTTTTTATATGAAGACTGATTAGTATATTTAAAGACCTTTTTTGGTTCATGTACATCTGTTGGAGAAGGAAGAAGGTTTATATGTGCATTTGATTCTATATATGGACAACAAGTTATAAGCTTTTTTTATTGAAAAAAAAATACAATTATAAATAACCATTTCTTTACGAGAGAAATAACTTTCGCTTTACTAAGATCAATGAAAGAAACCTAATGACAAATACCCCACACATTAACCTAGAGTAGGAAATAATCCCTCTTCTAAGTAGAGTGCTAAAATAAACATGTTTGAGGTGATATTTTCAGTGATTTTCCAATAGAATAGTCTAATAGAAAAAACCTCACCAACCTATAGTCTACTAGAAAAACATTGAATAAAGTAATATTAAATGTTCACTTTATTTATGTTAACCCCTCCATGAAAGCTAACATAAAAATATAAAAAATAAAAATTATTGATGTTATTCTATCTCGGCCAGTCTGCATAACAAGTATAATACCACAATAAATATTATAAAAATAACGCATTTGTTAATAATCATAGGTTATATGTTAATAAAATAGACTGAGGATATTCTTCATTAGCATGATGAACGAGATTTCACGGGAGCAATAACGTAGAATATTGTAATTTGTTCTTTCAAATATGAAATTTATTTTTGGGAAGGGAATTTGGTCAAGTGAGAGAAAGTGGTAGCCTCGATGGGTAGCTAAGTTGGTCGGAGCTTCCTGTTTCCAAGTCGTTGACCCTTTATCACGAGGTTGTAGGTTCGATGTATGGGACCACTGAGGTTAAGCTCTTAGGAATGGATTCGTCAGGATGTGCCCTCTTCGGATGGGCTTACTTACTTTGTTGAATGAAAATAAAAACAACGAGAGAAAGTGGTGCAATTTAAGGCGCATTTATCTGAGGAACAATCGATCGCATTTACCTCAACATTAACATTAAACTCTTTCAAAATAGTGATCGTGCATGCATATTTAATAGTTGGTGATACACAACATCCAAGATATGATATTATTATATATGGTACTAGAAATTTGGACAAATCGAATATGGTCAATATGAATCTTGCCAGGTCAAACTTTCAAACTACACTCCCATAGATATGTGTAGAAGAGCCATGTTGTGGGATGGGTATTCTCATGAGCAGGAGAAAGAATGGGAGTATGGGTCAGAGTTGATAAGCTCAAATCTTTCCTTGGCATCTTATTTTGAATATTCCCCTTCCTAGTTTATGTTATGTAACAAATCATCAAGATATAATTAGAAGCCATAACACACACTGTTGTCGCCTTTCACACACCTAGGGGTTAAGTGCAACAGAAATATTCAAGCTGCTAGGTGTGTCCTTGAGGGAAAGTCTCGAGTCAAGTACTGTCACTTGATTTTAACTCCTCCGTTAGGATAAACTCCTAACGAAGCCAAGGGGGGTGGTCCCTAAGAAAGAGTTCAACTAAGTCCCTTTATATTTTAGTTTTTAATGACAAAATAAAGTTTTTTTAGAAGTTTTTTAGTAAATAATTTTGTCGCAAGACTGATGCAAAGTTGTTTAAAAATTCAACAGCATATAACATGAGTATATAAAGATTAATATTGACAACACTGATAACCAGATGAAAGTAAGATTGTTATGTACTCATATCAGTTCCAAATGGAGTTAAAAATGTTGCTGAAAAGGAAATCTTTTGTAATATGTCTTGGTCAGTTTTAATTATTAAATATGAGTTGATTTAAGGGAAGGGGGATTCTTGATATATTTATGAAGTACTGAGAATATGTCCGCAGGGATGAAAAAATTGGTTCCTCACTCAGAAATGTGGGTTGAGTCGAAGTCTTTGAGAAGGTGCTCAACACTACACCAACAAGGGTGTAGCCTAACTGTATCTTGAGGTCACTATTAAGTAGTTCCTGCTTCCTTTGAGAAATTTGCGTAATAATGTCAAAAGGCATTGTGCTGGATTTTCACAATGTTTAGAAGGTTGTTGATTTTATTACTTTGAATTAATTATTTAGATGTGAATAATTGATTAGTGCGCAATCCTGTTTTTGATTATCCCAAAGCTCAGGGCGAGCTTGCGATGGGCAAGAGAATACATTGGAATGACAAAATGTTTGTTCCAATTGTATACTGAAGAAAAAATATTGTGGAAGCAAATAAAAACTAAATCATAAAATAATCCACATGCTATATGTCACTTTTTGATCATCCACCAATAATCGACAAGAAGCCTTTGGTTGGTGGAAAGAGCATACTTCGTGGCAACAAGCGAGGGAACAAAATTATTTGAACAAATTAAAAGATGGAAATGAAAAATAAATAGCTAACTAATACATCCTTCAAATAAATCAGATTGTGTGCATGTGATTTTTAGAAAAATTCAAGCGATGAAAGAGACACTACCAATCCCCCTAGGGGGAGTGAAGTGTGGGTGTTGTGTATCCCACTTTCTTTCTTTATTAGTTATGATTACAATACCAGAAAAGTGTAATTAAAATATGTATTAGAACCTATAAAACATGTCCAAATACTTATACAACTTTATGGAGTGAAGGGGAATGAAAAAGAAGGGAAAACTGAGGGGTTTTTGGTGTCTCGAGAGACCAAAAAATTGGATTTTGAGCAGATATTCCTCCTCTTTTTATTTGGACCTGATAAAAACCAGAAATTTAAATTATTAGAATATGATGGAATGAATGAATAAAATATAAAAACTAAAACTAATTTTAGTACTTGCAAAAAATTGGAAAAATTTGCTAGTTTTTAGAGCACTGAAATGACAACTTTAGATTCAGTAAAAATGATTATTTTTAGGCACTTATAAATTTAAATTATTTGATATGATAAATAAGTAGATTGAAATTATCATACTTTTAAATCAGATCTATCAAATTTGCATATTCAAACTATGTAACTGGAAAAAGAAGAGAGAATTGTTTTGAGAAGATGGAAGGCAGCTTCAAGCCTCGCTTGATCTTCTTATGAAATATTTGGATACCCTGTAGAAATAAGATAAAACTTGAGAGATTTTCAAAGAAGAAGAAGATACAACTGATTTCAACTCCTCCTTTGAAAAAGTAACCTGCAAAACAAATCTATGAGAAATCCCTGCATAAAAAGTTAGATCTGGTGTATTCAAAAATAGGAAATGAGAAAGAGTTGAAATACAACTGAGAATGAACAAATACTCTCCTATATATTGAAATAAGAATACCAGTAAGCAAGTTAGATCCATAAATTTCTATTGTATGTGTCTTAGGATGACCTTCTAAGCTATATTTAATAGCAATTTTAAGCAAAAGGAAGAAGCTATTCAGAAATTTAACAATGTCACCTCAAATATTCTCAAGCAATCATCTCATAACACATAGTGGACCTCCAAAGTCTGCAATTTTATTCATCAATATATCAACAATAGAAACTAGCAAAGGTTTCTTGCATCCTTCCTCAATAAAGGAGGAAAACCCTGATTTTATAGCAAAACAGAAGCTCAAAGCCCAAGGGGGAAAATTTGACAAGTGTGTGGTGTTTTTGGGGTTGAGATAATGGTGGGAGGAAGGCTTGAGTGTTGGAATGAAGGGATGCCACCTATATTGAGGTATCCCAGTTGGTTTGGAAAGCCCTTACCTCCTCTAACCACTTCATCCAAGTGGCAAAAACACCCTCTATGAGTGAATTTGCCCCCCTTTTGTGGAAGTGATTTGGAGCCCCTCCTTTGATGGTTGAAGATGCTCCTATATGCTCATAAATTTCCTAGAAAATATCCTCAACAAATTTTACACCTCAAAGACAAGTCCCAAACAAGCTGCCTTTGATTTAGGAATTGGATTTTCTCCAATTTTCCCATTTATTTGACCCTCTGAGCCATTTTGGAGAGAAAATCCAAATTAATAATTGAAAAATTACTAATTTGACTCTCAAAAGTGGGTTTAGGGGTTAAGTTAGGTATCTGGCTCCAAAAATGAGCATCCCCATGACGAAATTGGATCCCTAGGCCCAATTTTATGACCTTTTGAAATATTACAATTAAAATACACCTTATCGATGATTTTATTAAAAAACTAAAATTTAAAAAATCCTAATGGGGGACTTATCGGATGTTCACGAAACTCTAGAAATATGACTAGCATGGTATAATACATAGACACTAGGTTTTAATAACCTTTCTGAGAAAAAATTACCAAACTCACCATCCCGACTTTGGAGGATTTTGAGTGAAAAACCTGAAAATTATATGTCGCTAAAAAAATCGTCATATAATTAAAAAGGGAAAAAACACTAAAGGATGATGACATTGATGACCAATTCTAAGAATTCCAAGCCTTTTACATGAAATAACCTCATGTTATGTCATTTATTACAATTACCTTGAAAGGGTGTGAACATCCAAAAGAGGCCACAACTGGCCCAGATGAAACCACATAACTTCCAAGCACTGAGTAAGAACAAGTGATTTGTTCTGATCCTTGGTGGCTCACTTGAAAAATCCGCTAAGTGCAACTTAGTGGATAACATCTGGCTCCAACTACGGGACGTGTGCTGGATCTGGTCTTTAGGAAAGGAGAGGATACTAGAATACCTGAATCTTTGGATGATATAACCTGTAAAAGCATCTCAAATTGACAAGAAAACCTTAGTAGCACAAGTTTTATGAAAATAACCAGTGGTCCAAAAGTTGTTTTATTGAAAGAATGAAAAACTAATTAATGAAAGAGAGCTTTATTCCTAAGTACATAAAAGAAATGCATAAAGTAAATGCTCACTTTAGGGAGATTATTTTCCTACTCTAAACATGATGTAAAAATGTTAGGTCTAATAAAAAATCCAATGTAACCACCTAAGCATTTTATTAACATAAAATAAAATTTCCACAACAGGATTTGAACCTGAAATCCGACGACATTCGACGTATTGTACAAATGGGTCGGACAGTAATGATGAAAAGTATTGAGCCTTTTAAATTATTTTAGCGCCGTCGAATTTTCGACACTAGGGCATAGGATTTTTGACACTAGGGCTATGTCGTCGGATTTTTAACACTAGGGATATGTCGTCAGATTTCCCAACACTAGGGCGTAGGATATTCGACAATAAAACAAAAAAAAAAAAACAAAAAAAATATAAAACCACAACCGTTGGGACACAATATTTCCCTGCGAAACAAAGAACCCAATCAATAATTTCACAGCGGATCCGACACAATATACCTCCACATATGGAGGTCACGCAGAGGAGGTTTTTCGGAGGTCACGTAGAGGAGGTCGTTGAAGGTGTTGATGGAGGTCAAGTGTGTTTACGCAGAGGAGGGTTTGCAGAGGAGGGTTTGGTTCTCTTCCTCTGAATCACCCTCTCACTCACCGAAAGTCTTGGGGTATGGAAAGACACACACCAGAAGTATTGGGGCATGGAAAGACCAAATACACAACAATAACTCATATACTTTTACTGTTGTCATAAAATGTTGCAAGAAGGGCGAGTTCATTAGTGGATTGGCGACTTGGTAACTCGGTGTTTCATCTGTGTGGAGGGCATTGAATATTGGCATCATAGTGTTATCATAAATCTGTTGTTGATCAATGGAAGAGGTTATCTTGCTAGTGGAGTTTCCACAAGTCAAATTTGCTGCATTTCTACATTCCCAGGCATGTAAGTAGCCCATATTTTTGAATGTTGATTTTGATTTTATGCATATTTGGAGAAATGCTCATATTGTATTTTCATTTTATATGCCAGACCATCTTGAAACATCTCAATCCTTGAGAATTAGTGTTCTAAAACATCTCAATCCTTGAGAATTTGTTTGTGAGTGTTTGCTTGTATGGTGTATACATGATATATGTTTTATGGGCATAATAATGGAGACTCATGGGATCTGAAATAAATATTAGAAACTTACATAAATATTAACACCAAATAAGCAACCCGATTTAATGAAAATGGTAGAATGAAGCTACAACAGTAGATACCCAAGTGTTTAACAAAACACCAAACCCAAATTTATTCATATAGTGTATTCCAAGGCCAGATTTACTTACACGGTAAGCTACAACAGTGTGTGAACAGTGTCTGACGAAAATCCATAACCCAGTTACCAGACAGTTGGGAAATTTTCTTTGTTTATCTTGGGTTGGGAGCTTTACAGTGGTATCAAAGCTTTGTGATAGAAGTGTTTAATAAAATCTCTAAGCCCTAAAATTTATGACCAGTTACGCATAAATTCGTCAAATTTAACTTGGGAAATTACACTTTAGGCAGCTACAATTAGGGGGGGTGTTTAGAGAACATAATTCCACCCCTTGAATATCCTGTGTTGTGTTGATGGTGGTGTTGGCTAATGTACAAGCTATATAATTTTGTGGCTAATTTAATGATTTGAGAAATTATTTCCCTTTGGTTGGGTGGCTATTGAAAACATCTCACATGGGCCGTGCCTTTCATTGTCTTCTCAGTCTCTCCTTTCCCTGTTTTTATTTTTTTATTTTTTATTTCATTTTCCTCTCATCTGCACTTTTCTGTTGAGTCTAGGTCATGAAATCTTTATCTTTATTCTCAGAAGCACAATTTGTCACATTCTACTGCAATCTTGGATTACATTGTAATTTTCCATTGAACTTTGTCTCTTTTCCATGGTTTTGTTCAAAGGAATTTGAAGCCTGCTTGAGAGATGGGGAGCAGTGCAGTTTATTTTTCTCTATAGAGGGAAAATTAATAATTAGAGTAATGTACAACATTGATTTTGTATATAGTAAATGTAAAATGTATACGACAATGAGCAACGATATTGTCAAAGGGTAAATATAATCTCTAGTTGGTAGATTAAAAGAAAATGAGGGGCATAGTGAGAGAAATGTAAACTGTCTAAAAGTGGACTCACTGTTTTGTTTTGTTGTCACTCGTTCTCTATTGAGTCTTTCCATGAATACCATGACTGGATGTATTGCATATGTCCATATGAGAATTTTTTTCTTTTCTTTTTGAATGCCGCTGGAACCATGGAAAAATATCAAAGATTAAGATTCTTTAAAAAAAACTGTAATTTGTGAAATGCAAGATGCTAGCGCAAAATTAAATTGGAACAGATAATTGCAAAGTGACTAGAAGTTCACTTGGATGCTGACTAATTGGTTTCCATTAAGCAAAAAACAATTGTATGAGTTCAACATATAGTTCTAGGTACAATTATAATTATCAGATTTAAATGCTCTTGTAATGATAAAAATACAAAAATTGAACATGAAGAAAGTTTAATTATTGCATTTATCAATTGCAAAAAGGCATTTGAAAACACTTGGAAAATATCCTAATTTGTGTGTAGTTGTGCTAGTATTTAATGTAGTAGAGTTACACTGTATCAAAAGAAACCATATCAAGCAACATATACTAGGAATTTGACTTGCGATGAATAATACTATGGGAAATGAATATTTCAAAGAACAAGCTTGTTTTTTGACAAAAGAAACTGGGTGTTGTGGTAGAATAGTTTCTAGAATTAGTGATAATCACAAAATTACCTAAGTTGTGGTTGCTTGAATGCCATTGAAGTAGAACCAATGTTTTTTACTATGCACAAACATGCATTTGCATCTGGCTTGTCCAATGGCCATGATAGCAATTATACTGCGTTTGGAGACTACAATGCATTTTTTCTTTTTTCTTTTTTTATTATAGAAACGGTCTTTGTCATAATCTGGGGAATCCCAAGCATACTTGATTGGTGTTAATATTTGATGAACTTCTTTCCATACCAAGATGAACTTACAACTCACCTTAACTCTGACTTATCTATTTTGAACCTAATATAAGATGAGATTTTCAGATGTGGAAGGTAAGGATCTCTGTAACGGCTTTTCGTACACTGTCACAATTTATTTGCAATTTTCTAACAATTACAATACTAATCATAATAGTAGCTTGATAGGATTAGCTTTTCCAAATTCCAATCAATAATTTAGATGTTATGAATATATGACATCAGACTAAGCTCAAACATTATAATTCGCAAGTTATGTCCTCTTATATTCTGTATATCAAAGCAGGAATGCAGTTTTGTAGGGAATGCTTTTTCTTGGTTTGGATATGATTGAACTGTTCATTATATTTTTGAATGGCTATTGTATGATACCTACCATTTTTCAATCCAGCCATACTGTTATAGAAATCAAGAGTTGGTATTTAGATAATCTAGTTACATAAAAATTTTCAAGCATTCATATCTGATTGTATTTCTTATAAATACCATTCCAATTGCAAATTGGTTTCATACATATTGCAATCTTGGAAATGATATACGATACATTGAACTTGTTCAGATGTGTATTAGTAGAATATATCTCTAGATATCATTATCATTAGAAAATATCTATATATATCATATTCATTAGAAAACACGTTTGAAATATCTTTCGCTTCTTGTTTATGATGTGTGCTTTAATACAGATAAAAATTGCACTGTATTGGAAATCTTCTAAAATAATGCCAATGAGGACTTCTTAAGAAAACATTTTGAGCCCTTTGGGAAGATACTGTTTTCCTCATTGTATCAAAATCCTAACATGAAATATTTATTCTATTAGTTGTTGTGATAATCGTATATTGAACCAATGTGTAGAATTATGTTATTTACTATTCCCCCAATTTGCTGGTATGGATGTAGTTGGAGAGAGTTGCAATATCTAGAAAGAGTAATTTATTGAGAGTGTGCTTCTAGGGTTGCTTCTAGAGTTGCAACTCTTCAAGAGTGAACAAGGATCCCTTTATTGAGCCAGTAACTCCATTGAAACGTCACTGATTATTCCTCACGAAAATGCTTCAAAAATTTACCTGCATCCTTTAAGCATTTCCTAATGCTACTACAAGCATAGATGTGATAAAATACATAATGGATAGCTAGAATTAAGAGTGTGCTTCTACGGTTCTTTTGTTTCACTATCTGCTTTTTGTGGTTATATAATCGTCAACTCCATGCCTTCAAATAGTTGGTAAATGTTAGCATGTTTAACTCCATGTCTTCAAATAATTGGTTGCGTATAACCTTCTTCATGTACCCCAGAGCCCGAGCCTACAGAAGTCCGTTGGTTAGAATCCGTTGATTGGGAATGTTTGAGACTGTTAATTGTAGTTCTTAGGTAAAAACACTTTGCCTCCAACACTTGAATTTTCCTCTTCTGATGCATTAAGATATCGACCACCTCAGTGTTTTATGAATTGTATTGGTGACCCTAGCTGTGCCTTGAACTTGTTAATGAGAATATGGAAGTCTTGTTATTGTTTATGTATTCCTCATGTTGCTTGAGAATACTCTTCAAAACTTAAATATAATGTTGACATTTCCATGATACTTTTGGCAATCCACATTTCCATGACACCTTGGGCAATCCATTGCAACTTGGGATGCTCAGAATCACCCAATAAAAGCGGGAAGGGGAGCTAAGTTGAAGTAGGTGCAGAGCCAATTGAACAAGAGCACAAGAGGATATTGAATTTCTAAATGCAAGTAGATAATCTCAATTTCCTTATTTGCAGAACAAGTGCAATGAGATGACACTAAACATTCCCCTAATTATGCATCTATCGGAATAAACTAAGTATACGATTGGTGATCATTCGTTGGACATTAATAAAATTTTCTTATTTTATCTTATAAAAAATTGCGAATATAGTATGGATCATTAGTGAGACTTTCCATTCATGTCACATTTAGAGCAATATATTTAAGAGCTAAATTCAAAGAATGAAGAATGTAAAGTGTCTGCAATATCTATGGATATTTAGCTTCCACATGCATGCAAATGGGTATATTATATGTGATAGTTTGCACAGAAAAGTCAACACCTACATCTTCAATAAGTTTAATGAACAACTCAGCCATATATTGTGCATCCCTGTATTTTCTAAAACTACCCATTTTCTTTCAAGAAGACTACCCATTTTATTATGGTTATAACCTTCTTTAAATTGGGATGCAAATATCCGGTTGGAGCCTGTTTTACTAGAGCATGACAGATTTTAATAAACAAATGGGACCATGCAACATTAAATGAATTAATTTGATATAAAAAGAACCCATTGATAATATCAATCTCCTCTTGTTTCTTTTGTTGAAAGATTTTTTCCATTCGACTGCTACTTGAAGCTGGCCTCTTTCTTTGTGGTTGAATTGTAGTTATGCTCCCAAATCTGCTAGATGGCTTCCCTAATAATTGGAGAGGATTCTCATTTTTCTGTTTCCTACTTGCTGCTGCCACCTTCCCTGAGAAAATTGTACCCTTTCTTTGCATTTCCTTTTGTTTGGTAGCAATCACCCTTTTACATGGTTGAAGTCCACATTTAGTGCTTGACAGATGGCCCTCAACTTGGAAGTAGGTGCTCTTGTATGTATTGTTGCACAAAGACCATTCCCTACCCCAACAAGATTTGTCCTAGGCCTACAGTGGATATTTTTTTCTTGAGGTTGTTGTCTTGCTACAACAGGGTTATTTTCAGCATTGAAAGCTGCATGCAGTTGCACTTGCAGTAGTACAGAAATAGCACTAGAAGAAATATTAGAGTTGGGAGGATGGGGAAACACCAACAGTGACATTTTTTCCTTTCCTTTTACTTTTACCATATGCCTTTGATGTTTGAGCCATAATTTCTGTGGAATAAATCAAGAAAAATGCTATTGTTGGAGAAATGCCAAATCTGGTTTGCAAATTTGTCTCCATTAATTGCACAACGAAAAACTGTGATAGCTCTTTCTCTCTACTGAGAGGATTCATGGGTCAGTTTTCCACCCACACATTATGCACATGTGCGACACATCTAATGCACTTGTTCAACATGTTGGATACGGACTCTAGCACAAATCCCAAAGGATGTGTCATGTTTCTTTGATTTTCAACTTGTTTTCCAAGGGGATATCTAAATTGTAATATTGGTCTCACCCTGGACCTCGCAGAAGGTTCTCTACCTAAAGCTGAAGTTGCTAGTTTCAACCAACCAATTTTCAAGGTACATTGAGTTTGTCAGGTCCAATGTTAGAGCAAGACTGCATACTTTTATTACCATCTGGATAGTTTCAGAACATAACAATTAGTCTATATCATGATTTGGGGTTGCTGAAGTTGCAGAATTGCTCAAATTGAAATTTTTAGACTGGATTTTGATCAGATTTAGGGGAAAATTGGCTAGAATAACAAGTCTATTTGATGGCCAGTTATCCCACACTACATTCTTTTCATTTGTCAGGCATTTAGTGAGTTTCTTTGAATAGACTGCATACGTTCATGGAGACATAGAAGTATTGGTTTGCCTTCACTAGACTACATACATTCATGAGTCCATACAAGTATAATTTAACCTGCTTTGATACCCCGTGGTAAGTTGAGGATCACATAATTAATTTCCAGCTAATTTAGTAGACTTAATTAGATATACAATGGATGAGGCTATCTGAGATTTGTTATTGTGTCTCTCACATATTACAACACTCACCTTATATAATTGATATTATCACAAATATATTATGGTGGTTTAATAGCCGAACATCTGCAATAATAGGAAGTCAAATTTTGGTTGCATGCCATTAACATTAATCATAATATAATTGGATAATACAAGTCTTTAAGTGGTGCAAACTACAAACCAACAATCAAATGTTGAATATAGTTGTTTTCTCCAACAACATCACTGATAGTGAGACTTAATACTAGAGCAGTGCAATATTCACATTTAGTATCTTTTTTCATGAAAACTATGTGTTTTTTTTGTTTTTTGTTTTTTTTTGCGCTCTTTTGGATAAAAATATCAATAGATGGTGAAGGCATGGTAGGTTATTGATATAGTTTGGAATATAACATGTAATAGACAAAGTCAGATTGGCAGCTACACTTGATTAGGCTTCAATCAGCTGAGTAGTCTTGTTTATGAGGATTATGATGCAATTGTTTTTCCATGCCTATGTAGACCACTGTAATTGGACCATCATCAATATTGCAGGGTCAGAGTCCACTTAGGCCCAATCCCATTGATTCCCAACAGTTTCCTTGCAAAAATGAGTTTACTTCTCACAGAAGTTAGATGAGCTATAGTTTGTGAATACTTGTTTCTGTGCTCCTACTTTGAAATATTCTCTTTGTTTAAAATAACTTGCAAGCAATGGCATTTTCAGGATATATATTCTAATTTGGTATAATTTTTTGTAATTTGATTTTTTTGCAGGCACTCTTCTAGGGTACTGGATTGAACTTGCATCAAGGAGTTTTGGGGATGGGTTTAAAGTCTCACTTATTGGGTTGAAGGATTCTTTTTTGCAGACAATCACATCTAATTTTTTCTGGTTACTAGTTCATATGCTTTGTCTTTTAATTTTGATGTATGGTTGTCACAAGATAATTTATCTTGATGATGCCCAAACAAGTGTTGGTTAGCAGCTTTATAAATCTGGTAAACTACACACAAGTTGCTGAGAAGCAAATTTGTTGACTTGATACATTCTAGTACATTTTTTTTGGTGGGTTTAAGAAAATGGTCTTTTCTTGGATAGATATATGCCCATCGACAGTACAGATGTTTTCGGTGGTCTTCTATATGTAGTTCCATGCTAGTTACCAGAGAAATCAACCAGAGTAGGTAGGATACAAACTAAACGTTACTATTCAAGGATTAATTAATTAGGTTCCTATGCTGAGTATTTTGCATTAAAAGTTACTAATTTTTACTGTGTTTTGTTTTGACTAGTATATATTTTAGATAACGTACGAACTAAAGGTTACTTTTCAAGGATTAATTAATTAGGTTTCTATGTGAGTATTTTTCATTAAAAATTACTAATTTTTACTATGTTTTGTTTTGACTGGTATATTTTAGAATAAGTTCAGACACTTGGCCAGTAGACTAGAAATAAAGAGATTTTGTTTCAAGAGTTTGTCATTTCTAGAGTCTTGAAAATACACCACAGAATGTTACAATACTGGGTAGTAATTTACCGTATCAACTGCATGAGCCAATGTCCCTTGGTATGCTTGTTGCTTGAGTGAAAGTTATATCACTGTTTCCACTGGGGCATGAAAAGACCAAGTACAGCAATATGTTTGTGAAGTATTTGATAAAAAACCCTGACCCAATCATAGTAAGGTCGTGTTAAAACCTTAATTTGAATTAGGAACACACACTATAGCATTATGATAGTCATTGACATAATAGGTGAACAAGTTTTAACTATGAATACAAATTTTTTTAATTAATATACAGTATCTTGTCGGTTATCCGACATTCAATGCCTACCAGCTATTGTCAGATTTCATGTCAATCCGACGAATTTGTTGTGGCTCCGATGGTAGATTGTCGTTGCATTTTCGACATCCTAGGGCCCTCGTCTGACAACATTGTCGTAGGAAATTCGACGGCCTTTCCATAGGAAATCTGCGACATTGCCTTAGGAAATTCGACGGCCTTGCCATAGGAAATCCGACGGCCTTGCTGTAGGAAATCCGATGACATTGCCGTAGGAAATCCAACAGCCTTGTCGTAGGAAATCCGACGGTTGTGCCGTAGGAAATCTGACTGCCTTGGCTTGGCATTGAATATTCGATGTTACACCATCGACGACAAAAAAATTGAGGTTGTCGAATACCCGATAGGTTATTGTCGAATTTCAGACATGGCAGTCGTCGAATTTTGGGCTAAAATTCTATTGTGTTCCTTGTCTTTGGTTACTAGCCAAAGCAAGGATAGTTTATTTATAAAGTGCAAACATGTGTGATGATCCAGAATGGGTGGGATGGAGGGAAATCATAGACATGGATAATGTCGTCAAACTTCTTCCCAAACTAGTAGGTGCTCGTGCAAGCTTCTACTATCCATGACTAGATAGGGATGATATACAAATCGACATGATGAGGTAGATCATCATACTCATCGAAAATTTTTGTGTGCTGATAACTCTGTGTTTAAGCACCAAATTGCTCCAAATCATAAGGAACATTTGGATGTGAAGGCGATGGCTGAAAAAAAATATTCAATTAGTTGAACCCAATCTGACTCTTCACTATATTGCTTCTCCAAGTCCTCACTAAAAAAACTCAAGTACAACTCTGATTGATGATAAGTCTCAGAATAAACACTCTCCTCGCTAGACATATCATAGATGGGATTTTCAAAAGTCTTATAGGTTGGATTTTCAATAAAAGTCCAATAGTCATCATCCCCATTTATGTCAAATGTGATAGATTCCTCATCACTGGTATCAAGCACTTGACTGTAATGCTTCTCTTTGTCTTCATTACTAATTGATAAATGGCTCAGACTGATCATATGGATAAACCACATGCTCATCTTCCACATAAAAATTTCCCAAGGCCACAAGATCCATGCTCTCTTCATTAAAAACTTCATATACAGGATCTTCAATAGAACCATCAAGAGACTCAAAACTCCCTCCATTAGATATGTCATAGGCATGATTATTAAGAAAACCATCAAAATTTTTTGGTTCATTATTTTCCTCCTCAGACATGTCATAGATTGGATTTTCCATGAATGTCCAACAATCCTCATCGACATCTTTGTCGGACATAAGGGAATCTTCATCACTTGTATCATGCTCCAGGATATACTTTTCTTCCTCTTCATACTCATATTCTTCAGAAAAAGTTCATAAGGCAGTAAACCTTCCAGACTATCATCATTGTATGGAGAACATGTAGAAGTGCCATTATGCACATTACAATTTTCAAGTTAAGCTTCATTATAAGCTTTTGTAATGGTTTAATCTTGAGTTAGATATGGAGTACAAATGTGATCATCATCACTGAAATAATCATGAAATCATTCCCAATCATCAATATTCTTCGTTGATGTGACATGAGGAGGGTCTTCAATAATATATTCAATAAATGGCTCTCCATGCACATCCTCAATGGCATCATCATGGATTTCTTCTTCATTTCAATCTCTTGGAGGTAGAACCCAATACCTATCATTTCCTATCCTGATGAGATGAGGTAATTTAGGGTCTTCCTCATGATACTCTATCCAGGGAAAATAAAGGTGAAGGAACCCTTCCAGGAACTTGTCTAAATCTTCCACTGTAGTCTCTCATGTATGTCATTGCCTCAAGAATATTCTAAAGAAGTTTGAAAAGGAAGTAATACCTTTATTTGGAAGACCATTGAGATACTATTCACAAGCATTTCCTCGTAGAGTACTAAAAAACATTTTGATCATATTATATTCATACAAAACATTGAAGTCAGCTAGAATTTTAAGGAAAGATATGACATGTCGGACCTCTGGTTGCTCATTTCCCTAAAATATAGGTAGATGAACAGATCTATCTTCACGCTTATGATAATTAGGGAATCCTAGGATGTTTGAGAAGTTAATGGAAGGATATTCACTAGAAATATGAGCTCTTTCTTGATCCATATTGTTTACTCAATAGCAAGCATTTGATATAACCATAGAGATGCAAAATAATGATCTTTAAAATTTTACTGTTTGCGTGAGCTCATCTACACACAATCAATCTCAACAATTTTTGTGAGAAACAAGGGTTTTATCCCTTTAATGGAGTCGCCATGTGAAAAGAAAAATATGCATCCTAAATATTTCACAAACATTTCTATTTTTTTATTTGTTCAAATAATTTTGTTCCCTCGCTCATTGCCACAAAGTATGCTCTCTCCACCAACCAAAGGCTTCTTGTCGATTATTGGTGGATGATCAGAAAGTGACACATATCTTGTGGATTCTTTTAGGATTTAGTTTTTATTTTCTACCACAATATCTTTACCTCAGTATACAATTGGAACAAGCATTGTGTCATTCTGGTGTATGCTCCTTCCCATCGTAGGCTTCCCCTGAGATTTGGGATAATCAAAAGCATGAATGCACACTTATCAATGCCTTCCAGAAATAAAGTAGCAAATAGATCTTTATTTTTTCAAGTAGATCTTAATACTTTGTTACCATAATTATCAATGCAGTCATTCTTCTTTTGCATTCCAGAGTTGAGATGTTTTCTCTAAGTGACCACTTTAAACTCGGTGATAAATTGGAAGCAACATAGAAAGATATAAATGCATAATAAAAGATTTGCATAAAGAAGACTTTGTAACAAATTGGCAATTATGAGTAATAAACTGCACAGTGATGTTGGGGTGAAAAGTTACAATGGAAACTGAAAATACCAATGTGTACCATGCCCAACTCACGACCTACAGGGATAATCACAAATATAAACATAGGTTTTTCCACCGCAATTTATGCCAATATATGTCTATACAGGGCCTGGAGGTTCTCCTTTAATGGACTATCTCCTTCAAAGAACATATCTTCGTATTCATCTACATTTAATTCGGATAGAAGTGATACGGAGTTGGTATGTTGGTCACTTCCATCAAAAAACATCTTTGACGTGAGTTCCTTTTTCAAGGAATCTTGCTTAATCTCCTCTTCGAAACTTCTAGATGGTCACTTTTCCACTCTACATTGGCCCGATTATTCATTTTCTTGGCCACTCCTCTCTCCTTACTCTACATTCGTTGTTGTTGTAACCCTTACTTTTGATGGTTGTAAGTGGTTTTTAGTTTTCCCATGAATGATGTTGTGATGTTGTAGATTATTATCCATTTTACCTAATATGTTTTATGATCTTTTCCATCTTTTCTAGGGTGCACATACTTGTTGTTTATGGCTTCTTTTGCTTGAAAGTTGAAGGGCCTAAAAGTGCCCAGATGTTATCTATGACCCTTTAAGAGTCATAATAACAACTATTGTTATAAGATTTTATTCTCCAAATGATACACCAAAACCATACTTATCGGTTAATATTTGTGTAGGGATGTTTTTCTGATCTCCCCCATAATTTATCATACTAATGGGATTGTGACTATCAAGTCAATGCCTTATTTGCATAGTGGCAATCCTACAACAGTACACTAGAAATTTAAAAAAAATCTAATGTATTCCCTAAAAATTCTTATGTATGCCCCTCTTTTAGTTACATACAAGTCTCCATTCTCACTTATTGATTGCATTTCCTTTTCCTAACATGTATTGGTTAGGCTCACAAAATATCATGTTATACATGAGCACTATGATATACTCACAAATATTTATATAATGTATTATAAATGTGTGTTCCTAAAGGATTTGGCAATATACATGGATGGGCACTATGCTTGGTCACCAATGCTTTCACGTCT